>LPNX010564524.1:0-177355 GCA_001517045.1 Pseudotsuga menziesii | reverse complement strand
ATCATTTGGGATACGTTGTGTATAGAGATTACCAAGTTCCGGCACTATCTAAATTTTATTGATGATTTGAATATAATGATAAATTTGGCTCACCAGAGATTAAAACTAGTAAACGAANTTAAAATGGCTATAGTAAGCGACAAGAAGATGTCTGAAATGGAGATCCGGCTAGACAAAATCAGCACTCCGGATAAAATTCAACTTCACAAACAGACCAATGATATCATCTACTCAGACTTACTACAAGCCATGGTGAGGATTAATAAATTGCAAGTTTTGACAGACAAATTAGAAATTCAATTAAAACATGAGAGAGTGGAAAATAAAGCAAATGTTGTTCAGATTAGGAAGCTACAAACAGACATTGCTAGTTCGGACAGTACCCAAGCAGTCAAGAGGATGTTAGAGGAAAAAGACAATGCACTCCAGGTCCTGAAGAAGAAACTGAAGACNTTCTAAATTCACTGTCATATCAGAAGTTGCACGAATTGGGCATAAAGGACAGAGTATCAATAGTGATGTGGGAAAAGAGAATCATCCATAAGCATCACTTAATCTAAACGGTCGAAGATAAATCAGAAGGATTGCTTCTGCAGGTTAATAATTTTAAACAGGAATTTAAAGAGCTGTTCGAGGACGGATTGCCTTCTTTCTGGGATGGAGAGGGGTGGATGTTCTCACAGGAACATTATCATAACCTGCTTGTTCAGTGCCGCATGGACCACTCCAAATTCAATGATTTGGAGAAAATCCTGACAGGGAAGACCATTGTGGATATGCTCACAGAAGATTTCGAGATTCTGCTGAAGTTTTCCATCATCAGAAGCAGATTGCCCAGAAAGTCCTATGAAGCATATATGGAGCTCGAGGTATCAATTCGGGAAATGACAGAGTGTGACACCCCAAATTCGGAGCAGTGGAAAGCCGTGGAGCGGTTTGGAAAGACAAAGTATATTCTCCATCCCTAGAAACAGGTGTCATGCACTGAAGAGCTGATGGGGCAAAGACGTGGAGATGATGGGGCAAAGACGTGGAGCTGATGGGGCAAAGACATGGAGCTGATGGGCGAAAGTTTGTTATCAAGTTGATTTGTACTCTATGATCTGTTAGGATTGGAGTTGTAACAAACTTCCTAGGGGTTAGGAATTCAGTTACAAACTCTAAATTAAGCCGATCATTTTGTTATTGATCTTCTTGTTGGAAGACCTATCATTTTATGTATAAATATGCATCTTTTTTAAGAGATGGGGGTTGGAACCCATCGGGTGGTGAATAATTTTGGAGAACATATCTGTTTTTGGAATAACAAAGTGAATGCATGAGGTTTTGTCAGAGATTCATGTGTCGTTGATATTACAGTCTGTGCTTCTTTCTTTATGTGATTGTATTTCCCTTGTGTAACATTCCATTCTGTTTCTTCCTCGTATATGGAATACAGCGTTAGATGATTGGAATTCATGCGTTTATGCTCTGGTCATCATTTCAGATATTATATGATTTTTTCTGCTAAAGTTGATATAGAACTCATCCTTGTTGATGCTCTGTATTAATGGGTTGTTTCTTCATCTCTTCTGTTCCACCTGAATCAATTTGAATGACTGTGATGATGTGATTACCTTGCCTTTGATAAATATCATGTATATGTCTTTGTGGTATCTTTATATTGTATATGACTCCATGCCCAATGGTTATGTGATTGTTTCAGCCAAATACATAAATCTTTGAATGTTATTTTATATCTGGTCTTGTTAAATCTGGTCCTGTTAAATCTTTATTGAGAGATCCCTCTCTGGAAGAAAATACCAGTTTCTTCCTAAAGTGGTTTTGTTGTTACCTTGGAGTTTACCTTTTACAACCTGGGTACATTCTGAGTGCTAACACCTTCCATTTCAGTGTTGTTCAGGGTGCACAAAGACGAAAACCAACCCCTCTAGATCTATTTGTGAGGTTCCTTCCTACACTAGGTTTTTCAAGGTAGTTGAGACCCAATTCCACTCCAAACCAGTTCAGACCAAGGAAAAATATACACACACAGCAAATCACAATGTCAACATAGCAAAACAGGCTTCCACTCACTCTGTGACAGAGGATACCATTGCAAAACAACACTGAGGATGGTAACAACAGGCGAACAACCCAGAATAGAACATGGTTTTGCAAGCAGGACAAACGCACATCACGCATGAACAAAATGGAATAGAGAATGATAAAAAATGGACCACGATGTTTTAGTGAGAGCCAGATGATGAACCGAGCATACACCATGAGGAAAAAATTGAAAACGTGAAGGATTGATGATAAAAAACGTCCCGCCACTCCCCAAAACATGAGGGAAGATGAAAATGTGAATGCATGAGGGAATGGGCATACATTTTTGGGTTTTTTATTTTGACACATTGCTTTTACTCAATGGATCAAGGTTAAAAATCCCCCTCTTATCCTTAGGAAATCATGCCCCCATCTCATTATTCATTGCATTGACATAGATGGTTGTGGGTTTTTGATTAAATTGCATATTCATATGATTTCCAAAATTATAATGTGTTGGCTAGCATAGAATACCATCGGCATCGATTTCAATCGCCAAAACATTAAATGACAAATCAATGGTGGGGAATTTGCCTTTAGCTCCACACCATGATTAATTACAATATTTACATCACATATACTTAATGCAAACGAGGTCAAAACCGGGGTGTTAGATTCCCCTCCCTCTTCAACAGGACTTTCCTCAGGGATTTACAAAATTGAACAAAAATGCTACGCTGGTACCACCCTTAGTGCTTTACAAAATCAAACAAAAATGAATGTGCCAATCACATGGAATCCTCCAGCTCCCATGTAGCCTCTTCAGGACTGTAGTGCTCCCATTGCACCTTTACCTGCATTATGGCTCGGTTCTGGAGCATTGTGACCTTCTTGTCGAGGATGCGCATTGGCTCGATTTGGAATTATTCCTGGGTTTCTACCTAAATCACATCCAACCTTATCACATGGTTAGGATCATGTACATATCTCTTAAGAAAACTAACATGAAAAAAATTATGAGCCCTAGTGCTAGCAGGAAATGCAAGTCTATATGAAATTGGCCCTATTCTTTCATGCACTTCAAATGGCCCACATTATCTAGGTGACAGCTTGGCACATTTTCCAAGATTCAAGGAAATCTTCTTTGTGCTCACTCTGAGGTAAACATGATCCCCAACACTGAACTCTATGTTTAACATATGCTTATTTGCATAGATTTTCTGTCTGTCCTGGGTTGCTTTTAGATTCTTCCTAATCTTTACAACCTCCTGCTCCATCTTTTTGAGCGATTATGGAGCAAGCATAACCATGTTCACTGGATTATCCCAAGTCACTGGTTTTCTACACCTCCTTCCATACAAAGCTTCATATGGACTCATCTGTTGTTATATGCAAATTCTACCAAGTGTAAATAATCTTCCCACTTGGTTGGTTTGTCCATCACATACATGCGAAGCATGTCTTCAAGCAGCTGTTTAACTCTCTCTGTCTGCCCATCAATCTGAGGATGGTAGGTAGTGCTGAAATTAAACTTTGTACCCAAATCTATAAACAATCCCTTCCAAAAATTGGAAGTGAACTTGACATATCTGTCAGAGACTGTTGCCTTAGGAAATCCATGCAAATTGAAAATCTACTTCATGAAGATCTTTGCAATGTCATCAGTCTTATGCGTAGAATTAACCGATATAAAATGTGCCGCCTTTTTCAACTTGTCCACCACAACCATGATGGAATCATGTTGTCTCCAAGTCATTGGAAATCCTATAATAAAATCCATGGAAATAACTTCCCATTTCTATTCTGGAATCAGAAAAGGTTGCAGCAAACCTGCTGGGTGTTGATGCTCAACCTTCACCTGCTGACATTTCATGCACCTTGAAATATATTTAGCCATTTCCTTTTTCATTCATGGCCAAAAGTACTGCTTTCTAGATGTAGCAATTGTCTTCTAATATCCTAGGTGCCCAGAATATGGAGCTTGATGGATCTCATCCATAACAAACCTCCTCAAATCTGCAACATTTAGAATATAAATTCTGTTCTTATAGGTAAGAAGTCCATATTCTTTTAATTTATATTCCTCATACTTCTTTTAAAGGCTTTGATGCTGCAATTTTTCCTTAACCTATTCATACAATTAATCTCCAGCAACATGATTAACAATCTGCCGCCTCAACTCTGATTGGAAAATACTAATGGATGCCACATGCATTTCCTACACCTTCCTGCTAAGTGCATCAGCGACCTTATTCTCTTATGCTTTTATGTGATTTATTTCAAAATAAAACTCACTAAAAAACTCCAGCCATCTAGCTTTCCTAGCATTTAGAGCAGGCTAATCAAATAAATACGTCAGACCACAATGGTCTGTCCTTAGCTCAAATCTTCTTCCCATCAAGTAATGCCTTCACATCTTGAGAGCATGTACTATGGCTGCAAGTTCTAGGTCATGAGTGGCATAGTTCTTCTCATGCTCATTCAACTTTCTTGACTCATAACATATCATGTGGTTGTCTTGCATAAGAACTCCTCCAAGTCCTTGACCACATGCATCAGTACACACCACAAAATATTTTTCTGGGTCGGCAATCTGCAATACTGGTGCAATTGTGAGAATATTCTTGAATTGCTGGAAGCTTTCTTCACACCTTGGTGTCCATTCAAACTTTATTTCCTTCTTTTGCAAAGAAGTGACTGGATGTGGAATCTTGGAGAATCCTTCAATGAATCTCCTATAGTATCCTGCAAGTCCCATAAAAAATCTTACATCTGTCACATTTCTTGGAGTAGGCCAATTCATAATGGATTCAATATTGTCAGGGTCGACAGATATACCCTATTCTGAGATAAAGTGACCCAAATACTGAATTCTATATTTATAGAAGTCACACTTGCTAACCTTTGCATACAACCTATGCTCCCTGAGCAATTGTAATGTCAATCTCAGATGCTCTTCATGCTCTTCCTCATTCTTAGAATAAATAAGAATGTCATCAAGGAAAACAAGAACAAACTTGTT
The DNA here is from genome assembly GCA_001517045.1 of Pseudotsuga menziesii. NCBI lineage: Eukaryota > Viridiplantae > Streptophyta > Pinopsida > Pinales > Pinaceae > Pseudotsuga > Pseudotsuga menziesii. The sequence goes on along the minus strand of LPNX010564524.1, from coordinate 172,305 downwards.
CAAATACCTGCTAAAGAAACTATTCATAAGGCACTTAAATGTATCTAGTGTGTTTGTGAGACCAAATGGTATCACTACAAAATCATAATGTCCATACCTTGTTCTAAAGGATGTCTTATGAATGTCTTCATCCTTGATTCTCACCTGATGGTAACCAGACCTCAATTCAATCTTGGAAAATACCTTTGCTCCTCTCATTTGATCAAAGAGGTCATTAATTCTAGGAAAATGATATTTGTTTTTCACAGTGGCTTTGTTCAATTGTCTGTAATCAATACACAATTTGAGTGTACCCTCTTTCTTCTTCACAAACAGAATTGGCAGTTCCCAAGGAGACACACTCGGCCTGATATACTTCTTCTCCAATAACTCTTGCAATTGCATCTTCAGCTCTAACATTTCTGGTGTACTAATCCTATAGGGTCTCTTGGACACTGGTGCTGCTCCTGGCATAAGTTCAATTGTGAAATCAATTCCCCTCTTTGGAGGAAGCCCTGGAATATCATCAGGAAAAACATCCCTGAATTCTTACAATACAAGATAGACCTCCAACCTAATAGTTTCATTCTCTGCTGCTTCCAAAACATGAGCTGCATACACTCTACAACCTTTCCTACAATACTTCTTCAGTTGCATTGCTGAAATATGCCTCACAGAAATCACCTTTGGAATGCCTCTTACAACTATTAGGTTCCCTTCTTCATCCATGCATTCAAAAGTCTTATTATAGCAATCGAGCTTTACCTCGTGATATTCTAACCAATCCATTCTAATGAGAACATCATAGGAACCAAGTGGTAGAACATTCAGATCTACACAAGTGACCAATCCATTCATCACCAATGGTCATTTCTCTACCAGTTCACTAACCTTTCTCTTAGTTCTAGTGGCTAGTTGAACTAACCATAATTTTCTAAGCTTTAATTTCTTAAAAGCACAAATATCCATTACTCTAGGAGCAATGTAACTGTGAGTAGAACCAAGGTCAATCAAAATAGAGACAGATTGCTCAACAATCGTACCTGCAACTTCAACCACAATTGACTGGTGATCTTCCTGGAGGTCCTCCAGTGCTGCATATATCCTAGGGACGACCCTTGCTACTTTACCCTTTGTTTCTACCCCTTGAATGTTGTAAGCTGGCCTTGCATTCTCATTCTCAAGTGGAAAATCCCTACGCATGTGGGGTCCTCCACATTTCCAACATTGGAGTGGTTCTCTGTTCTGTTATGGATCTCTTGGATTTTCTCCCACCACTCTAGTTAGCTGCTTCTCAACTTGGGATGGCTTCTTTTGCTGATTCCTGAAGTTAGATGGTTTGAAACCTTTCTTCCTTTGGTCATATTTCTCATTCTTCTTGTCCTTCCATGTCTTACAATAATCAGGTTTTCCTTTGCTTTTCTCATAGCAATAATTAGCCTTCCTTACTTCCTCTTCCAGAGTTCTAGGTTCATAAAAATCAATTATGTCTTTGTAAGACTGAGGCAATCCACTCAGGAAACGCTGGATTTTGACCTTCTTATCTTTGATGTACCTGGCATACCTCAATAGTTCCAAGAACTTATTTGCATACTCTTCCATGGTCTGCTGTCCCAATCTTAGCTCATGGAACTCTTTGATCTTATCATCATAGTACCTATCAGAGAGGTACTTCTACTTAAAATACTTTTGGAATTGTTTCCACACAATATTCCTTTCATTAATCTTCTTCACTTTCCTGAAGTGCTCCCACCATATGGATGCTCTTCCAATCAAATTGAAGATGGCTACTCTAGCCGTCATATTTCCTGAATAGTCTTGGACTTGGAAATATTTCCTCAACCCAAGAAGCCAAGCTTCAGCTTCTTGAGCATTCTTCATCTCACCACTGAAGGTAGGAGAAATTTCCTTCTTAAATTCATCATGTGAATGGTTCTAGTAGTTCCTATTTCTCTTATTCTCACGAGAAGAAGAACTTGAACCACGAGTGGATCCTTCAGAGTCAGATGACCCACTAGGAGATCTCTTTCTTGTTCTAGCAGTGCTCTTACTTCCTTGTAGTCTCATTGTCCAGTCCCCAGAGTTCATCTGCCTCTAAATGTCTGTCAAAATTTTCAGCATGGCTGCATTCAACTGATTCTTCTCCTCTAGAGCCTTAACCAATCTTTCATTATCTTCCATGTGACTTTGCATCTCCACCCTTAGGCTTCTCATGGTGGTTGCAAAATCTGGGGGAGTATCTTGAAACCTACTCCCATTAGACTATGTCTTAGCATTTCCAACTCAGACATTTTCCCCCAGCATATTCCTCTTATTCATTGGGTTTCTTTGCATCATCACACATGTCGGTTCTCATGGCTCAACCAAACCAACTTTACCGAAACTGGAATGCTGCACTTTGAGGGTGACTATAATTCTGCAAAATGTGTTAATAAACAAAATTGTTAGCCACATAATAAAATCAGAAGTAAAAACCATTTACTAACAACTTTGTTAACTATTCAACTTGGTCCATCAAGGCCCAATGCTGCAACCTGCAGCTCTGATACCACACTGTCACTTCCCCTCCAATCCACTAGAGAGAGCACACAACTATAACTGCTCCCTATGATTGTTGCAGGATCATCCATCTCGAAGTTCATTGAATTTTGTACGTATTTTGATGGATTCCTGATTTTTGCAGAAATCTATAGAGGCATGAATTCATCTTGCATTCACTCTATTCAAGTTTGAGTATAAATTCTCTAACTTCCCAATAGTAGAGAATTGATCCTGTCAGTGATCAAATCGACGATCTATGAAGAAATATCTTAGAGGAGATCGAACGATGGAGAAATATCACGATGGAAATCGACGGTCACAATATGTTCTGCATCTAGGAATAGATCAATGGTTGAGAATCAACTCGTGAGAATCAACGGTGCATAAATTTTGAGTTTGTGGAATCGGGGAAATATGGAAATTGGTCCCACATTCCGCATCCCACATTCCGCAACCCACATCTCGCATGCGGAATAGACCGTTGCGGAATAATTAGTTGTGAAATAGATATTGTGAAGCCGCATCTCGCATCCCACATCCTGCATCTCGCATGCGAAAGGAGAGTTGTGGAAGGAAATCTGCAGGAAATAAGATTTACAAAAGGATTTTTCTACATCTCGCATCCCACATCCCGCAAGTTATGGAAAAAAGAGTTGCAGAAGGAAATCCAACTTATTAACATAAGTCTTGGGCAGATTTGATCGTTCAGGTCATCACCAATCTGAAAATCTAAGCCCCATAACATAATTTAAAAATGCATTGAAGGAAAACATACAGAGATGCATACAATTGAAACTATATAGCAGAATCAATTCATCAATTCAACACATTAGGCATGTTCATCATATTTCATTAAGCAAATACAATTGCAGAGATTAATACAAAGATACTTATCTTTGAAAGAAGTTTTTTCCGCAACCAGCTACGTCACATCAACGTTCCACCCAACCATAGGCCAGTGCGCTCATCAATCTCTCAGCAGCAGTGTCACCCCCAAGTTGGGCATGATTCCCACAAGGAATAAGGAACACTAGCAGGCTCACACATAGCCAAGAACACAACAAAACTAATCCAAGCCAACATAGTTGGGTTTATCAGGATGCAAACAAGCAAGTCAATATACTGTTGGGTTCATCAAGCTAATCAGCTAAGCCAGCTAAGATTTGGGTTTATCAGGATACTCAGCCAAGCCAACTAACATATCTATTTATCAGGCCACACATCCAATCCATCTCACTGCTGGGTTTATGAGACTACAGTCAATCAATCCAACATTCACATTAAGGACCAGCCAAGCCAACTAACATATGGGTTTATCAGGCTTCAAAGGAGCTCAAAAGCTTGAACTGCTAAGCTAGTGAGCTCAACCACCAAGCTATGGACACCTGCACTAGATCAGTCTTGGCTCCTAAAAAATCTACACACCCAACACACAGAAGCATCCCCTTCTATGCTACAGAGTCCCTCAGGCTATGCCTTCCATTCCAGTACTATTCAAGGTCCGCAAAGAAGAAAACCAACCGCTCTAGATATATTTCTGAGGTTCCTTCCTACACTAGGTTTATCAAGTTAGTTAAAACCCAATTCCACTCCAAACCAGTTCAAACCAAGGAAAAATATGCACACATAGCAAACCACAATGTCAACACAGCAAAATAGGCTTCCACTCAATCTGTGACAAAGGAGACCATTGCACAACAATACTGAGGATGGTAACAACATGCGAACAACTTAGAATAGAACACAGTTCTGCAAGCAGGGTGAATGCACAACGCACATGAACAGAATGGAATAGAGAGTGATAAAACATGGATCATGATGTTTCGGTGAGAGCCAAATGATGGACCGGGCATGCACCATGAGGAACAACATTGAAAAACGTGAAGGAAGGATGATAAAAAAATGTCTCGCTGCTCCCCAAAATGTGAGGGAGGATGAAAACGTGAATGCATGAGGGAACGGGCATATGTTTTTGGGTGTTTTATTTTGACACGTGGCTTTTTCCCAATGGCTCAAGGTTAAACATTCCCCCTTTATCCTTAGGAAATCATGCCCCCATCTCATTATTCGTTGCATTGACATAGCTGGTTGTGGGTTTTTAATTAAATTGCATATTCATATGATGTCCAAAATTATAATGTGTCGGCTAGCACAGGATACCATCGAGATCGATTTTAATCGTCGAAACATGAAATGATAAATCAATGGTGGGGATTTTTCCTTTAGCTCCACACCATGATTAATTACAATATTTACATCACATATATTTAATGCAAACGGGGTCAAAACCGGGGTGTTACACTCTCCCACTTCTCGTAGTACACTGCGTGGATCGCGAGAGGTTCAATTGCCTCTTCTACCCTAACTGCTCACTACTCAACTACTCGTTTCTCAGGCCATCACTGATCACTAATCAATACATGGATCACAGGAGGTTTGGTTGTCCTCTTCTACTATAATTGGTCATTTATCAACTGCTCACTGCTCAACTGCTCGTTACTCATTCCATCACTACTCACTTCTCATTACGCGGATCATGGGAGGTTCAAATTAGGTAAGGTTGACTTGATGAAAAGGTTTTCCGCTCTCTATATGGAATTCGATAAATATAAACACTTCCATACGCCTTGATCTTGGAGATATGAAACCTTAGTAAATGGGATTTATGTGGGTTTCTTTAGATATATAATGAGACTAATATAGGGATTTAATATTTCCATATGCTTTACATTCTCATGGTAGGTTCACTATAGTGAGATATTCCCAAATCAAGGAGAAAATGACATCTTCTAGGAATTTAAATTGGTTATGGGGTCAAACATCTAACCGATGCCCAATTCATTAATGATACTTTAATCATGGGGGAATATTGGCCCAGATTCAGTGCCAATAAGTTAACAAAATTATTGAGATTTTATCTTGAGGTCTCTATGGGATATTTGATCAAGGATAAATTTAAAATCTATGGATATAAAACTTCCATTCAAATCTTGATCTTATAACACAAACTATGGAATTTTTCCTATTTGAAAAGTGGAATTATTTCTATAGTGAATGGACTAATTTATTCTACAACATATATAGTAAGAGTAGGGATGGATGACCACCCTACCATGTACATCACTAACAAGGAAAGAATGATGTAGTCATGACTCAGTTTTAGGTAAAAACTAAGAGATCCCATGGGAGAATAAAAGAGAAGCCTGAGGAAGGGAACAAGACCTTTAAACTAAATCATGCTTTTAATATTATTTATTTATTTAGGGATATAGGTTAATTATTGAATGCCAATTAGGGAGAAAAAAATTCCATGCGTTTATGGAATTTTCTTCTGATCTTTTGAAATCTAGTTGATATAACTCTTATATGCCTACTGGATGTCTCACTTTCATAGTGTCTTATTGAACTCGCCTCGCTCAAGGAATAAAGTGCTGAAAAATACCTATTTGGTTCTACCTTCACCATGGGGAAAATGTTCAAATAGGACCTTGTTGGGTATGCATAATTCATATTAGAAAATTACAAGGCATTAAGACATGCATTTTCCACTATCATCATAGATAGTTAGGAATTCTCCCCCAACCTTTAAAATGCATATGTTGATTAGTAAGGGATTTTTCCTTTAATAGTCCTGCATGTTCAAAATTGGAAAAAATGCCCAAAAATAATTTTTGAATGCCTCGAGTTCATATAAGAATTAATCATGAAAATTTCGAGCCTATATGCTGTTAAACTATGTGAGACATAGTTTGAAATAATCGTGGAATATTCTTTGAGATTTGGATATATAAAAGTGGACATAAAGTTATGGAATATGCTTTGAGATTTGGATAAAAAAAAGAGTAAAGGTGATCCTAATTCTAAAAGAGGATGATGATATGGTGCTCTAAGGTGAGTTAATTGCCTCGCATGAGAAAATTATGTCATGGGTCATGTCATATTATTAGAAAATCCATAGAGGTAGACAACCTTGGGTGTTAATATATGAATGGTGGTATGTAAACTCCTTTCTTTGATTGGACAATTTATAAATAACAAAAACAACATCAACATTGATATATTTTTGACATTCTTGAAGATGTAAGTCCAATAAAAATATATCTACAATAATGTAAGGTCTTATAGATGTTGAAATGAATTTCTTCCAATAAAATCCTATATAATCTTATTACTTTGTTACTTTACCAGTACACATAATTTTTGAAGGTGGTAGAAGTTGTCACAAATTTGTGCTCAAATTTTCTTGGAGGATATTTAAGTCTACCTACACAAACATGGGTTTGTGACACATTTTCATGGTTTATGTCCACACGTATCCAAGTTATTCAACAAGGAACTATGCATTAGTGGTATCCTTGGAATGATCATGTGGTCATGATGAGGTATATGTGTGATGAGGTATATCGGCCATGGGAATGAGTTTGAATCTAAACAAACAAATATCATACATAATTGGTAAAGGAATGGCCATAATTGTTGACACACAATTTGGAAAAGAATTAAGGTTTGAGTATGTCAAGGACACCTAATCTCTAGAGTATGACACTACCATATTGGATACCAATTTTATATAAAATCATGACAATGTGGGGTAACCATGCATCCATTTAATAGCTCCTTATAACTACCTCTTATTTTACCTGCCAAAGAGATGGAAGGTCAAATAAGGTCAAATATATGCAATAGATCCTTGTAACTACCTCTTATATGCAATATATCCTTGTAACTACCTCTTATTTGACCTGCCAAAGAGATGGAAGGTCAAATAAGGTCAAATATATGCAATAGCTCCTTGTAACTACCTATTATATGCAATATCTCCTTGCAAATACCTCTTATTTGACCTACCAAAGAGATGGAAGGTCAAATAAGATCAAATATATGGAATGGATCCTTGTAACTACCTCTTATTTGACCTGCCAAAGAGATGGAAGGTAAAATAAGGTAGAATATATTGAATAGCTCCTTGTAACTACATCTTATATGCAATAGCTCCTTGTAACTACCTCTTATTTGACCTGCCAAAGAGATGGAAGGTCAAAAAAGGTCAAATATATGCAATAGCTCCTTGTAAGGTCAATTCTTGAAGGATAATTCCACAAATCCATCCACATGGCTAGAAAATGTATTGATTTGTCAATAGTACCCTCTTAACTAAACAATATTGAAATAGTATATAGTGTAAAATAAAGGATAAAGTTTAGCTGGGATTTACATTTTCCAAGCTTTTAGCATACACCCTATTGTGGAAGTTAGTAAATTGAAAAAAATATTGCAAGAAAGAATACTAAATAACACTCCCTCTTGTCACCTAGTAACAACCTAGCAAGTTTGATGGAGAGGGAAACCAACCATCACAGGATATTTACAAGTTAGATGTGTATGTCTTAGATATTTAAGTTGATAAACAGGTAGTTGGAAATAAAGAATGCTTCATGCAATTCAAAGGTGGTGGCTAGCCCTTTATCTCATCACTAGCACTTTTGTTGGGATTTTAAAACAAAATAGATAGAAGAAGGATAAATACAAAATGAAAACACTGAAGACTCCCCATGGGGTATTTATTTTATTTTATAAGAAAATTAGTATTCACTTGAAGGAGGGATAGTTGATTTTCTACAACTGAGGCATGGGTTAAAAGCAACCAAATTGGCCAAGTTTAAGAAACTGGGTGCTCATTTTTTTTTATACAGTAGGAATTTATATATGAATCCCTCTTGATGATATCCCAATGGTGACTCTTAATGTTTATAAATTGACAATTATTAAAGTATAATTCCACAAATAAATTCACATGCCTAGAAAATGTATTGATTTCTTAGTCATAGTTGAATATTCTTAAAACACTTTGTTATCTAACTGCTGTAGATACTTAGTGGTTTGGAAACATAGGAGTTTTATTTGTAATGGTTTCATTGCATGTTCTCATGTGGGAATGTATGTCATTTGCTAAGATATTAAACTTGCATAGCATAACAACTTAACACTAGGAAACCACTTTAAAGAAATGCACCAGACCTGAACATTTTATTAGAAAATGGTGTACATGTATGGAAATGATGAGTAGAAGTAATTGGTGACATGGAACTCTAAGTTAATAGGAAGAAAGATGCAAGAAAAATGATCAAGTCTACAAGTGATCCACGACTGCTCTCAAACAATAGCTGATGTAACCATAACAATGGGATTGTTGTAGGTGTTGTTTCCTTTCATTCTTAACGTGTTGCTATAGTAGACCACTTCACCACTAAACAATGGCAGGGAATATCCATTGGAGCTATATTCTTCACACATGTTTGAAAGCAATGAGTAACCTGATCATATGGTACTATGATTGTGTGTTATTATCATCCACCAAGGAGAAAATCAACCCTCACTATCACTTAACTTGAGATATTTGCAGCACTTTCTTGTTTTCCAAATGGCCCTAGCAATAACAAAAAGATAAATTAAGCCATGTAATAGAGAACTGGAAATGTAGTAGAATGTGGACACTCCACCTTTTAAAAACATAAGTAACCCCAAGGAGAAACTATTAGCCAACAATTTTCCATGTAGGAGAAACGAACCATCTATACTACCCCCAACAAACTAAATTATAGTTAAAGGCATCCCATGGGTCCCAAATGACATTCATTGGTTGAAAAATATTTTAGGAGGATTATGTCATGCTGTGAGGACCTATGCATAGTCAACCAACCATAGAAACAATGTTGTTATCTCAAAACCCTGGTTTTTAGATTTGAAGCTTACCGTAGTCCTAGAGGAACATCATTGGTGACCTAAATATCAACATCTATCCCATATGTTAATCATGGAAATTTCCTTTCCTAGGGAATTTGTGTCATGATCTATGGATTTATGGATGAAACCAAAGTCATATATGTTAATTTTTCGATAGAGTTAGGGTTTTATGCTGAATAATAAAAATTTAATATACTTTAATTCAAAATTTTCATTTAATAAACAAGTACTGAAACTAAACAGTAATAAAACACAATTTTCATCTCTTTTAACTTTCCATTTTTACACTACTAGTTAGGTCATTATGTTAAATTAATATTCAGTCCTTTAAATTAATAAGAGATTGGTGAGGAAACTTACCTGTGTGTGAAACCCTTCATTTAAAATACTTAGAAAAGTTACTTTTAGAAAAGACTTAACCTCTTAGAGGTCAGTCAACACTAGGAATCAAGTGACCCTAATATAGGGTTAGTACAAACATGAGAGAGAGAGATGACTGGGCTGAGTCAAACAAGAGTGGCCAAAGACAGTCAGAAAACATATAAGTAGTACTAAGACTCAAGACAAGGGGTATGGTCAATAAACTTAGTACAATAAATAATCAAACAAAGAACCTAGAAAAAACCGATGAGACTTAATACAAAGGAACATACCTCAATGAGGTCTCAGTATAAAAGAAAACAAGTATCAGTAAATTGGATCAGATTTAGTGTACATAGATCAAATTTGAAAATCTATGACCTCAAAGAAATACTCTGATCAAATCTAAAACAAACTGGTTGATCACCATATGTTTATGATCATATCCCAGGGCTCACGACCTCCACCAAAAAAGTATTTCATACCTCATGGTCTACAAAATAATTACAACCAAAAAGTAACCGAGTCTTAGGGTCATAGGTTTAGAGTCTAGAAGAAGTCAAAGAGATCAGAGCTCATGAATAAAAGATCAAACCCAAAACATAGCAGACCGAATCTCAACATAGAAGGAGCGAGCTTGAAGAAGTTAGATCGAAACTCAAGTAGGAAGAATGAACCTTGCAAACAAAAAATCTGAGCATAAATACTTCTGTCAAGTCTACTAGGGTTCATGAATAGCACAGAAGGATCATATTGGGTGCATAAAAAAGATGACTTTAACATGTCCTCAATAGGTGAAATGGCTTGGATAGATCAGAGCTGGAAGGTTGCAGACTTGTCTCAAGCAACGGAAATTAAATTTTAGATCAGAGAAAAAAAATTGAACAGGTGGAATCCCTAGGTGAGCGAGCTGCAACAGCGAACTTGGAACCCCTTGACGTCATCATATTTGAAATAGAAAGATTATGTGAAAGAAAATATTATGATATTAAAAGAAAAATAAAAATAAAGATAAAAGAATCACACAAAGTGGACAAACAACCAAAGTACCCATAAGACCAAAACATCAAAGGTGGTATAAAATAAAAAATAAATCAAGGTGGTTATATGACCCTATTTACCACAAGTCACAAACAAGGTACCATACGGCCAATAAAAAAAAGTAAATAAATCAAGGCGGGGTACAACTAATCATTTCTCTCTCAAATGTACAAGTGTTCCATATAACCTGAAATTTCATCATCACTGTATAAGGAAGGGTCCATGCGGATGATATGATCATGTGGTCCTCTAGACTGCTCCTAAGGTCGAATTGAGATATAAATTACTCACTTTTGGCCTTGAATAATGTATTGGGTTAAGATACTACTCTTCATGTTACAAACCTTTCAATTGGGTTTGTATTTGACTTGTGGGACACATATTTATGCTAGAGTGCATTCCTTGTGTTATGGGCCCCTATTAATAAACCATGAGCCCTAAAAGCAACATGTAGGACCTAATCTCTTGGGTTTTGACTCCATACCATGTACTCTAAAAATAATATAGATTCTAAGCATATGGACATTAACCAAATTATGTATTGGGAAAGAAGACCATTACATTGGAATTCAACTTTGAAGCATGCCTTGATTAACGATACCCTTCCTAGTGTCATTAACCATGAAAACAACTTGTATCCCAACCTTAGACTAAATATTTGCTTAAAAGGACCTATATCATGGTTAAGGGTCATGTACATGCCCATAAAGCATGTCTTGGGTGAGGATATCCTCCTCAATGCATCAAAACTCGTATCCTACTTGGGGACCAATGATTCCATACAAAAGATGTACCCATGTCACAGTTCAAGTCCCCATTCATGTCTCATATGCTTTATAAATAGACACGTTAGGTTTCAATCTATTTAGTTTTTTCCTCAACACATGTTTGGAAAAAGGAGAACCTTACCTAGTTTACCAAATCTCCAATTTAGTTTCACATGCCAAATATTCCTTAAGAGTGGTGCAACAAGAACCCTAAAAATTCCACATGCAACTCAACCTAGCACACTAGTAAAAATGTTGAACATTAAGGGCATGGAAGAAGTTGTGGAAAGAGTGGAATTGGTTATTTATACATATATATTTCCATTAATATTTTTCAATATCTATATTTGTAGGACTTGATGACGATGATGGATAGTGTCCCCAAGTTTTGAAGGGCTCAAACTATGAAAAAAATTGCATCTTGATGCTCACAATGCAGAAACAAATTATCGATGATATCTTGACTTGCGTTCATTCTTCATGGAATAGCTTGACATGTTCTATTGTGTTTGATGGGTGGACATAAATGAGGCATTGATCATTGGTCAATTCCATTGCCATGTCTTTGAAGACCCATTGCTACATTATAGAGGTGAAAATTATGTTATCGTCTATGTTCATGAGTGAGATTTGGGATGTTTGGAGATTATAATTCAAAGAAGGGTGGATTGGTGCATAAATTAGTGAATGATGTGGAGAAATATTGAGGGAGAATAAAACCCAACTCTTTCTACCCTAATCCCAAACAAAATTTACACGAAGGCGATTTAGGGTAATCTCGGGTTGATGTACTCACCATTTTTGGAGGCATTGTCTTGCACAACAAGTTGCTAGCTCTACATCTGCAGGTCCACATCCTCTGATATCCCACTTCCAATTAGATCCTCTCTCTGTCACATCCCCCCCCATCCACTAGAGAGAGAGAGCGACAATAACTGCTCGCTCTGATTGTTGCAAGAGCATCCAGCTCGAAGTTCATTGAATTTTGTACGTATTTTGATGGATTCTTGATTTTTGTAGAAATATATAGAGGCATGAATTCATATTGAGTTCAATATATTCAAGTCTGAGTATAAATTATCTAACTTCCCAATAGCATAGAATTGATCCTGTCAGTGATCAAGTCGACGATCTACGAAGAAATATCTCAGAGGATATCGAATGGTGGAGAAAGCTCATGACGAAAATCGATGGTCACAATCTGTTCTGCATCTGGGAACAAATCAATGGCTGAGAATCAACCCATGAGAATCAACGGTGCATAAATCTTGAGTTTATAGAATCAGGGAAATATGGAAATTTCGGTCCTGCATCCCACATGTGGAATAGACCGTTGCGCAAATAATTAGTTGTGGAAATAGATATTTTGAAGCCGCATCCCCCATCCCGCATCCCACATGCAAAAAGGAGAGTTGTGGAAGGAAATACATGGTGAATAGGATTTACAAAAGGACATTTTTCCATCCCACATCCCGCAAGTTGTGGAAGGAAATCCAACCTGTTAACAGAAGTCTTGGGCATATTTGATCATTCAGGCCATCACCAATCCGATAATCTAAGCCCCATAATGTAATTTAAAAATTCATTGAAGGAAAACATACACAGATTCATACAATTGAAACTATACAGCGAAAGCAATTCATAAATTCAACACATTAGGGATGTTCATCATATTTCATTAAGCAAATACAATTGTAGCGATTAACACATAGATACTTATATTTGAAAGAACTTTGTTCCACAACCAGCTACATCGCTGCAACGTTCCACCCAACCATAGGCCAGTGCGCTCATCAATCTCTCAGCAGCATTTCCATCCTCGAGCTGGGCATGATTCCCACAAGGAATAAGCAACACTAGCAGGCTCACACATAGACAAGAACACAACCAAACTCAGCCAATCCAACATAGTTGGGTTTATCAGGCTGTAAACAAGCAAGTCAATATACTGCTAAGTTTATTAAGCTAATCAACCAGGACAACTAACAGTTAGGTTTATAAGGCTACTCAACCAAGCCAACTAATAGATGGGTTTATCAGACCACACATCCAAGCCATCTCACTGCCGGGTTTATCAGACCGTAGTTAGTCAAGCCAACATTCACATTAAGGACCAACCAAGCCAACTAACAAATGAGTTTATTAGGATGCAAAGGAGATGGAAATCTTGAACTACTAAGCTAGTGAGCTCAACCACCGAGCTATGGACACCTGCACTAGATCGGGCTTCTCTCCTAAAACATCTACATACCCAACACAAGGAAGCACCCCATTCTCTACGACACAGTCCCTCAGGCTATGCCTTCCATTCCAGTGTTATTCAAGGTGTGCAAAGAAGAAAACCAACCCCTCTATATCTATTTGTGAGGTTCCTTCCTACACTAGGTTTATCAAGCTAGTTCAGACCAAATTGCACTCCAAACTAGTTTAGAACAAGGAAAAATATGCACACACAACAAACCACAATGTCAACACAGCAAAACAGGCTTCCACTCACTCTGTGACAAAGGATACCATTGCAAAACCACACCGAGGATGGTAACAACAGGCGAACAACCCAGAATAGAACATGGTGTTGCAAGTAGGACGAACGCACATTGCGCATGAACAAAATGGAATAGAGAATGATAAAAAATGGACTATGACATTTTAGTGAGAGCTAGATGATGGACCGGGCATGCACCATGAGGAAAAAAATTGAAAACGTGAAGGATTGATGATGAAAAAGGTCTCGCTACTCCCCAAACATGAGGGAAGATGAAAATGTGAATGTATGAGGGAATGGGCATGCGTTTTTGGATGTTTTCTTTTGACACATGGCTTTTCCCCAATGGATCAAGGTTAAGCATTCCCCCCTTATCCTTAGGAAATTATTCCCCCATCTCATTATTCATTGCATTGACATAGATGGTTGTGGTTTTTTTATTAAATTTCATATTCATATGATGTCCAAAATTATAATGTGTCGGCTAGCACAGAATACCATTGGCATCGATTTTAATCGCTAAAACATGAAACAATAAATCAATGGTGTGGATTTTTCCTTTAGCTCCACGCCATGATTAATTACAATATTTACATCACATATATTTAATGCAAATGGGGTCAAAACCAGGGTGTTACATTCCCCTCCCTCTTCAATAGGACTGTCCTCAGGGCTTTACAAAATTGAATATAAATGCTACGCTGGTACAATCCTCATTGCTCTGCAGAATTGAACAAAATTGGATGTGCCAATTGCATGGCATCCTCCAACTCCCATGTAGCCTCTTCAAGACCGTAGTGCTCCGATTGCACCTTTACCTTCCCTATGGCTAATTGGTTCCGGAGCATTGTGACCTTCCTGTCAAGGATGTGCATTAGGTTGATTTGGATATCTCCCCGGGGTTCTACTTGAATCATACCCCAATTTATCACATGGTTAGGATCATGCACATATCTCTTAATAAAAGAAACATGAAAAAAATTATGAGCCCTAGTGCTAGCAGGAAATGCAAGTCTATATGCAACTGGCCCTAATCTTTCAAGCACTTCAAATGGCCCACATTATCTAGGCGACATCTTGGTACAACTTCCAAGCTTCAAGGAAATATTCTTTGTGCTCACTCTGAGGTAAACATGATCCCCAACACCAAACTCTTTGTTCACCCTATGCTTATCTGCATAGATTTTCTGCCTGTCCTGGGCTGCTTTCAGATTCTACCTGATCTTTAGAACATCCTACTCCATCTCCTTGAGTGATTCTGGACCAAGCACAACCATGTTCACTGGATTATCCCAAGTCACTGGTGTTCTACACTTCCTTCAATACAAAGCTTCATATGGACTCATCCCCAAGGATTCTTGTTGTCCGTTGTTATATGCAAATTCTACCAAGTGTAAATAATCTTCCCACTTGGTTGGTTCATCTATCACATACATGTGAAGCATGTATTCAAGCACCTGGTTAAATCTCTTTGTCTTCCCATCAATTTGAGGATGGTAGGTAGTGCTGAAATTCAACTTTGTACCCAAATATGTAAACAATCCCTTCCAAAAATTGGAAGTGAAGTTGACATATCTGCCAGAGACTATTGCCTTATGAAATCCATGCAATTTGAAATTCTACTTCATGAAGATATTTGCAATGTCATCAGTCTTATGCGTAGAATTAACTGGTATAAAATGTGCTGCATTTTTCAAATTGTCCACCAAAACAATGATGGAATCATGTTATCTCCAAGTCATTGGAAATATTGTAATAAAATTCATGGAAATGACTTCCCATTTCTATTCTGGAACTGGAAAATGCCGTAACAAACCTGCTGGGTGTTGATGCTCAACCTTCAGCTGTTGACATTTCATGCACCTTGAAATATATTTAGCCATGTCCTTTTTCATTCCTGGCCAAAAGTACTTCTTTCTAGCTATAGCAATTGTCTTTTGATATCCTAGGTGCCCAGAATATGGAGCTTGATGGATCTCATCCATAAAAACCCTCCTCAAATCCGCTACATTCGGAATATAAATTCTATTCTTATAGGTAAGAAGTCCATCTTATTCTAATTTATATCCCTCATACTTCTTTTCAAGGATTTGCTGCTGCACTTTGTCCTTAACCTGTGCATACAATTCATCTTTAGCAACATGATTAACAATCTGTTGCCTCAACTCCGATTGGAAAATACTAATGGATGCCACATGCATTTTCTACACCTTCCTACAGAGTGCATCAATGACCTTATTCTCTTTTCCTTTTATGTGCTTGATTTCAAAATCAAACTCACATAAAAACTCCAGCCATCTAGCTTGCCTAGCATTTAGAGTAGGCTAATCAAACAAATACTTCAGACCACAATGGTATTTCCTTAGCTAAAATCTTCTCCCCATCAAGTAATTCCTCCAAATATTGATAGCATGTACTATGGCTGCAAGTTATAGGTCATCAGTGCCATAGTTCTTCTCATGCTCATTCAAATTTATTGACTCATAACATATCACATGGTTGTCTTGCATAAGAACTCCTCCAAGTCCTTGACCGCATGCATCAATACACACCACAAAATATTTTTTTGGGTCGACAATTTGCAATATTGGTGCACTTATGAGAAGATTCTTCAACTAATGGAAGCTTTCTTCACACCTTGGTGTCCATTCAGACTTTATTTCCTTCTTTTGAAAATAAGTGACTGGATGTGCAATTTTGGAAAATCATTCAATGAATCTCCTGTAGTATCCTGCAAGTCCCATAAAAGATCTTACATCTGTCACATTTCTTGGAGTAGGACAATTCATAATGGATTCAATATTGTTAGGGTCGACAGATATACCCTATTCTGAGATAATGTGACACAAATATTGAATTCTATATTTATAGAAGTCACACTTACTCAACTTTGCATATAGTTGATCCTCCTTGATTAATTGTAATGTCAATCTCAGATTCTCTTCATGCTCTTCCTCATTCTTAGAATAAATAAGAATGTCATCAAGGAAAACAAGAACAAACTTGTCCAAATACCTCCTGAAGACACTATTCATAAGGCACATAAATGTAGCCAGTGCATTTGTGAGACCAAATGGTATCACTACAAAATCATAATGTCCATACCTTGTTCTGAAGGCTGTCTTATGAATCTCTTCATCCTTGATTCTCACTTGATGGTAACCAGACCTCAAGTCAATCTTGGAAAATACCTTTTCTCCTCTCATTTGATCAAAGAGGTCATCAATTCTAGGAAAACGATATTTTTTCTTCACAGTGGCTTTTTTTAGTTGTCTATAATCAATACACAATCTGAGTGTACCGTCTTTCTTCTTCACAAACAAAACTAGCTCTCCCCAAGGAGACACACTCGGCCTGATATACTTGTTCTCCAATAACTCTTGCAGTTGCATCTTCAGCTCTAGCATTTCTGGTGTACTAATCCTGTAGGGTGTCTTGGACACTAGTGCTACTCCTGGCACAAGTTCAATTGTGAAATCAATGCCCCTCTTTGGAGGAAGCCCTGGAATCTCATCAGGAAAAAAATCCCTGAATTCTTGCAATACAAGATAGTCCTCCAACCTAATAGTTTCATTCTTCATCCATGAATTCAAAAGTATTATTATAGAAATCGAGCTTTACCCTGTGATATTCTAACCAATCCATTCTAATCAGAACATGAGAGGAACCAAGTGGTAGAACATTCAGATCTACACAAGTGACCAATCCATTCATCACCAATGGGCATTTCTCTACCACTTCACTAACCTTTCTCTTAGTTCCAGTGGTTAGCTGAACTAACCATAATTTTCTAAGCTTTAATTTCTTAAAAGAACAAATATCCACTACTCTAGGAGTAATGTAACTATGAGTAGAACCAAGTTCAATCAAAATAGAAACAGATTTCTCAACAATCGTACCTGCAACTTCAACCACAGTTGGCTAGCGATCTTCCTAGCGGTACTCCAGTGCTGCATATATTCTAGGGATGACCCTTGCTACTTTACCCATTGTTTTTTCCTCTTGAATGTTGTAAGCTAGCCTTGCATTTTCATTCTCAAGTGGAAAATTCCTGTGCATGTGGGGTCCTCCACATTTCCAACATTGGAGTGGTTCTCTGTTCTTTTTGGATCTCTTGGCTTTTCTCCCACCACTCTAGTTGGCTGCTTCTCAACTTGGGATGGATGCTTCTGCTGATTCTTGAATTTAGAAGGTTTGAATTCTTTCTTCCTTTGGTCAGACTTCTCATTCTTCTTGTCCTTCCATGTCTTATGATAATCAGGTTTTCCTTTGCTTTGCGCATAGCAATACTTAGCCTTCCTTATTTCCTCTTCCAGAGTTCTAGGTTCATAAAACTCAATTCTGTCTTTGTAAGACTAAGGAAATCCACTCAGGAAATGATGTATTTTCACCTTCTTATCTTTGATGTACCTGACATACCTCAATAGTTCCAATAACTTATTTGCATACTCTTCCATGGTCTGCTGTCCCAATATGAGCTCATGGAACTCTTTGATCTTATCATCATAGTACCTATCAGAGAGGTACTTCTGCTTGAAATACTTCTGGAACTATTTCCACACAATCTTCCTTTCATTAATCCTCTTCACTTGCCTGAAGTGCTCCCACCATATGGATGCTCTTCCAATCAAATTGAAGATGGCTACTCTACCCTTCATATTTCCTGAATAGTCTTGGACTTGGAAATATTTTCTCATCCCAAGAAGCCAAGCTTTAGCTTCTTGAGCATTCTTCATCTCACCACTGAATGTAGGAGGCCTTTCCTTCTTAAATTCATCATGTGAACAGTTCTAGTAGCGCCTATTTCTCTTATTCTCACAAGAAGAAGAACCTGAACCACGAGTGGATCCTTCAGAGTCAAATGACCCACTAGGATATCTCTATCTTCTTCTAACCGTGCTCTTTCTCACGAGAAGAAGAACTTGAACCATGAGTGGATCCTTCAGAGTCAAATGACCCACTAGGATATCTCTATCTTCTTCTAGCAGCGCTCTTACTTCCTTCTGGTCTCACTGTCCAGTCCCCAGAGTTCATCTGCCTCTGAATGTATGTCAATATTTGCAGCATGGCTGCATTCAGCTAATTCTCCTCCTCCAAAGCCTTAACCAATCTTTCATTATCTTCCATGTGACTTTTCATCTCCACCCTTTGGTTTATCATGGTGGCTGTAAAATCTGGGGGAGTATCTTGAAACCTCCTCCCATTAGACTATGTCTCGGCATTTCCAACTCAGACATTTTCCCCCAGCATCTTCCTCATATTCATTGGGGTTCTTTACATCATCACACATGTTATTCTCATGGCTCAACCAAACCAAATTTATTGAACTGCACTATCTGGAATGCTTCCCTTTGATGGTGACTATAATTATGCAAAATTGTTAGCCACATAATAAAATCAGAAGTAAAAACCATTTACCAACAGCTCTGTTAACTATTCAACTTGGCCCATCAAGGCCCAATGCTACAACCCACATCTATGATACCACACTATCACTTCCACTCCCATCCACTAGAGAGAGCACACAACCATAACTACTTGTTCTGATTGTTGCAGGAGCATCCATCTTGAAGTTCATTGAATTTTGTACGTATTTTGATGGATTCCCGATTTTTGCAGAAATCTATAGAGGCATGAATTCATCTTGGGTTCACTCTATTCAAGTCTGATTATACATTCTTTAACTTCCCAATAGCAGAGAATTGATCTTGTCAGTGATCAAGTCGGCAATCTACGAAGAAATATCTCAGAGGAGATCGAACAGTGGAGAAATATCATGATGGAACTCGACGGTCACAATCTGTTTCACACCTGGGAACAGATCAATAGCTGAGAATCAACTCATGAGAATCAACGGTGCGTAAAGTTTGAGTTTGTGGAATCGGGGAAATATGGAAATCGGTTCCGCATCCTGCATCCTACATTCCGCATCCTACATCCTGCATGCGGAATAGACTATTGCAGAATAATTAGTTGTGGAAATAGATATTGTGAAGATGCATCCCACATCCCACATCCTGCATGTGGAAAGGAGAGTTGTGGAAGGAAATTTACAGGGAATAAGATTTACAAAAGGATTTTTCCGCATCCCGCATCCCACGTCCTGCAAGTTATGGAAATAAGAGTTACATAAGGAAATCCAACCTGTTAACATAAGTCTTGGGAATATTTGATCATTCAGGCCATCACCAATCCGACAATATAAGCCCCATAACGTAATTTAAAAATGCATTGAAGGAAAACATACACAGATGCATACAATTGAAACTATATAGAGGAAGAAATTCATCAATTCAACACATTAGGCATGTTCATCATAGTTCATTAAGAAAATACAATTGCAGAGATTAAGACAGAGATACTTATATTTGAAAGAAGTTTGTTTCGCAACCAACTACGTAGCTGCAATGTTCCACCCAACCATAGGCCAGTGTGCTCATCAATCTCTTAGCAGCACTTCCACCCCCGAGATGGGAATGATTCCCACAAGGAATAAGGAACAATAGCAGGCTCACACATAGCCAAGAACACAACAAAACTCATCCAAGCCAACATAGTTGGGTTTATCAGG
Source organism: Pseudotsuga menziesii (assembly GCA_001517045.1). Lineage (NCBI taxonomy): Eukaryota > Viridiplantae > Streptophyta > Pinopsida > Pinales > Pinaceae > Pseudotsuga > Pseudotsuga menziesii. Next base: position 151,817 of record LPNX010564524.1, on the reverse strand, counting down.
CTGCAAACAAGCAAGTCAATATACTGCTGGTTTTATTAAGCTAATCAGCCAGGCTAGCTAACATTTGGATTTATCAGGCTACTCAGCCAAGCCAACTAACATATGGGTTTATCAGGCCACACATCCAAGCCATCTTACTACTGGGTTTATCAGACTGCAGTCAATGAATCCAACATTCACATTAAGGACCAGCCAAGCCAACTAACAGATGGGTTTATCAAGCTGTAAAGGAGATGGAAAGCTTGAACTGCTAAGCTAGTGATCTCAACCATCGAGCTATGGAAAAATGCACTAGATTGGTCTTGGATCCTAAAACATCTACACACGAAAGCATCCCCTTCTATACTACACAGTCCCTCAGGCTATGCCTTCCATTCCATTACTTTTCAGGGTGTGCAAAGAAGAAAATAAATCCCTCTAGAACTATTTGTGAGGTTCCTTCCTACACTAGGTTTATCAAGCTAGTTGAGACCCAATTCCACTCCAAACCAGTTTAGATCAAGGAAAAATATGCACACATAGAAAACCACAATGTCAACACAGCAAAAGAGGCTTCCACTCACTCTGTGACAGAGGAGACCATTGCACAACAACATTGAGGATGGTAACAACATGTGAACAACCCAGAATAGAACACGGTTCTGCAAGCAGGATAAATACACAACGCACATGAATAGAATGGAATAGAGAATGATAAAAAATGGATCATGATGTTTCGGTGAGAGCTAGATGATGGACCGGGCATGCACCATGAGGAAAAAAACTGAAAACGTGAAGGATGGATGATAAAAAATGTCCCGCCGCTCCCCCAAACATGAGTGAAGATGAAAACGTGAATGCATGAGGGAATGGGCATATGTTTTTGGGTGTTTTCTTTTGACACGTGGATTTTACCCAATCCTTATCCTTAGGAAATCATGGTTAAACATTCCCCCCTTATCCTTAGGAAATCATGCCCCCATCTCATTATTCGTTGCATTGACATAGCTGGTTGTGGATTTTTAATTAAATTGCATATTCATATGATGTCCAAAATTATAATGTGTCGGATAGCACAGGATACCATCAACATCGATTTTAATTGCCGAAACATGAAATGATAAATCAATGGCGGATATTTTTTCCTTTAGCTCCACACCATGATTAATTACAATATTTACATCACATATATTTAATGCAAACGAGGTCAAAACCGGGGTGTTACACTCTCCCACTTCTCATAGCACACTATGTGGATCACGAGAGGTTCAATTGCCTCTTCTACCCTAACTGATCACTGCTCAACTACTCGTTGCTCATTCCATCACTGATCACTACTCAATACGTGGATCACTGGAGGTTTGGTTGTCCTCTTCTACTATAATTGGTCATTTATCAACTGCTTGCTGCTCAACTACTCGTTACTCACTCCATCACTACTCACTTCTCATTACGCGGATCACAGGAGGTTCAAATTAGGTAAGGTTGACTTGATGAAAATGTTTTCCGCTCTCTATATGGGATTTGATAAATATAACCACTTCCATACGCCTTGATATTGGAGATATGACACCTTAGTAAATGGGATTTACGTGGGTTTCTTTAGATATACAATGAGGTTAATATAGGGATTTAATATTTCCATATGCTTTACATTCTCATGGTAGGTTCACTACAGTGAGATATTCCCAAATCAAGGAGAAAATGACATCTTATAGGAATTTAAATTGCTTATGGGGTCAAACATCTAACCTATGCCTAATTCATTAATGATACTTTAATCATGGGGGAATATTGGCCCAGAGTCAGTGCCAATAAGTTAACAAAATTATTGAGCTTTTACCTTGAGATATCTATGGGATATTTGATTAAGGATAAATGTAAAATCTATGGATATAAAAATTCCATTCAAATATTGATCTTATAACACAAACTATGGAATCTTTCCTATTTGAAAAGTGGAATTATTTCTATAGTGAATGGACTAATTTATTCTCCAACATATACAATAGGAGTAGGGATGGATAACCACCCTACCATGTACATCACTAACAAGGAAAGAATGATGTAGTCATGACTCAATTTTAGGTAAAAACTAAGAGATCCCATGGGAGAATAAAAGACAAGCCCAAGGAAGGGAACAAGACCTTTAAACTAAATCATGCTAATAATATAATTTATTTATTTATGGATATAGGTTAAGTATTGAATGCCAATTAGGGATTCTAGTAATTAATTAACAACAAATAACAAACAAAATGCAAGACAACCTAGGGTAAATTCCTTATTTCCCTTGGTGAATTGATTAAATAAAATGATTGAAATGAAAACAATCACTGGGATGAGCACTTATGTAGGTGTGAAATATTATTGATTCGAATATGAGAGTTGTGATAGGTCTTTAGGATAGTGGTCCACCCATTAAATAATCCTACACATTCGGCTCAATCCTCCTACAAAGCATAGTCTCATGATCTCCAATACAAAGTAATAAAACATAATATACCACATATAATTATATAACAATATGTAATTCATGGAAAAACGATTTCCCTATGAATGGTTTGATACCTCAGTTAACATAGCTGCGCTGACACCTACATTGGGGTTGTAAGTTTCAACCACCTAGGATAAGAGAGGACTAGGCATGAGACAAGAGCACTACAAGGTTGGATCCAAACTAAAAAAAGAGATACCTATCGAGGTGTTTAAGAAGATAAATGCAAACAATATTCCAATAACATGGTAAGAATATTAGTAAACTAGATCAATATTCGAACCTGATTTGAGTGTGTATCTATAATAATCTGAATAGAGAGGATAATTGAAGAGGCTTTAAAAATATGATTTAAAGGATAAAAATAGGAATAACCTCAATGCATATGTAAGTGAAAAAATACCATTTATAGAGAAAGGAACACATGAAAAAGTCAAACTATGATATTTCATTGTGTATTGTGAGTTTCTTAGTTAATTTTGCAATTTTTTCCATAAAACCAACAATCTATTGTATGGATCACAAATCTAGGCTAAGGTAAGTGGAACTAAAGGAAGATGTTTTAGAATAGTTGGTTTCTAGATAGATATAATTTCATCACTTGGTAAGGAACACATGAACACATCACAAAAGTGGGTCAAATTGTAGGTTCCCTAGTGGGTAGAAATATGTGGATACTAAATAGAGAAATACCTTACCCCTTTCACATATCAACCCTTAACATTTATATTCCCTTACATCTAATGCTATAACTTTAACCGCTATAATTAAAAATAAAATTATAAATCAAACTATTATAATTATTAACACCTAACTCACATAGTTTTCATGTAATTGCTAATCTTTAAATAATATATTATCCCCTAACAACTATAACCTCTAATAAACTTCTATAAATGCCTATAACCCTTAATACATATAATATTTAAATATTATCACTACTTATCTGTAAGCATTAAGGTCTCTAACTCTTAATGCATAACCCCTATCAACTATCAACTGTAACACTTATGGGCTAAAATACCTAAACCCTATAGCCATTATCACATATGACTCTTAACACATAAGATCACTAACCCATGTTTTCCCTAATCCATTTGACCCTATAATTTCTAACTCTTATAACCATTATCATGCACAACCCAAGTACTCCTAATATAAACTATATAACAACTAATATTTAATTCTAATAAAATATATCAGCTATAACCCCTAATATAACTAATATATCCTACAACCTTTCAACCCTATAATGAATAACCCTCAAAACCCCTATATCTGATCCAGAATAACCCTTTATTCCTAACCCCATATTTATATACTCCAAGTACAAACACATTATCACTTCACTCTATAACACATCCTCCTTATTTTATATAAGATAGTAACCCTAGCACATATAATTCTATAACTCTAACATCAATACCCAACCCTCATAACCATAATCACTATCATGAATAACCCTTTCTCCTTAAACCTTATCACTCCCAACACCTAACCATTATTTCCATAACCACTATCATGAATAATAATTTATATAATTGCTAACACCTAAGTCATATAACCATGATCATCTATAGCCCCTTACCACTAACCCTTAACATAACCTTAAATCCATACAAAATTTAACACTTATTACCATGAATACATAACCCCTACCATTTAAATTTTAACCCTTATTTGTTGACACTTATAACATCTTACAAAGAATACACATATAGACTTCACACATTTAACATATAAGCCTTACTCATTATAATCCCTTATTCCATAACACTATAACACATAAACACTATAATCCCTCACAACTAATCGATAATATCTAATTCATTACATTTTATCACCCCTAATCACTATAACCCTTAGAATTAAGATAGCCCTTAATAATTATAAACTTCAAGTTACATATGTCATAACACCTATAATTGATAACCCATATATCCTTTAGTCCATATAACACCTAGACTTGTTAATCCATTTAACTCTTAATCCCTATAACATCAAATACTTCAACTCTAAATCTATAACTCCTAATAAGTAATAAGCATTATAACCCTTAATGTTGAAAGTTTTATTCCCCATGATCCCTTGATCCCTATGCCTGTATAATTGTTAATCCCTATAACCTTTAACACTATATTCCTTAACACTTATAACCTCCAAGATATATATGCAATAACACCTTTAATTTCTAACCTCTAAATCAAGTTAGTCCATATAGAACATAAACCCATTAATCCCTTTAACCATTAACCCCTAAAACATATAATACTTCAAATCTAAATTCTATGAACCCTTGTCATATAATATCTATGTCTTATAACCGCTACAATCTACTACCATTTATAGAAATAATTTGAGTAACCTTTCTTTTGCACTCATTAAAAATACATTTTTTTATAATGTTGTGAATTTAAATAAGTATTAGTGTAGTAATGATATAAATAACATTATCTTATGTTTACGAATAAGTTTCATGTTAAAATTTTCATCTTTTAAATTTCTTAATAAAATATTACTTTGGTATGGTTAACATAAATAATGAAGGAACCTTTTTTCAAGGAAAATATTGCAAGGAAATTTAAGGGATGTAATATTAGTAACAATTGACTTAATGACCTTTTTTTGATATGGTTTGGAAGCATCTTGTTTCGCCTTCAAACACTTGTGAGAGTGAAGAAAGACTATCAGTACCTTGCTAGCCTCAATCAAGGAACAAAAGGGAAAACATGTCACAAATGAGATTTGGACCTAGGTGAGATGTATAACAAATCTTTTTAACCACCCAATCTAAGGCCCAACTAACATAATATTAAAGGAAGTTGGTTGATATTATTCAAATTTAATATTATACAAATTATAGATGGTGTGTTGTACTATCATCATCATCACCATCATTATCATCATCATCACCATAATCATCATCATCATCATCATCTTCATCTTGATCATTATGCTCGTCGTCATCATCACCCATCGCCATCCCCATTATAATTGTCATAATCACAATTGTAAAAAACAACAGGTATATGTATGGTTTTTTGATGCTTCGTAAAACGTTGGCTCCATTTTTTGATGAGTTATTTTATTCTTATTTTTTTATCCACACCGTTAATGCGTGCATCTAGTCTAACCATGCCAAATTTCAGTCCAAGCAAGCAAAAATTTTACAAAATTTCAACGTTGGACCCGTGCAACACATTAATTAATCTATAGGTATGCTTTTTTATGCTCAAATTGTTAGTGTAAGTCATGTTTGAGTCTGAAAACCCTCCCACACCATCAATGCATGTGTCTAGTCTAACCATGCCATATTTTAGTCCAAGCAAGCACAAATTTAAAAAATTTCAACGTTGGCCCTATGTAGCACATTAATTAATCCATAGGTATGGTTTTTGATGCTCGAATTGTTAGTGTTAGTCATGTTTGAGTTTGGAAACCCTCCCACACTGTCAATGCGTGTGTCTAGTCTAACCACACCAAATTTTAGTCCAAGCAAGCACAAATTTAAAAAATTTCAACGTTGGCCCCGTGCAACACATTAGTTAATCTATAGGTATGGTTTTTTATGCTCAATTTTTTAGTGTCAATCTTGTTTGAGTCTAGAAACCCTCCCACAACATCAATGCAAGAGTATAGTCTAACGATGCCAAATTTCAGTTCAAGCAAGCACAAATTAAAAAAAATTCAACGTTGGCCCCGTGTAGAACATTAATTAATCTATAGGTATGGTTTTTGATGCTCGAATTGTTAGTGTCAATCATGTTTGAGTCTGGAAACCCTCCCACAGCATTAATGCATGCGTATAGTCTAACCATGCCAAATTTTAGTCCAAGCAAGCACAAATTTAAAAAATTTCAGTGTTGGCCCCGTGTAGCACATTAATTAATATATTGGTATGGTTTTTGATGCTCAGATTGTTAGTGTCATTCATGTTTGAGTATGGAAACCCTCCCACACCATCAATGTATGCGTCTAGTCTAAAGATGCCAAATTTCAGTTCAAGCAAGCACAAATTTAAAATTTCAATGGTGACCCCGTGTAGCACATTAATTAATCTATAGGTATGGTTTTTGATGCTCGGATTGTTAGTGTCAATCATTTTTTAGTATGGAAAGCCTCCCACAATGTCAATGCATGCGTCTAGTTTAACCATGCCAAATTTCAGTCCAAGCAAGCACAAATTAAAAAAAATTCAACATTGGCCCCGTGCAGCACATTAATTAATTTATGGGTATGCTTTTTGATGCTTGAATTGTTAGTGTCAGTCATGTTTAAGTCTAGAAACCCTCCCACACCGTTAATGCATGTTTCTATTCTAACCATGCCAAATTTCAGTCCAAGCAAGCACAAATTTAAAAATTTCAATGCTGGCCTTGTGCAACACATTAATTAATCTATAGGTATGGTTTTTTATGCTTGAATTGTTAGTGTCAGTCATGTTTGAGTCTGGAAACCATCCCACATTGTCAATGCATGCCTCTAGTCTAATCATGCCAGATTTTAGTCCAAGCAAGCACAATTTTAAAAAATTTCAGCATTGGCCCCGTGCAACACATTAATTAATCTATAGGTATGGTTTTTTATGCTTGAATTGTTAGTGTCAGTCATGTTTGAGTCTGGAAATCCTCGTACAACACCAATGCATGTGTCTAGTCTAACCATGCCAAATTTCAGTCCAAGCAAGCACAAATTTAAAGTGAGGCCATTTTTACTCCATATCTCTAAAAGTAGAACCATCTCCAGGAATTTGAATAATGTCATCTTGACTTCTATTCTGTGCATGGTAATCCATAAATTGTGCTATGTGTTTTCACCTAAATAGTCATTTCAAACGTGGAATAATGGGAATATAATGAATAACCTTACGAGGCACCTTTTTTGTTATTTGATCTGTTTGATATCTAGTGATATGACATTCTAGACATTTAGTTTCAAATTCATGCTTATTATAATATATAACATGGTCATCGGGGCATGCATGAATTGCTTCATACTGTATTCCAATTTCTTTCATGATGGCAGATAAATCTCGATATGTGTGAGGTAAAATATTTGACGGTGGTAACAAAAATTCAACTATCAAGCTACAACAAATTAAAATAAAAATCTAGTTAATATAATATATAAATAATATTAATGAAACACATTTCATCCATATTAATTTGACTTATGAATTAACAATAATTTTATTAGACGAACAATGATAACCTTTAGTGCGATCATATATATGTGATGGAATATATTACAGACCTTAACATCCTTGTGACTGATGTTTTCGAATGACCATTCATAACCTTCAAGTTCATTATCAACAATATAGTAGATAGAAGAATTGTGTTGGAGTCCTCATAAAGGGGTTCGTATGCCTTCTCAAGAAGAGGTAAATCATGAACACCATCAAAGTCATCATTTTCATGGTCATCATGATCATAATCAATTATAACATTAAATGTATCATGGATCAATGTATTTGTACCATCCTATTCAACTATGTTATATGTATGATCATCTTCTTCAATATGATCATTAACTTGTTCTCCATTTTTCATAGCTCCATGTTCCTTCGTAACTTGTTCTGAAAGCACATCGTCTAGACAATATGTTGTAGGATGTATGTATTTTATAATTACGTTAAACCATAAATAGATATTAGTTAATATAAAAAATATTAAAATATTACATACATTTACAAAAGAAATCAATATAAAAACATATATAATGCAAAACTTACATTGATGGACGATATTCATGTCCATCAGCGTGTCCATGTTCCCTACAATGTTTTTTGGCTGTCGTGATCATTATTCTTCTCCTTTTAAATCCACTGCATTGACTACATGGACAATAAAATTTCCCATCACCCTTTATTTTCAGTGAATCCCACAATGTAGCAAGTAATTGTTGATTTTGTTCGTCTGGATTAACAATATTGCTATTTGAAATTTTCTCATAAAGAGATTGAATGAATATTATTGTGTGAAGAAAATCCTACAATAAACAATGACAATGCACGATATAACAAAAACAACAGAGCACAGAACATATTTTATTGATCGCATGCCACTTCGAGGGGGAAACCTCCTTTGAGAAAGCTCAATACAAATAACTCTTGGATACATTCATTGGCCTCAACACTCACTTATATACTAAGTCTAATATAAACAACTATTACTCCCCATGAATGTGGGATAATACAACATACTAATGGAACGACTTACAAAGCATATGCATCCAACACAATATACTAATGAAATAAAGAGGAGGGTTGACATGGGTTCTTAAAATCCCATCCCTCTTAGAAAAGATTTGTCCTCAAAGCTTTAGATGCGAAAACTGATTTTTCTCTCCTGGAGTGGTTCCCATGTAGAATCCTCTGGTTGCATGTCATGCCACTGAATTAAGATCTATGTGATGGAATGAGAGCAAATATGATGAGTGCTCTTATTGAGGATGGCCTCTGACTCCAAAATGATGGATAATTCATTATCCAATTCTGGTAAAACAATTTGTGCTCTGATGTTGGTGCCAATCACTTTATTAAGACAAGAGACATGAAATAGTGGGTGAATGTGAGAAGAAGGAGGAAGTTCCAATTTATAAGCAATGAATCCAATATTAAGAAGAACCGTATATGGCCCATAGAACTTTGGATCAAGCTTCTGATGCTCTTTTAGTTTCAAGGAGGATTGCTTGTAAGGATGTAGACAAAGAAAAAGTGCGCTCAGAACCGTGTTGATCGACCTGTTGTTTCATGTGGTTTCTTTCCATGTGAAGATTTTCCTACAGAATGTGAAGAATTTGATCTTGGTTTCGAAGAACCATGTCAACTGCATCAACTGGTGAACTCTTGGGGGTGTATGGAAGGAGTACTAGAGGTTCCTGACCATAAACTACTTCATATGGAGTCATTTTGGGTGCAGTATGGTAGGAAGTATTGTACCACAATTCGGTAAGAGGGAGACACTTTTCCCACTGATGTTTTTGTTCAGAGGTGAAGCAATGAAGATAAGTTTCCAAAAATTTGTCGATGACTTCAGTTTGACCATCTGTTTGTGGGTGATAAACTAAACTCATATCCATTTTTGTTCCAGTGAGGTGAAAATGACTTGTGAAAGTTGCGTCGCAGTCTGAGACAATGGAAGAAGGGATTCTGTGAAGACGAAATATCTGGTCCATGAAAATTTGTTCGACTGAGGAGGTAGTGTATGGATGGCCGAGAGAATGAAAATGACTATATTTCGAGAGCCGATCAGCCACAACCAATATTATGGTATTCCCTCCATATTTAGGGAGCCCTTGAATGAAATCCATCGAAATATCCGTCCAAATCCTTGTGGGGATGGGAAAAGGTTTGAGCAATACGATAATGAGTGTAGTTTCACCCTTGTGGCATTGACATGGATCACATTCAGAAACCATCTATTGAATATATTGTTTCATTCCCTTCCAAAGGAATTTATGTCATGCCCGCTCATATGTTTTGAGGAACCTAGAGTTCCCGACTGATGGAGAAGCATGGAGTTCATAGAAGAATGCATGTTTAAGATCAGTGCTTTGGGGAAGCACCAGATGACCCTTGTCTTTCAGAGAAGAACCATCCAAAGCATAATTCAGTACAATAGAAGGGTTAGTGGCCAACTATTGGATGATTTCAAATAATGAAGAGTAATTGACATAACCTTGCAGAATAGAGTGTAACCAATTTGGAATAGGCATAGAAATAGATGAAAGAGAAACATGGTCATCAAATGTGCGGGAAAGAGAATCCGTCACAAGATTGTTCTTACCTTTCTTGTAAGTGATATCATAGTCATAACCCATGAATTTTCTAACCCATTTATGTTGTGTTGGGGATGAGACCCGCTGGTCTAGGAAATATTTTAGACTCTCACGATCAGTCTTGATGTAGAAATGATTCCCTAAGAGGTATGGTCACCACTTCTATACTGCATGCAAAATAACCATCATTTCCTTATCATATGTAGAGACGGCTACATTTTGACCAGAAAGGCATTTGCTGGTGAACGCAATGGGATGTTAATCCTGAAGGAGGACAACACCAAGTCCATTTTTGCAAGGATCACTCTCAATAGTGAAGGGCTTGGAAAAATTGGGCATCTGAATGTTGCATCTGAATGAAAGATCCAAGTGAGTAGTGGAGACCGCTGAAGGTTGCAGCTGAATGAAATGGAGCTGAGCAATGAATCCATTTGAATTCTTCATAAGGATATTTTCCATGCGATGTGAACTGATGATGCTGAGAGACCTTGGTTGTAAGCCCTTCAATGTGTGTTTTTTCTCATTGACTGAAAGTTGCATCCACAGTTCAACAAAATACCATAAGATGGGTTCAAGTTTGGGTAACTACTGAGTTCCCAAAATCACATCACATCCTATAAGGGCATGGAAAACATGTTATAGCACAAGTTATACTATCCAATAGAGATAAACACGTTGCAAAAATTTCCTTTGCAAGGTAAGGTGCCCCCATTGGAAATCATGACTTTAAAGCTGAAGCAAGGATGGACACAACACTCAACCTGTTTGGAGATATGAGGATCAATGAAGTTATGGGTGCTACCAGACTCAATGAGTATTGTAAGAGGGATTTTCTTGAAGAAACCATTGACCCACATGGTTTGTGGGGTGGTGACTCTAGCTAATGCATTGAGATATATCTCTGGGTGGTCGTTATGAGAAGGAGGGTCAACATGTGGATGCTGAATGTCAACCTGATCATCTATTGGATCCTGAGCAGTTTCAAAATTTTTAAGTGCAGGCAGAGACGCCACATCCAAGAGATAGATATTTTCTCAGCACATCAATGTTCCTGGGTGAATTTCTCATGACAATTATAACAAATCCATTTTTCCCTACATGCCCGCATCTTAGGTTCAGACAAATGCTTGATAGGAGTGGTTCTAGGAGCTAGCGGGATTGGAGGTATTTGGGGAACCATATTTCTGAATGGAACAAAAGTGGATTTGGATCATTGTTGAACCCTGATCTTTTCCTCCGCCAACTAAGCCAACCCCAGGGATTCCATCATTGTGTTGGGACAAAACATTTTAACCTTAGATCGGATTGTATCCTTTAGACCACTGATGAAACAACTCCTATAGAATGCATCAAACATCCTTTTGTGTGATTGACCAATTTCTCAAATTCTATCTGATACTCTCTTACAATGCCAATTTGGTGAAGTTTAGTGAGTGCTCCTGTGAAGTCATCAAAACTAGTGGGGCCAAATTGTTGCAAAAGGAGTTGGAAAAAATCTGTCCATTATGGCTCTTCATGATCCTTGATGTACCAACAGAACCATTGAAGGGATTCATGTTCCAAATGAAAGGATGCAAGTGGAACTTTATTGACACCAAAAGTGTTATGCAGACTGAAATATTGTTCTTCCCTGTAAATCCATCAAGTTGGATCATCACCATTGAAGCGAGGAAAATCAAGCTTCGGCCCACAAAAGTTGCTAGAGGAAGAGAACCTAGTGTCTCCAGAAGACTCAGGTTGGCGGCGATTGCTCATGGGTGAATGCTGAAGATGGAGGATGATAATTTTTTAATCCAGATATTCGAGTTTGGTCTTGATGGCAACGAGTTTTGCTTCCATTTGTTTATTTGCTCCCACATGGGTGACAACCATAAGAACATATATATATATATATATATATATATATATATATATATAGGGAAATGGGTAGAAAAACAAAAACGAAAAGGGTTTTATAAAAAAAAAAATTTGAGTTGGGAAAACTCGAGTGGGAAATGGGGGTTTGATTGGGTTTTGGACACTTTCTGAGGGACAGGGAAGAAAAAAAATGAATTTCAGAAGCGGGGTGAAAGAATGAGAAAACGTTTTAGAGAAGGACAAGGAAGCATAAATGGGAAACACACACAGTGGAAAATTTTTAAGGCGATTGGGTGAGAATAAAAAAAGTTATGCAAACCCTAAAATAGACAATTATGGAATTTTGGGCTTCAGGAAGTGGAATTTGGGATAAGGTTCTCAAGGATGGAAATATCCAGAATGGGATTATGGGGGTTACAGTGAATTTTCAAGGTAAATGGAACTAAATCAAAGAAAGTGATTTTATTTATTTATTTATTTCGGCTCGGTGGAAATGATATGTGGCGGTTCTGGAAATCTGTGCTTTATCAATCGTAAATGGAGGAAATGATCTCTGATGATTCTGGAAATCTATGCTTTGTCAAATGGAAATGGATATGGACCCCATATATGTTCTTATTCCTAAAGGTTCAAGGGATTCACTCGGCCACCAATGCTGTCCAACGACTTGCGTATTGGGGCAATACCCCTCACTCCAGGACTAAGGTAAAATTGATAACCACTTTACCGCAAACGACAACTCTTCATTTACCTCACAGGTGGAACTAGTCAATCAGGTAGGGGTTGTTGTCATTTTATCTTGGAAGGTCCTCTCAATGGCCATCTACTTCAGGGTTCCTGTGGTACTCCTCACAATGAGTTTTAGGGCTATTCCCAAGTACTTCCCATAGTTAAGCGGATAGGGTTTATTCCTTGATCCAAATGAATAATACCAATACAAAGACTATGAACATCTGCGATAATCACAACTCTAGAATAATTTTGGCAAAAATTCCACCCAACGCCCAAAAAAAACCCATAAATAGAGCTAGGGTTTTGAGATGAAAATTTTAAAATGAGCATAACCCGATCAATATTGCTCAGATTCGCTATTATATCCCATTTTTGGAACTGGAACAACCACTCTAGATCTATATATGTAATCAAAACATAAATCTGGGCACCCAAAAACGATTTTCGCTTTGGAATTTCCACGACCGTCAATGAAATTCTCAAAAAAGCTGATTTTAAATCAACGATATCTCCACTTTTGTAGCTCCAAATGAGATGATTTTTTTTGAAACTACGTATTTGTGCAAGAGGAATTTATATCTACAAATTGTTTCTTTTGAAGCTACACAAGAAGTTTCAGAAATTGATATGAAAATCACAACCCATTTTTTCCCTATTTTTTTGGCCAAAAATAAGAGAAATGTTTTTCCCACTTGTGCCAAGGAAAGTGCTATGATACCAGATGTGAGGAATCTCTTGCAATAAACAATGAAAATGAACGATGTAACAGAAATAAAAGAGCACATAAGATATTTTATTGATCACAAACCACTTAAATGGGGCAACCTCCTTTGAGAAAGCTCAATACAAATAACTCTTGGATACCTTCATTGGCCTCAACACTCACTTTTATATTAAGTCTAATCTAAACAACTATTACTCTTCATGAATGTGGGATAATACAACATACTAAAGGGATGACTTACAAAGCACATGCGTCAAACAAAATATCCTAACGGAATAAAGAGGAGGGTTGACACGGGTTCTTAACATATCGATCTTAAAAAATCAAGCTCCACACTTCACTATTTTTAATCACAAAAGCAATTGAAATAATTGTGTATTATTTTACGAAAAACAGTCTGTGTGAAGAATATAATGTCCGCACACCGTCAATTGTATAGAAAACATGTTGAAATGTTACCATAATTTATAGTTTTTAAAATTTAAAATTTGTCGTATATCCGACGGATGTCGTCGAATAACCCACGGTAGTTGTCGGATAACCAACGACCATCGGATATTCGACAATGTCATGTATAAATTAAAAAAAAATTGATCAAAATTTGTAATTTTAAAGCTGAAATCCGACAACATAGTCAATTTCGTCGGATTTGCTCATTGAATTTTGGGTTCAAATTTTGTTGTGAGTTGGAGTTTCAGTGCGCCGGCAAAGATGAACAAATAATTGTTCAAATTCAAGAGTTCAGAAGTCCACTCAGGCCTTCTAGGGGCCCTTTTTATTTTTTAACACATATTCATACCCTGTGGGAAAGTTGTAAAATATGTGCTAGCATGGGTTTTTTGTAAAGAAATTGGATTCCTAGGACTTAAACATCAATCCAGGTATTCCAAGGTGTTTTTTCCTTGTTGATTATATGTTGTTTAATAAACAACTTATAATTTTCAAAATTTTCATCGCTCCTCCAAAGATAGAATGGTCGTCTTGATGGTTAGGCCTTAGGAGGTTCTTAAAGTTCATGTGTCAATGTAAATGAACATGCTAGACATTATTATTGAGTCATATGGACATGTTCTAGGTCCCTCTAGGTTTTATTTTGTGTTTTGAGAATATATTTTTTCCTGTAAACTTAGGCTATGTTTGAAATAGTTTAATCGAGAGAATTATTAATGTAATAAAAGTGTGGTTAGAATTCGGATTTTTCCATGGGGGTGCCCATTTTCTAACTCGGAGCACCCTTTGTACCCTTAAACCCACTTTTCCTAAGTTTTAAGTGATAAATTTATCACTTAAGTAAAAAATCTACAAAAAATAAAAATAAAACCTATAATAAAATTTAAGAATTAACTAAATTGGATAGATTATCCAAAATCCTAAATCAATGGATTATTGTCTGATTTGATTGAAATCAGTTTCTATCGGCTTCTTTGAGAGAGGGAGATTCATCTCCTTAATCAAAGCATGAGCTTCGGTGTTGGTAAAGAGTGCTGCAAGTTGTCCATGCTTGGAGGTTGTGCCCTCTCTTGGTAGCTAGCGCATGGGTTGAGGTGTCAGTTAGTGTTTGGGTAGGTGGTAAGTAGGTGGAGAGGTGGTGCAACTCGTAGGAGGTGGATCCTACCAGTATTACTTACATGCCAGTGTAACTTAGTTCATCTCCTCTTCTTCCCTAGTTGATGCCCCCTTCATCTGGTAGTGTAGGTTGTGCCCCCTTGGGCCTCTCTGGATATAAATAAAGCATTTATCTCCCCCATTAAAACTAGTTGGAATGTACTGGGAAGAGATGGAAATTGTAACTCATATTCATTTGAGAAATAAAGAGACTTTGAAGGTCTAGATTGTGTTGTGCCCTGGTGGAGTGAATATGTTATCTTCCAGCTGTATGGAGGTAATCTCCATTTGAAATATTATGCATGAAATGAATAATATGTAGTTTAATGGAAGGTTTGGTTTCAATTTGGTAATATAGTTTATTCATTTTATTTAATGATATAAGCTATTGAGTATATATATTTAAAAAATTGAATGAATGCTTCATTTGCTTATCGATGCCTTTACTTCGATTTATTGAATATATGTGATCCTACATTTGATCTTGTTGGTATAAGTGTGTGATATGAATATTTTCGTGATAGGGGACGTGGAGGATATTGTTTGATCCTTCTTCTTTTCTTGTTTCTAATATTTTTTGCTGCAGATAAAAAGGTTCCTCGACACACCACATGTGAAGCTTCAAGGACACTCTTCTCTCCAAGCTTTATCTGTTTTTCCTTCTCCCAATTTCCTATTATCATTTCGGTTCCGTTGTTTAAAAAAATAAATTCTAGATATAAATATAACTTCATAATAATATATATATATATTGATTGGTTTTTCTTTATAGATCTAACTAAAATTTCAAAGCTTAATTTTTCTGAGTTCAGATCTAGGATACTAATAGCCTTATTTCAAGTCATTTTTCTAGAAGAAAACAAAACGATTGATTAGTGCTCAATT
Source organism: Pseudotsuga menziesii (assembly GCA_001517045.1). Classification (NCBI taxonomy): domain Eukaryota; kingdom Viridiplantae; phylum Streptophyta; class Pinopsida; order Pinales; family Pinaceae; genus Pseudotsuga; species Pseudotsuga menziesii. The sequence goes on along the minus strand of LPNX010564524.1, from coordinate 135,756 downwards.
CTAGCAAGATTAGTGCTCCATTTTGTTTTTTATCCTTAAGAAGAAAACAAAGACCTTGAGAAAGAAGCTTTTTAGCTCACTTTCTCAATCACTTTTTACATAGTTTTTTACTTTTTTTACTCAGAAATTTTTTGGCAATATTTTTTGTAGTTTTTCCAAAAAATATTAAAGTGTTTTGGGGTATGTTTAGCTATTGTTTTATTTTTGTTTTTTTAGGTTTTACGGAAAAAGAGGAGGAAGTTTTGGCTAAAAAAAAAAAAAAAATTGAAGTAAAAAAAGACTAACGAAGCTCCCCTTTCGAAAAAATATCATTTTTTCAAGTTGTTGTAAGCCTTTGGATCCATATTTTTGGAACAAAGTGGATTATTTCATAATTGTAAAAAGTAAAATAAGTTTTAGAGTAGGCTCACCAGAGCACATTCCTCATCCCCCCTGGGGGATCCGCGTTGGTGCACCATTTTTGTGATTTGTGACTTTTAGCTAGTTTATTTGGTTTTTTATGTTTATGCTTTATTTTTTGTTGAAGTAAAATAAATACTTACCCAACGATCTCCTGAGTATCCTGAAAATGGGAAAGAGATTCATGGTAGGATTTAATTAGAAAATATTTCCTTTTATTTATGCAGTATTTAAAATAAACCCCCTTTGCTCTCCTGAGTACGGTTCATGGATAAGGGATTTCCTGAGTATTGAATCTGGAAATATATTCATGGGATTTAATTTTCTAATCAGACAAATTACGTTAAAAAATATTTAAAATTAACAAGGCCCATATCCTCATGTTATCACTCTAGGAAACTCCTCTAGGTTGTAGCTCGAGGATGCCTAGTAAATTACAATGTTTTTAGGGTTTTCTGATATGGATCAAGTCAGTTGACCTATATAACCTTTCCACTCTCAAGGCATGCATAAAACTCACTCATTTGCAAGGATTTTAGTTGCAATTGCTCAGAAGCTCGACAATAAGATGTAGGGATGGAGAACTCAACATGATGGCAGACTTACATACAAAACACATGCATATAAATGGCTAAATCCTGATGAGGATGGTATTTATAAATCAAATAACACTAATAAACCAATAGGATGACAGCTATCAACTTTTTAATCAATCTGAAAATGACCTAAATACACATTCTGGCATAAATACAATAAAGAAAGAGATGATGGTTGAACAGATCACAACAAAAGAGCTTATATCATGAATAAGTAAAATGAGAAGCTTGAAAGCATTATTGGATCATAAATCCTCGAATTTGAACCTTTATTATAAAATCAATCATGGGCTTTATAGCCTTCTACAAAAAATGACAGATCTTGAAACTTCAATCTGTTTTCATAAAAAATACTCAGAAGTGATATTTTTTCAAATTAGGGTTTAAAACCCTAGCTAAATATTTTTCTATCTATTTCAAAGATCTAGTTCACTGAGCAAATACTAAATAACTGCAGTAGTCGCTAATAATCACCACTGCTGGTTCAGTGTAAAATTGCCGCCAAAAGCCAGTGTTTCGGCGGTTAACCGAAGTGACCTTTCTTGTTTAATCCGCCGTAGTTTTCTACTTTGTTGCCACGGTCACCAATCAGAAGCTCTGGCCTCTAACCCATCAGCACCCCAAGCCTCAATACTACTGCTGTGTCGGTGCCTCAAATGACTAACGTCGTGAGGGTTTAAGCATCGACGATCTGAAGCTTTGTCCTCTAGCTCATCGACGCTCCAAGCTTGAACGTATCGGCGCTTTCCATCACTAGATTGTCGACGATCGGAAGATGTAATAACTAATGCATCAGAACCTAAAGGCTGAATGCTGCCACAGTGTTAGAGATTCAAATGACTAATCTTCTCAGCATCGATGATCAAAACCCCAAGACTGAACATATCGGAGCTTTCAACCGCTAGCTTGTCGGTGATCGAAAGCTGTACTCACTAATGTGTTGGAAATTCTTATCTGAACATTGCTGCCGTTTCAGAGCTTTAAACCACTAGTTTCATGATCAGAAATCGGAAGCTCTAGCCACTATCCCATCGGTGCCTTAGACCTGAATGTTGCTACAGTGTCGGCATCTCAAATCACTAGCATCGTGACGGTTTCTACATCGGCAGTCAGAAGCTCTTTCATCTAGCCCATTGGCACTTTAGACCTGAGCGTTGCCGCAGTGTCGGCGGTTCAAATCACTAATTTCTAAGCATCGACGATCGAAAAGACTAGCCACTAATCTGTCAGCAATCGAACGCTCTAGCCACTAAACTCTTCATCGTCGATCGGAACTCCAAACCACTAACCATCAAAACTTTAAACTACTAGATTCTCCATAGTGGCGGTGTTGTAGCAGACTAAAACTTTGAAACATCGGCGTAATAGAGGACTACACCTCCGATCGCTTTTTAAAAAGGTTCTGATGGCAGTCAAATATTTAGCAATATGTCTAACCACCGAAAGGGTTTTCCACATGTTGTTTATCTTCCAACTTTCGGTGGCTAATGAGATGTTCTAATCCTCTCCCAAGCCACTGAAAGCTACAACTTGTGAAATTTTTACCCAAATAAAAAAACTGAGGCTTTCAAATTATCAGTGATATTCATATCCTTCATTGCATGAGTTAAATTCTTCATACTGTAAAAATAAATTATTTTGGGAGATAACATCTGGCTCCTACTTGGGGATTGGAACCTCCCAGTGAGGTCCCAAGAACCCCAGACCAAAATGCCTTTCCTAAAAAAAGAATAATTTAATCTATATTCTAGTGTTCCATTGGGCATGGAGTCATTTGTCTTTTATAATTGATCCGCTGCACCCTTCCTGTAGCCCGCTTTGCTTATTCATGAAAACAATTGAAAATGACCTAGCTGCTCATATTAAGAGATTATTTTCCTATCTAATCCTAATAATTCTAATCAGTAGAGGCTTCTTATCATGTGACATCATGCTTCCAATGAAGCCATGTTAGAATTTGTTCTGCTGAACTTATCCTTGATCTTGACCTGAAAAATAAATGAAACCCTAGCATGCAACAATGTAGTTTCAAAGGGTGACGGAATGAGCCATCATTTAACAAAAATATTTTGATATCTACGCTGCTTATAAGTTCCAGATAGTCAGCAACAGGGTCATAAAAACCAACAGGAAATACCTTTTTATGCTGCTGATATTTTCCTTTGCTGATGTCAATGTTGAATGTGGACTGCTCAACCTTTGTCTAATAAAAATGCAAGCTCAACAGTTGATCTGAATCTTTTTGCTCCCCTTCACATAATTTGAATTCATCATGATGATAGGATGGCTTATCACAGCTAACAATTTCCTCTTCCACAATAATATCTTTGTAGGATATACCAAAACTAAAAAGATCTGTATTGGACTTTTGAGCAGCAGATTTGTAACAAGCATCTATCACAGCATTCACACTTTTTTATCATCTCTCTGTTGAAAAGAAGAACTAGATGAACTTTGCGTAAACAATAAGGGTTCACAAATTTTAACCTCTTCTTCCTCATCATTGTGTTTGTTGAATATAGGAGCATCAAGATAAGATCCTAATGACAGATATGGAGGCTCTTGTATAGGAGTATCAGCAATAGAATTTTGAAACAGATCTGGAAAATTTTTACCTAGTTCCTTGTCATGATTTGAAGCAACATGTTCATAAGGAGAAGGAAGATCTTCCTGATGTTCTAGCTGGAGATTAGATAGTCCCTGGGAATATTGTTCCTCTTGGTTACTGCAACTTCCCTTGATTTATAAATCTAGAAACTGTGAGCTAGCCTTACTGATTTCAATGATCATTTGACCAGTAGAAAGCTGATCATTTCCATGTGTAGTTAAATAAATAAATTCCTCAGATTCACCACAATCAGATTTAATGGTGGTAGGAAAACCTTCAACTCCTTTATAAATCATTTCTAGTTTATGTTTATGGGAAAGTACCTCATTGTGAAGATCAGAAGAGAGATGAGGTAGATCTTGAGGGAGATATTCTTCTTTGTTTAACTTTTCATCCTAAGAATGCAACTTATATTCTTCACAACAATTATCAAATGCAAACTCATCTGAATATTACCTTTTGCAGTGCTCAGTGAATGCTTGGTGAAAATATTTCAAGATGAAATGATGGAAGGAGGTAAAGAAAAATACCACTGACATGCATCACCATATAATGAATACTTGAACATCTTCATATGAACATCTTCATGATGCTGATCTAATATATCCATGCATTCATGAAAATTGAGGAGGTGTTCTGCAGGATTGTCTTATTTCTCCTCCTTGAAGACAGGTAAAAAATATCCCCATTCATACATATCAGGTATTGGATGTGGGAAACCAGGAATGGAAGAGAAGTCAAGAGGTGCAAACCTCCGAGCCAAAAGAGCAGCAAATGCTTTTGACATCTTAATATTTTGGAGTCACCACTGAATTCATCTTTCATGGAGTCACCAGGGATGAGATCTTCACAGGCAACAGTGCTTGAATATTCCTCAACCCTAAAATTTTATGATGTAGCTTTTTGTGCTACACTGCTAGTCTGTCTTAGTAAAGCCCTAGATTTCCTCAAAAATTCTTTTGGATCTGAAACCTGTGTTGCTGGTGGCCCCTTAGGGTTTTCTCTAGTACTTGGTCTTCTTGAAGCCACCTTATATCAATGGAGTCACCATATATATGATTACAACCATAATAGTGTCCAATATTTTTCTATCATCAAAGCATGGATCTATGTCATCTCCCAGGGAAGCTGAGCTTCAATCTCCTCTCCCCGACAATGGCGCCAGTTTGTTATCACTCCAGAAAACTCCTCTAGGTTGTAGCTCGAGGATTCCTGGTAACTTACAATGTTTTTAGGTTTTTCTGATATGGATCAAGTCAATTGACCTATACAACCTTTCCACTCTCAAGGCATGCATAAAACTCACTCGTTTACAAGGCTTTTAGTTGCAATTGCTCAGAAGTTCGACAATAAGGTGCAGGGATGGAGAACTCACCAGGATGGAAGACTTGCATACAAAACACATGCATATAAATGGCTAAATCCTGATGAGGATGGTATTTATAAATCAAATAGCACTAATAAACCAATAGGATGACAACTATCAGCTTTTTAATCAATCTGAAAACGACCTAAATACACATTCATGCATAAATACAATAAAGAAAGAGATGATGGTTGAACAGATCACGACAAAAGAGCTTATATCATGAATAAGTAAAATGAGAATCTTGAAAGCATTATTGGCTCATAAATCCCCGAAGTTGAACCTTTATTATAAAATCAATCATGGGATTTATAGCCTTCTACAAAAAATGACAGATCTTGAAACTTCGATCTGTTTTCACAAAAAATACTCAGAAGTGATAGTTTTTTAGATTAGGGTTTAAAACCCTAGCTAACTATTTTTATATCTATTTCGAAGATCTAGTTCACTGAGTGAATACTAAATAACTGTAGTAGTCACTGATAATCACCACTACTGGTTCAGTGTAAAATTGCCGCCAAAATCCAATGTTTCGGCAGTTAACTAAAGTGACCTTTCTTGTTTAATCCGTTGGAGTTTTCTACCTTGTTGCCGCGGTTGACGATCAGAAGCTTTGACCTTTAACCTGTCGTCACCCCAAGCCTCAATGCTACTGCAGTGTCAGCAACTGAAATGACTAACGTCATGATGGTTTATGCATCGGTGATCGAAAGCTCTGTCCTCTAGCCCATCGATGCTCCAAGCTTGAACGTATCGGCGCTTTCCATCACTAGCTTGTCGGTGCTCGAAAGCTATAATAAATAATGCATCGGAACCTCAAGGCTGAATGTTGCCACAGTGTCAGAGATTCAAAGGACTAATATTCTCAGCATCAGCGATCAGAACCTCAAGACTGAACGTATCAGATATTTCAACCGCTATCTTGTCGGCGATTGGAAGCTGTACTCACTAATGTGTCGAAACTTCTTATCTGAACACTGCCACAGTGTCAGAGCTTTAAACCACTAGCTTCACGATCGAAAATCAGAAGCTATAGCCACTATCCCATCGGCGCCTTAGACCTGAATGTTGCCGTAGTGTCGGCGTCTCAAATCACTAGCGTCGCGATGGTTTCTACATCAGCAATCGAAAGCTTTTTTCTCTAGCCCATCGGCGCTTTAGACCTAAGCGCTATCGCAGTGTTGGTGGTTCAAATCACTAATTTCTAAGCATCGGTGATCGGAAAGAGTAGCCACTAATCTGTCGGCGATCGGACGCTCTAGCCACTAAACTCTTCATAGGCGATCAAAACTCCAAACCACTAACCATCGACACTTTAAATCACTATATTCTCTGTAGTGGTGGTGCTGTAGTGGATTAAAACTTCAAAACATTGGCGTAATAGAGGACTACAACTCCAATCGTTGTTTAAAATGGTTCCGATGGCAGTAAATTTTTTAGCAATATGTCTAATCGCCGAATGGGTTTTCCACCTATTGTTTATCTTCCAACTTTCGGTGGCTGAGATGTTCTGATCCTCTCCCAAGCCACCGAAAGCTACAACTTGTGAAATTTTTACCCAAATAAAAAAACAGAGGCTTTCAAACTGTCAGTGATATTCATATCCTTCATTGCATGAGTTAAATTCTTCATACTGTAAAAATAAATTATTTTGGGAGATAACACCTTGTATGCTCTACTTTCACTACACCTTCATCTAATCAATTGGTTGTATCAAAAAAGGATCTGGGTGACTAGTAATTAGTTTCATCTTTTAATAAATCTCCTAAACAACAAAAATCTAGCATTTTTTTTACTTCATGTGCGGAAATTTTGCAGAGGAAGAAGGAACAAAAGAAAAGCAACCACAAGACCCTATTTGGATACATCCTTGTTAGTGTAGTGTTAAAAATATCCCCATGAATCCATTCAACCCACATTTCCTCGTGTGCTACCACATTTGGTGAGTCTGGCCTGTTCCTTGTACCTTCGCGGTATATCGAGCATCCCCCTCCTTCTAATAATCCAGACAATTAACACATTAATAATACTGATCAATAATTTACCTACTCCCTTAATCACTCATCTAATAATCTAAAATTTACCAACTGAGGCATTACAATACTTTCACTGAGACTACACTAGCAACCAACATTGGCAAAACATTTTCTTCATTTTGGCACTTGTCTATTCTGTTCTTTTTGCATAAGTTAATTTCACAATGTGTGTTGAATGATGTGTTTATATTTGACTAAGGGTTGCTAAAATTAATTTTACTTGCATTAGTTGGCGGGTAATATTTAAATTCACTCCTTAAAAATAACAACTCCTACAAAATTTGTTGCTTCTTACTTTCATAGTTAGAAACAACCTTAGATTTATTTTTCATAGGGTCCACCCCCTTGTCTTCATTAGGAGTTGGCATAGATGAAGGAGCTGAGTATCAAGTGACAACACTTGGCTTGAGATTTCCCCTAAGGTCGCACCCACTGGCTTGAATATTTCTACCACATTACTCAAGGTGCGAATTAGGAAACAACATTTTGGGTGTCATTTCCAGGTATACATATTTCTATTCCCGGAATACGACTTTTGAGTTTTCATTCTTGTTTTCACTTTGTTCGATGAATGTTGTAGTTCAATAAATTTACTCATATCATCTGGAGACTCCACTACCTTTAAATTTACCAAGGCATTCTACAAGAAGAAACTTTGAAGGCTTGCTTCAGTTCATTTTTGAACCTGAACATGTTTACCATAGGAGGAAAAGCAAGCTAGATTCTCATAAGATCCTTGTCAATCTCTCATTTGAGTCAATCTTAGATATTCAACTTTTATTTGTTTATAATTCTCAATAAAATAATTCATATAGTAACATGGGTACACTGCTTAAACCTATGGATTATTCCTGCCATAATTGGGCAACCTCATAACATCCCAGATAAATCCATTAAGAAAGTTCCATCTTTTTATGGAAACGATGCTATAATTTCTAAGTCTCATTTGTTGGATTTTACACAGTGCTACAATAAATGGAGTCACAATGTCAACCATGAAGATGTCAAAATGAGGTTATTCACCCTATGTCTTGATGTCGATGCCTTTGAATGGTTCACCTCCCTGGACGACAATGGTATCAAGACCTTCAAATAATTTGAAACTACTTTCAATAAAATATGGGTGGATAAGAAAGAAAAAGGCACCTTTTGTTTTCCTTAACAAACAAACAAAAAGCAGGATAATGAAACCATATAAGAGTTTAATAAAAATTTCAGTGATACGGTGGGCAGACTCCATGCTGATATTAAACCATTAGATACATCAATTCTCATATATTACATAGAAGCATTCGAGGGATAAATGTGGTACCAACTTAGAGACACATATCCTGATGACCTAAAGAAAGCCATGGAAATAGCTGAAAAGATAGACATACACATGCAAATGAAAGGAAAGTCTAAAATCCCAGTATTTGTTAGAGGCACCAATTCATCTTCCAAAACTCATGATGCCAGAGGAAAAACAATAGAACCTGAAAGAAAAGATGAGGGAAAAGAATCGATGAAAGTGGTATCTGACATGATGAAAAAAATGACGATAAATTGTATTTCCTAGATGAATGCTATGCAAAATAGGAACAACATGGAAAAAGAACAAGTTTCTCAAAATCAAAAGAATATCCAACCTTAAAAAAAGTAGGAATGTAAAAAGAAGTATCCTCCCTATGAGTAGAGACCTCCAAATCAACTTGAAACAAACAACATGGTGATTGATTAGGTTCCTCCCTATTGTTGGCCTTGTGATGAACTTCATGAAGAATCCACTTGTCCAAAATTTTGCTACATTATGGAACAAGAACAAATGGAAATGAATAAATTTATGGGACATCCTAGAAGTCATGACTACATAAACAATGTAGGACAAGTTCATCATACTTCAAAAGAAAAATGGAAGCAAGCTAAGGATTACAATCAGGAAAAGGATATTGCTACTAATATTTTTGGTGAGAAACCTACACCTGAATAGATCATGGAGAGGTACAAAGGGGTTGTTTATCAGAGAAATAAAAACATGATCCCAACCAAGTCAAATCAACATATTCTAAAGGTAAAAACTCCTCCCCCTTTAGATCTAAACATTGATTTTTAACGTAATTTGTCTCAGCTGCTATAGGTCATGCTGGGGGCAGTCTCTCAGCCTCTATGGTTCATGCTGAAGAAAATCCGTTAGCCATTGTGAGTCATGTTGACACTGTTGAAAAGACTAATCATTCAAAACACAAGCCCAAGTTTCCTTGTAAGATTTGTGAGGGAGACCACCTTACTTATCAATGCCCTTCCATTGAGGAGGTAAGAAGAGTTTGGTTTCATGGTAATCCCATTTTTGAACATCCTAAAATTTTTCAACAACCAACCTCTCTTAGTCAGGTTGGACCCAGTCACCCAACCTATGGTGGTCATGCTGGGGGAAAAATTTCATCCTATGTAGGTCATGCTGAGAGCAAACAATCAGCCACTGCTAGTCATGTTGACACTCTTAAGAAAACTAGTCGTGTGAAAGGAAAACTTAAGTTCCCTTGTAAGCTATGTGAGGGATATCATCTTACTCACCAGTGGCCTACTATCATAGAGGTGCGAAGAGTGTCGTTTGAGACTCAAGAATTTACTTCTCCTGAACAAAATATAGTTTCTCAACAACCTACTCAACCTTTGGTTGATATAGTTGTCGAACCTTCCCAGTCTGTGGTTCACCCCACTCTTCTTTTGGAGAGTGATCCTTATGTGATTGAACCAATGTCATATTTGGTCAATCCCAGTATCCCTTGAGAGAGTGACTTTCACGAAGCAGTTGAATCGATTTCGTTGTCGATCAGTCCCACTCTTCCTTTGGAGAGTGAAGTGTCTACTAGTCACATTTTCTTCACTACTAGTTTAGAACTTACTGAACAAGGGGGAATTGAACTCACTTCAGATCAACCCCCACCAAGCTCTCAAATTGAGTCCTTTCATTGAAATAGCCTAGTTGAGCCATGTCTTCCTTCTGATGCACCTTTCCATATAAAGGTCAAAGTTGAACAATACATGATTGCTTGTTGTATTGTTGATGAAGGAGCTTCAGTTAGTATCTTGTCTACTCATTATTGGCGAGGCATGAGATCTCCCAGCCTTATGCTGAAATCTAGTTAGTTACTACGTTTGATATAAGAACTAATATAGATTTGGGAATTCTTGCTCAAACACCTATTGCTTTGGGTGGGAAGACCGTCTTAGTTGACTTCATGGTGATAGAAGACCCCTTGGACTTCAATATGATCCTCGAACGTGATTATGTCTATTCCATGCAAGCTATGGTGTCAACATTATTTCGTGTGATGTATTTTTATCATGGGAAAGAAATTGTCACTATCGATTAGCTAGATTTTCTTGATCCATATCCTGACCCAACTAGAGACTAGGTTTTTCCTTTATTGATTCCTAGTGTTTCTATAGACACTACCCTGCCATAGGTGAGCTATGTGGCCTCATGTCCTTTTCGTTCAATTGCTACTGAGAAGTGGCCTCGGTTTTCATGCTTACCTTCTCATGACTTGGTCCAAATAGTTGACCAGGTGAGTCATCCTATATAGACTATGGAGCCCTCTCTCCAATCTGTCGATCCATTTGAAAGTTTAGACATGTGTCCTATCTCGGATGATCTCCTTCCTTTGGATGAAGTCTTCCTAGAGTCTTTGATACATTCTGACCTTCTTTTGGATGTCGGTTCAATTGTGACTAAGTCTAACCCTGAATTGCTTAGTAATCCCGATATTCCCATGGATCGGTCTTCTTATGTTGGTCTTTTTGAGTTTTTGGACTCTTCCTTCGAACAATAAGTCAGTGATCCTGATGGGTTTGATTTTTCTTCTGAATTTTTCAACTCCTTTGATAATGAGTTTGTTCTTGCAGACTCTATCTTCCCTGTCAAATTTTTTTTTTCTTTGGAGGATGATCTAATTGATCACATACCCTATAGCCTTGGAATTATAGAATCCTCTTTAGTTGATTCTTCTTTGACTATGCCTTTTGTAGAAGATAGCAAAGTCGCATGTATTTTTTCCAAAGTGAATGCATTGGATCTTTTCTTCTAAATGATCCTGATGTTGTTCTTTCTTGGAGATAAGATTCTTAGTTGGATTCACAACTGTTTTTTGGCCTTGTCTTGTTGTTCAAGCTGCAACTGCATTTGCATGTGCCCTGCTCGCACTTATGATCCTAATGTTAGCTTCCACGCTTTTAGCTCGTTGTATAATCCCTCATCTTTTCTCTCATCATCGCTCAACCTTGTATCATTTTGCCTTTGCAACTTGACACCTTTTACCTTGAGGAGATGTTCCCCGAGTGTCTTTACCTTGCTCATGTTCCTTGCATTATGCATAGGTTTTTTCCTCGCACTTGGAACTAGTTTTGCTTGCCTCTAACATTCGTCTCCTCGCATTTAGAGCATTATTTTTTCTCTCCTTCGAGCTCATTAAAAATAGTAAGGAGGCCACGAGTTGACTTGTCTGGACTCATTAAAACTTCATGAGAAAGATATGGAATTTCTTTAGGCCTAGGTATGAATCCTCAAGATAGACTTGACTTCCGAGTAAACTTGTTCGTTCAGGCTCGTTAAAAATATGTGAATGGGAATCCACATTGGTGGTAGGTTATCGCTTTCTCAGACCATGTGGAATAATACAAGAAAGGAACACTCTCTTTTCTTCAGAATTCAGAAGAGTATTCTTAGCAATAGGTTTATCACTTTTCCAGACCCGAGGGATTAAACTTACAGAAAAGGAGCACCTAGTATGAGCTTATTTTTCTCTTTTTCGTGCTCTGAACCCAAACATGAAAAATATTTCGAGCGTACTTTATTTCTTTTTCATGCTTGTTAAACCATAAAGAAAAAAGCATCGAGTTTACTGTTGTAAGCCCCATTTCTCGTAATCAAATCGATCTTTCTGAGTGATCTTGCCTTCCTTCACACTCATTAAACTCAGGCTATCTGCCACTTTTGAAGGTGCGTTTGGTGGTAAATTAACATTTTCCGGACCTTCCTGACTAAATGTGAAAAAGGTGTGCCTTACTTCTNAACCCCCCCCCCCCCCCCCGAGTCTTCTTTGGAGTTTTCAGACTCTCTAAACTATGAAACGCTGTCGAGCATTCACTAATTCAGGCTCGTAAAATCTATGAATCAGTGCTTTATCAAGCATTCTTCTATCTCTTCTTTGAGCTTTCCAAAAATGAATAAGGTCCTGAGTTGGCTTTCTTGGACTCGTCAAACCTTTACAAGAAAGAGGGAAGGGAATTTCATTCACATGTATTTTACATCATGGAAGTAAGTCTTGTTTCTTTGAACAAAGCACTTCTTTTGAGTTTATCAACAGTTGGGTCCTAGTATTTTGACCTTATCCCGATTCAGAGTTTCTTACTCCTCTGGTTGGTTTCTTTTCTAGTTATATGGGGAATTTGTCAATGTTTACTACACTACATATTTTTTTCGTTGGTATTTTTGTGTCAAAAGCTACCTAAGTCACTTTTGTGTCATGCTCACTGTTCAAGGATTAAACCCTTTTTGGTCATTTTGTAGTTGCCTTGACCTTTTGTGTCGACCATTCCCTAGTATTAGTTCATTACATCATGTCTTCAGTGGTCCTTGTGGTGAAATTATGTACCAGTTCTAGATCCAATTAGTATTTGACTTACCTCATGTTGGATGATGGAGGATGCCTTAATTCCTTCCTTCCAACAGATCTCTTCCTATCGACTGCAACACATCTTGCTCTGGGAACAATATTTAGAGTTTATGACAGTACCTTGGGGATTGTAGTCATCAGTGGAAATTTCCCTTGCTATTGGGTACTGGGAATACCTTAATGTCTCCTACTTGATGGATTCTTCAAGTGTTCGAATTCAAGTCCTTGTATTCACACTTGTTAGAATGTACTAGGTACCTTGGGAACCATTTTCATTAATGGTGGTTTCCCTCACATTTGTTAACGTGACCGATAATCAAACAGTTTCCTCCATGTTCGACTTCAACTCCTTTATTCGCATGATTATGATTCGTACCTTTTGGGCGGTTTGTATTGAATACCTTGGGTCGACAGTAGCATTGTCATTTTTCTATTACCCAAGATGCGCAAGACCTTGTTACATTTTATATGACATTTTTCTGAGACATAGATCCACCTTGTATTCTTTTGGCTATGATAGATTGTTGAGAATGGATCCACCTTGTTCATTTGTGGCCATGAATCCTTTAGATTTGATATGGAGCCTTTTTGCATATTGAGCGACCATGATAGTTTCATCAGTTATATGTATGTTGGATCCACCTGTATATTTATGGTGATGATTTGTATATGGACTTGTATGTTCCAGAGATCAATTTTTGTCTGACATTTATCTCTCCTTTAGGTACCTTTGTTCAAGCCTTTTGATCTTGGATTTACTACTCTCTCCATAATCAGTTGTTTCCTTTATAATGTATTTAGGCTATCATCTTCCCCACTAACCTCATACATTAGGGGGCATCTGTTATAGCTCAAAATGACACATCTCTTCTTGTGACCACTTTCCCTTGATTCTGTCGCATGTTGACACTTCCATGACGACACTTCATGAAAGTCACTGAAAAACACCTAACTTGGAGGACTCATATCCTGCATTTTGTAACTCCATTTGACCTCTTCTCTACACCATTTGTGAGGTATTTAAGTTATCTAAAAATTTCCAGAAGACACCAAAGTCTAAAAATTCTCACAAGTACCCTAAAAATGAGATTTGTTGAGTACATGTGAGTTTCCTTAAGGAAACCCACGTGTTGCACATGACTTGTCTACATAATACTCGTGTGTTGCCTAAATACGTGACTGTTTGCATTGAAACTAGCATGTCATACATGACTATTTTCATTGCAACCCACATGTATCCCCTGAACATGCGATTGATGTCTCTACAACCTGCATGTTCATCCAGTAGATGTCAAAAAAAGAAGTTTTTCAAAATTCAGGTAGTTTGGGTGGTTATTTAACTGACTCCTTTATTTGTAACTAATTTTTCTTCGACCCTATATTTTTAGAGGGATATAAATAGAGGTAGGGAGGTCCATGAGAGGAGAATTGAATCTTTGCATTGTTATGTTGGAGGAATCGGGGCTCTCTTTGCCCACACCTTTGCCCTAGAAGCTTTCTCCTTGTGTTGCAGAGATTGGAGGCTGAGTTCCTTGGAGAAGAGAAGCAGCAGAACTAGATCAAGGTTTCATGAGGTTCCCAACTTGAAGAGAAGGTATATTTGTACTTGTTTGCAATATTAATAAAGATGTGATGTCCTTTTTCTTCCCAAATCATTGTTCAATGTGTGATTGAATCTATGTTTATGATCAGATGTTTATGTTAATCAGAATAGTTTCTCATATTGTTTTGATTATCATTACTTTATATGTGGTCATATTGGTTTGAGGAAGGTATAATTCATTTTGTAGGTCTCTTGGAGTAAGTGGAGCGAGAGGAGCAAGAAGAGGATTGAATGGTTTCTTGGATCGACCTTCATTTGTTAAGGTATGAACCATTCTAATATCTAAATCTTGTTTATATTTACTTGTAGAACCATTTGCATCCACCTTTCAACCCTAGTACGTTGATGGCCTCTTAAACCCTAGCCATAGGAAGCTTTCCTTTACAATAGTAATTATCGTTATCAAGTGCTAAGATTTATGTACCTGTAATTGAGATCCTTAAAATTCCAAGTCAAAGAGATAATTTCATGAATACCTTAGCATAACCCAAGGAAAATATAGTTGAAAAATATGAGGAAACAATTACTAATAAACCTAAAGAGAAACTGGTCAGTTCAAAGGAGAATGTAAAGGATAAATCTAAAGAAGATTTGTCCAAGAAACAGAGTAACTTCAATGAAGATGTCCCTATTATTTTTCCTAGTATGGATCCTAATAAATAATACCATCCTGCCTTCTACATATCTTTAATTGCAAAGAATACATTGTTGCATAATTTCATGTTTGCCATTTGGGTGCATCATCAAACATCATGACTAGAAAAGTCATGGAACAAATGGGATTAACTATCTCAAGGACATATCAAAATGTATGTGCCATGGACTCAAGAGAAATGGATGCCATGGGTATAATTCTAAATTTCCCAGTGAAACTAGAAGCATATCCTGACATCGGTTTAACCATGGACGTAGTTGTCCTAGATGTGCCCGACAGATGGGGAATGTTGTTATCAAGAAAATGGTCTGCCTCTCTTGGAGGATCTATTCAAATGGACCGGACCTACACCATGATTCCTGCTTTTGAAGATGCACATGTTAATTTATATAGAGAAAATGAAAGAAAGTATTACGTAGAGGATCCGGATGAGCTAGATAATGAGTATATTTCTGAAACAAACAATCTTGGAAACCATGACATCTATACTAACTATATTATACCCATCATAGAGAAAGATAACGATTAGGAGTTTGATCATATATGGAGAATGGGTTTTGATGGAGCTTGTTGTAAGGCTGGGAAAGGGAAAAGCATTGTTATAACTTCACCATCAGATAAAAAATTCAATCTTGCATACAAACTTGACTTTGATGCATCTAATAATGTAGCAGAGTATGAAGCACTATTTCTAGGACTTGAAATTGCTAAAGATATGGGAATTCATGTGCTCAGTATTAAAGATGACTCAGATCTGATTATTTTTCAATTCAAAGGTACATTTGCATGCAAAAGTGAAAGACTTAAGAAATATAGGAATTTTGTGTGGGACACTTTGAATTATTTTTAGGCATTGAACATTGTGGCTATCCCATGCTCTAAAAATTTTGAAGTAGACAAACTTGTTGTGGCAACTTCAACTTTGGAATTTTCTGAAGAATTGGTCAAAGGGGATGGGAAATTTAAAATAAAATTCAAACCTTCAATACCACACAACGTAAATAATTGGTGGGTGTTTAAAGATGATAGCCAGATTGTAAAATTCATCAAAAACATGCAAGAGTTTTCTGACTATTAGATAAATTTTTAATGATGAGAAAAATACTGATGTCAAAGAAGAGGATTAGCCTATGAACCGCATCCAAAAGAATGATGTTGAGTGGGAAAGTACCTTCGATAGGTAGGACAAGTATAAGAAAAAGGAAACTATAAAACCTGAAGATTTCATAGAAATAAACATTGGTACCGATAAGGAACCAATAAACATAAAAAATGGAAAAGGTACTTCCAAAAGGGAAATAAAGGACCTTATTGAGTTAGTAAAAGAATACAGAGAAATATTTTCCTTTACATATGATGAGCTAAAGTCTTATAGGGATTATTTATTCCAAGATACAATCCCATTAAGGCCCGAATCTAAACCCTTTCGACAAAAAATTAGAAGAATAAATACCAAGTTAGCAGCAATGGTCCAAAAGGAGCTACAAAAGATGTCGACAACATGAATTGTTGCACCAACAAGGAATTCATCATGGTGTTCAAACTTGGTTATAGTCATAAAAAATAATGGACAACTGAGATTATGCATAGATTTACGAAACTTAAATATCTCGTGCATGAAAGACAGTTATCCCCTACATGATATGGAAAATTTACTGGAAAGAGTAAAGGGGTCAAGGATAATGTCTATGCTGGATGGTTTCTTAGGTTACAATCAGGTGCTTGTCAAGAAGCAAAATCAACACAACCCCAATTTTACTTCACCTTGGGGAACATTTGAGTACTTAAGAATGCCTTTTGGTATTTTGAATGTGGGTGAAACTTTCCAAATAGCCATGGACTATGCCTTCAATGAGCTAATTGGAAAAATTATAGAAATCTATCAAGATGACCTTACTATTTTTTCCAAGAAAGATCAAATCACATAGCCCATCTCATATATTTTTTTGAAAGATGTAGAATGTATGGAATATCTCTAAATCCCTCCAAATTAGTACTAGGAATTGATTAGGGTAAATTGTTGGGACACATCATTTCCAAAGATGGGGTGATCAAAATTGACCCAGAGAGGGTTGAGGCCATAAAAAGAGTCATTTTTCCTACCAACAAGAAATCCCTACAATATTTTAATGGCCAAATAAACTTCATAAGAAGGTTTATACAAAACTTAGTCGAGCTGATGAAACCTATGCAACAATTGCTTAAAAAAAATCCTAAGCTTGAATTGGATAACGAAGGAAAAGTTGGTGCATCCATTAAATATTGTATCTCTAGGTATCATGTTTCGATAAGTCCTGATTACTCCAAATATTTCTATATTTTCTCATTTATGTCAGAGGAAACTATTGCGAGAGTTTTGTTGCAAAAGAACAAAGAGGGTCAAGAACAACCTATTTCATTTATGAGTAGATCCTTATAGAATTTTGAACTAAAGTACACTACCATGGAAAAGCAAGTATATACCCTTGTCAAATCTTGAAAACACTTCAGAACTTATATTGCCTACTCCAAAGTGGCTGGTTATGTCCCTCTCTCAGTGGTAAAGGATATTTTGTCTCAACATGATTTCCTAGGCATAAGGGGAAAATGGGTATCAAAGATCCAGGAATATGACTTGGAGATCAATCCCACTAAATTAATCAAGGGGTAGGGACTTGCCAAGATGATGACAAAAGGAAATGAACAAGCCTTAGGTATGGTTTGTCAGAATAGTTCACCAACATTAGCTACTTCAATAGGAATTCAACATCTTCAACAACAACAGTGGTATTCAGACATTATATTCTACCTCGTCAACCTAACTTGTCCATATCATCTAGTTGGCCACAAGAGAAGGTATTTGAGAATGCAAGCCACCAAGTATTGCCTCACACATGAAGGATTAGGGTGGAAAAACCTGGATGGTATCATACTTAGGTGTGTGGATGAAGAAGAGTTTAAAAGACTCTTAAAGGAGTTTCATTTAGGATTTTGTGGTGGCCACTTTGTAGCCAAAAATACATCTCACAAGATCCTTAGAGCCGAATACTATTGTCCTGCCTTATTTACTGTTGTGCATAAGTTGGTTAGGAATTTCCAGAAATGTCAACTTTTCACAGGAAAACATAAACTTGTTGCATTACCTCTAAATCCCGTAGTAGTCTAAGCCCCTTTTAAACAATGGGGCATTGATTTCATTGGTAAATTTAAAGACAATTCAAGTAATCGTTATACTTGTATTTTAACGACAGTAGATTATTTTACCAAGTGGGTAGAGGTCGTACCTACTAAAGCAACAATTGGGAAAGTGATTATTGACCTCCTTGAAGACATAAGCATCACTATATTTCGGGTGCCTGCTAAGATAACCACAGATAATGCCAAATCCTTCAATTCAGTAGCAATGTATTCATTTTTATTTAAATATGGAATTATCCTATCTCATTCCTCAAACTACTATCCCCAGGGAAATAATATTTCCAAGTCAAGAAATAAAAACTTGATGACCACCGTTAAAAATATTGTTGGTGACAACAAGAAGGAATGGGATAGTAAAATCAAGTTCGCACTTTGGATAGATAGAATTACTAAGAAAAGTGCAACCGGAAAGTATCCTTTCGAGTTGGTTTATGGCATGAATGTGACTTTGTCGATTCATCTTCAGTTACCAGTGTATTTGGCTCTACAAGATTTAGGTTCAAACTATGATGACTTTTAGAGCAGAATAAATGAACTGATAGAATTAGATGAAGTCAGAAGAAGGGTTGTTAATCAGAGTATAAAAAACCAGGATAAGATCAAAATAAATTTTGACAAATCATCTAAACCAAGGTTTTTTTAGAAAGGAGATGCAATGTTACTTTGGAACAAATGAGAGAAAAGCTGGGTGAGCACAAAAAATTTGACATTTTATGGATGGTCCCTTACATCATTCATGATGTGGTTAGTGACAACTATTTTTATCTTAGTGACATGGATGGGGAAAATCAGAATTTGTCAGTCAACGAATAGATTCCGAAACTGTTTTTCCATGAAAATATCTAATGTCCATGGGGGCATCTTTGTATCATGGCTCTCTAAACCTCTCTTCGCATTTTATTTATTAGCTTAGTTTCTTTTTCTGTATATTAATTTGTACATCATTTTGTGTATATTAGTTGTATACAAGTTTCATTTTTTGTATCATATATTGCAACTTATTTGTTTCATTTGGTGATCTATATACATGTGATTGATTTATCATAGTTTTTGTGCAGGAGCCAGAGATTCTAGGTTTCTTGTATGATCGATTTCCACAAGGTTCAGATCAATCACACATCCCACAGATGGAGCTAGATGTTACCGAATAGGTTTCATATAGTTGGATTTTTAGTGAGCCGCCAAAGATAAACAAATAATTGTTCAAATTCAAGAGTTCAGAAGTCCATTCAGAACTTCTAGGGGCCCTTTTTTAAATTTGTTTTTACGAGATGTTCATACCCTTTGCGAAAGTTGTAAAAGATGTGCTAGCATTGGTTTTTTGTAAAGAACTTGGATTCCTATGACTTAAACATCGATTTGGGTATTCCAAGGTGTTTTTCCTTGTTAATTATATGTTTTTGAATAAACGACTTATAATTTTCAAGTTTTTCACCACTCCTCCAAAGTTGGAATGGTCGTCTTGATGGTTAGGACTTAGGAGGCTATTAAAGTTCATGTGTCAATGTATATGAACATTCTATACATTATTATTGAGTCATATGGACATGTGCTAGGTCATCCTACGTTTTAATTTTTGTTTTGAGAAAAATAAATTTTCCCGTAAACTTAGGCTATTTTTGAAATAATTTAATTGGGAAAATTATTAATGTAATAAAAGTGTGGTTAGAAATCAGTTTTTTCCATGGGGGTGCTCATTTTCTAACTCAAAGCATCCATTGTACCCTTAAACCCACTTTTCCTAAGTTTTAAGTGATAAATTTATCACTTAATTCAAAAACCTCCAGAAAATAATAAAAAATGAATAAAAAAATTAAAAATTAATTAAATTGGAGAGAATATCCAAATTCCTAAATAAGTGGATTATTTTTCGATTTGATTTAAATCAGTTTCTATGGGATTCTTTGAGTGAGGTTGAGTCATATCCTTAATCAAATCATGAGCTTCAGTGTTGGTAAAGAGTGCTTCAAGTTGTCCAAGCTTGGAGGTTGCGCCCTCTCTTGGTAGCCGGTGCATGGGTTGAGGTGTCAGTTAGTGTTTGGGTTGGTGGTAAGCAGGTGGAGAGGTGGTGCACCTCATAGGATGTGGTCCCTACCACTCTTACTTACACTTCAGTGTAACTTGATTCATCTCCTCTTCTTCTCTAGTTGACGCCCCCTTCATTTGGCAGTGTAGGTTGCGCCCCCTTGGGCCTCTTTGGCTATAAATAAATACTTGATCTCCCCCATTCAAACAAGTTGGAATGTACTGGGAAGAGATGGAAATTGCATCTCGTATTCATTTGAGAAATAAAGAAACTTTGGAGGTATAGATTGTGTTAGGAACTGGTGGAGTGAATGTGTTGTCTTCCAGCTGTATGGAGGTAATTTGTATTTGAAATATTATGCATGCAATGAATCATATGTAGTTTACTGGAAGGTTTGGTTTCAATTTGGTAATATAGTTTAGCCATTTTTTTTTAATAATATAAGCTATTGAGTATATATATTTAAATTTTTTAATTAATGCTACATTTTCTTATGGATGTCTTTACTTCAATTTATTAAATGTATATGCTCCTACATTTGATCTTGTTTGTATAAGTGTGTGATATGCAAATTTCTGTGATAGGAGACATGGAGTATCTTGTTTGATCCTTCTTCTTTTATTGTTTCTAATATTGTTTGATGCAGATAAAGGTTCCTTGACACACCACATGTGAAGCTTCAAGGGAACTCTTCTCTCCAATCCTTCTCCCTTTTTCCTTCTCCCAATTTCTTATTATCATTTTGGTTCCATTGTTAAAAAAACAATTCTAGATCTAAAGATAAATTCATAATCATATAGATATCTTGAATGGTTTTTCTTTATAGATCTAACTAAAATTTCAAAGCTTCATTTATTCTGAGTTCAGATCTAGGATACTAGTTTCCTCATTTCAAGTCAATTTTTCTAGAAAAAACAAAAGGCTTGATTTATAAGTTAGCATTTGATTTTATTTCCTTATATAGAAATATTAGTGCTTTGATTTGTTTTATATCCTTAAGAAGCAAACAAAGACCTTGAGAAAGCTTTTTTTTAGCTCACTTTCTCAGTCACTTTTTACCCAGTTTTTTACTTTTTTTACTTAAAAATATTTCAGCAATATTTTTTATAGTTTTTCCAAACACTCTTAAAGTTGTTTGGGGGACATGTTTAGCTAATGTTTTATTTATGATTTTTCAGGTTTGATGAATAAATAGGATGAATATTTGGAAAAATATCGAAAATTTGAAGTAAAAGAAGACTAACAGAGCTCCCCTTTCGAAAATAATTCATTTTTTCAAGTTGTTGTAAGCATTTGGATCCATATTTGTGGAACAAAGTACATTGTTTCATAATTGTAAAAACTAAAATAATGTTTAGAGTAGGCTCACTAGAGCCCACTCCTCATCCACCCTAGGGGATCCTCGTCGGTGCACCATTTTCATGATTTGTGATTTTTAGCTAGTTTGTTTGGTTTTTTATGTTTATGCTTTATTGTGTGTCGAAGTAAAATAAATACTCACCCCACACTCTCCCAAATATCCTGAAAGGGGAAATAGATTAGTGGTATGATTTAATTATAAAATCTTCCCTTCTGTTTTTGCAGTATTTAAAATAATCCCCCTTTGTTCTCCTGAGTACGGTTCACAGATAAGGGGATTTCTTGAGTACTAAACCTGGAAACAGATTCTTGGGATTTCATTTTCTAATAAGATAAATTATGTTTAAAAATCCTTAAAATTAACAAGGACCTTATCCTCATATGTTCTACTTCCACTACAACTTCATCTAATCAGTTGGTTGTATAAAAAAGGATATGGGTGACTAGTAATTACTTTCATCTTTTAATAAATATGCTAAACAACAAAAATCCAACGTTGTGTTTTGATTGGTGTGGGGAAATTGTGTAGAGGAAGTGGGAAGAACTGAAAAGTGACTGCGGGGCCCCGTTAGGATACATCCTTGTTGGTGTAGTGTTGAACACCCCCCATGAATCCATTCAACCCACATTTCCTCGTGTGCTACCACACTTGGCGAGTTTGGCATATTCCCTATACCTTCATGGTATATCGAGAATCCCCCTCCTTCTAATAATCCAAAAAATTAACACATTAATAATACCGACCAAGAATTTAACTACTCCCTTAATCACTCATCTAATAATATAATATTTACCAACTAAGACACTGCAATACTTTCACTGAGACTACACTAGAAACCCACATTGGAAATGCACTTTCTTCATTTTGGAAGTGGTCTATTTTGTTCTTTTTGCATAAGTTAATTTCACAATGTGTCTTGAATGATGTGTGTCTATTTGACTAAGGGTTTCTAAAATTAATTTTATTTGCAGTAGTTGGTGGGTAATATTTAAATTCATTCTATTTCATAAAAAAAACTCCTACAAAATATAGTTCTTCCTACTTTCATAGTTAGAAACAAACTTAGATTTATTTTTCATAGGGTCCAAATGTCTTGGATTTGTCAGGAGTTAGACTAGATGAAGGATCTGAGTATTAGGTGACAATACTTGGATCGAGCTTGCCCCCAAGATCTCACCCAATGGCTTGAATATTTCTCCCATGTTACCCGAGGTGCGAATTAGGCAGCAGCAATACTCATCTCAACGAATAATACACAATGGAAGATCAATCCTCTTCAGTTTTTTACTCTTGTGTTCTACTTAATATTTGCTTCATATTTCTTCTATTTCCTTGTATTTATCTTTGGTAAATTCTAATTGAACTCCTCTCTAGTAAATATAGATCTAGGTCGGGATTGCACATGATTCAAAACATACCATTGCGATGTTGTGCATTCCAAAATTCAATAGGCTTGGTAATCTCATGATCATCATGTACTTCTGAAGTCCCCTGTTCTATAACTATGCCTTTGATTCTGGAGATCCATGTCATTCCTCATGTGCTTCATCTGAGTAAATATACTTTGAGTGTTATAGATGAACCTTCATCACTTGTTCTTCATCATTCTTCTCTTATACGTGATTGCACACAATATTTACTACAAGTCAAATTTAGTTTCATGATTAGAAACATTTCATAATTTACAAAACATATTAGTAATGAAAAATTATTATGCAGAAAGACATATGCCACACAATAATGCAACTATATTATCCAATTCTACAACATTCATCCATATTGCGTACAAATATGGTAACTTTCTAGATGAATTTTATCTCTACCAGAACATTATTAAGAGCGTGCACTACTCCCAACATGTCAGCAAAGAGGTTTCATTCTAGATAAGTAGAAATGGAATGTTGTACAACACCATAGGCTACTTACCCATCACTTGCATATTAGTAATATACTGTTCATGAGTGCAAACATGCATAACACATTTCCTAAATCTAGGAATATACGACTGAATAATATCATTTAAGCAATTAGGTATATAGGAAATAACAATTTAAACACTTATCTCTATTTGTTTGGTAGACTCCCTCTTGATCTATGTCTCCTTGTAGAAATTATTGGAGTCTCTAAAATTGTTCTCTTCTCCACTATCTAATTCTGAGGAACTGTGTCTATCTTGCTCATGATCATAAATTTTGAGCAAGTCTTCTACTATGTATTGGTTCTGAATATATGTGTTCCTTCTTTTTCATTGATGACCACATCATTTCTTGTCCAATGTTGAAATTGATAAGAGGTCCTTCTTCTCCATGGTTTGAATCCTTTTGGATCAAAGTATATATTCCTCATCACTTGAGGAATATTCCCTTGTTCTTTTTCTTGCTAGTTCATCATCTTCAATAGTATGTGCATGATGTCTCTTCTTCTTGTTTTTCCTAGTGGGTCTTTTGTTTTTTGGGTATTATTTTGTAAATTGGCCTTTCTCATCACATGTGAAACATCTATGATTGGAATAGTCCCTTTGAGATCTATGATTCTTTTGGAATATTTTGTGCCATGTTTGAGGATGATTCTCCCACTTGCTTGTATCCTTCTTTGCATGAACTGCTAGGGATTGATCATCATATGCTCCCATATTCTCTTCTATTGCCACTAGTCGAGCTTCTTTTTGAGTGCATTCCTCCCACAATATTTCGAACTTGATAATCTTATTTCTGGCGCATATTCCTTGAATGAATGAGTCCCATGATTTTGGAAGACCATTCAAAGCGGTCATCACTGTCTCTCCTTCAAAATTTTCTTCAATTGCTTCAAGTTGCTCCTTGATTTGAGATACCCTAGAGAAATAATAATGGATGGTATTTGAGTCTCATATCTTCATTTTCTTGAGTTGATTCCTCAAATTCATCTTCCAGTTGATGTTCTTCCATTCATATAGTTTGGTCAATGCATCAAACATCTTCTTAGGAGTCTTAAAGGATGAGATAGGAGGGATGAGAAGATATTGTTGGGGTCCACAATAATCCTCTTGGTTTTAATCATATTGTTCTTGTGATTTTCTTTGGCTTATTATCCCTTTGGTTCTAGAACCTCCTCAGTGACATACTTGTCTAGGTCATTCTCTTCTAGAATAAGAGAAATTCTATACTTCCATCCTCGAAAGTTGCCAGCACCTTCAAGCGTGTCCTCAAGCTTGGTATGATTCAACATTTTGATATGAGAACCTCAAATGTAAATAGTAAAGAAATAGATCTTAGCAATTTGAGATTCCCAAACTACTTCTTGAACTGGCTGGCCTAGGGTTTGATAAAGAAACCCTAATTTTTTCAAACTTGGAATCTTGAAATTTTTCTTGGATAGAAATATGAGCCTCCTTGAGGTGATTTTCCTAGTGAGGTCCTTTTTCAAATTACGTGGAGAGAATATCCAAACACTTAATGCCCTATTTTCTTCCCTTAGAGTCCCACAATCAAAATTTGAAACTTCTTCAAACTGAAATCCACCTCCACCAAAATATGCACCTCTTTGAGGTGAGTTGACTTAGCCCTCTTTTCTGCATGAACTGTGGATAAAAGTGTCAGAACTTGGAATTCGTATATTCTACAGCTGCACAGTGCCTTCTTTAAAGGTGGCTCTGATACCATGTTAGAGTTTTCACTTCAATTCAAATATGTTAGATATTTTATATAATGCAATAGGATCACTGAAAGATATACAAGCACAACATAAAAGAGACACAAATATTTATCCTCGGAAAACCCTCTCTCGGGAAAAACCCAACAACTTCTTCTATATAGATTTGTCACTATGTACAATGTCAAATAAAGATAGAAAACCCAAGATAAGATATACTTTGCATATTTTATTCTCTTCTACCCCATCGAAATTGTCTTTCTTCTTCTTGGATCGAACTTACTTGAGCTTGTAGTGTGTCCAAATGAGGGAGGGAACCTACCTATTTATACTCTTTAATGTGGGTGACCTTTTACCTAAGTGGGACAACTTCTTGACCTTAATGGGATGACTTCTCCTAGGGAGACTCAAAAATACATTTTATAATATTTATCTTAGGGACTACTGCCTCGAATTACAACAGAGGTTTTACCTTGACTCTTACATGACCAATGACATTAATGAAATATCCAATTGGAGGGAAAACATCCCTGAAAGGAGCAATAACAAAAGTACATAATAATAATAATAATAATGCAAAGAATATATTCTGAAGTTACATTTACAACAATAAAAGGAATACGTAGTGGATCCATACGATATATATCGGATCATGGCCACAAAGTTGATACACAGTGGATCCTGCCAATTAGGAGACCATATCCACGAATAGATACATTGTGGATTAATGTCTAACCATGCATCACAAGAACAATATGTAATCGAGTTAAGTAATGTTTCTCCCAATGGTACCAATGTCATATGATGTGTGGTATAGTATTGTGCAATTTAGGCAATAGAAAAATATGAGGATGCTATTGTTGGCCCAAAGTATTCCATCCAAAACTGCCGAGAGGTATGAATCCTCCCCATGTACTGAATAAATGATATGAAGTTGAACATGGATACAAATTCTTGATTATCTATCATTGATGTATATACCGTTAACAAATGCGAGGTAACCCACTGATGATGATAATGGGCCCCAAGTTATCTATTACTTATTATAAAAAGTGTGGATATATTTCTTGGAGTCGAACACTTGTAGAATCTATTAAGTAGAGGGCATTGATGTATTCCCACTACCTAATAGTGAGCCATCCTGCCACTTATGATTGCAAGCCCCAAGGTACTACCAAGAATATAGATCTCATTCCTAGAGCATGATGAGTTGAAATCGATGGAAATAAATCCATTGGAAGGGAGACATTAAGGCATCCCCCATCATCCAAAATGAGGAAATATTAGGGATTTATTTGACTTTGGAAAGGAAATGAGAGAAAGTTTTGTAGGATGGACCACTATGTACGTCTCCTGAATGCACCATATGTAAATACTACATGAAAGAGACACCCTGAGAAAAAAATCTATAATGAAAGTCATTGATAGGGTCGAGGATTTCATTAATGATGAAAATGGAATCCAAGGTACAACATGAATCTTGGAATTTAAATATATTTCTTGACATTGAACATCATGGGAAACCACTCAATCATGACCAATAATGAAATGCCATCTGTTGAGTGTAAGGTTACCTTTAAATGATGTAAATAGGGCAGGGTGATATGAGAATGCCTTGGTGGTAAGAGGCTAATGGAAACTATAATGGGAATTAGACTCAAAAGTGAAATAAATTGTATGTAAATACAATGAATCAACATGCACAATTTTGAGAGTCTGTCAGGGTGATAACTAGAATAATATTTATATGAAGTTATGATGAGTCATATCGATGACATGGGGTGGATAATTAGGGACTTTTGAGCCTAAAAAAGATTTGACATGGGCACCAGAAGACAACAAGTTTCTAACTAGGGTACCCATGAGTTGGTAATATCTAACATGGATGTTACAACATTTTTGAGAACAAAGGGTTAATGTTGCAACTCCATGTGTTGAGCTTTTGAGGCATGAAAATAATGGCATGGATGATGCAAATTGTGCATGGTAGAAATGACCTACCCTATATGTGATTTGAGATCACATATCTTTTAAACATATGAATAATTGGAAAAATTAAGCCTTAGCTTTTGTTCACCTATCAAAATTATTCAAAAACTTGGAAAAATGGACTTAGTATTAGTGGACATTTATTAAAATAGGGGAAAATATATAAAAGTGGATAAAAATTTCATATAAACAAATAATATGGTAAAAATAAATTACAATTTATTTTCACCTCTTTGGACCTTTTTAGCCTATTTTTCAATTGTTAATTACATAGTCCTTGATCCATCAATTCACTTTCTGTGACTTCCAGGTATTTTCCTCTTCTCTTTCCTTTCATTTTCATCCATTTTTCATTACTTCTAGTCCAATAAATTTTCATTTAGCCTTATTCTAACTTCAAAACTATGCATTCATGCTTATTGTTCTTATGGAGCATGAATTACCTAAGTATTTGCACCTGTGTATCTCAAATGGTGAAAATATTCACACATGTCTATGAGTAAGAATGTGAATTTGAAGTGGAATGATGAAAAAAGTTTCACTTTGTCTAAAAGAACTACTTTCTTGTGCATGTGAATTTCATATGGAGGGAGCATGAGCACAAGGACCTTGAATGTGATTCCTTGGGAGATCCTTTGACCTTAAATTCCCTTCACAGATGTGGATTATTAAAGCTTCTTAGAATTTCCTACATGAGGTCCCAAATGGGATTGCTACAGGTGTTGATCCATTGCTAGGACCCCAATCAGGGGACATTCAACATTAGGGGGGAATTATTATAGATCATGATAGATGATATATAATTTCTCATTGGACTATCATAGAGAGGGTCCCCCATGATCCTTAAAGGTTTAGTCTGAGGAGAGAATTTTCTAATCGTGCAAGAGTATGTGAACATATTTTGTGTTCCATAGACCCAAAATTTAGGAACATAGGTGCCTATCTCCAAATTTTCTAGATTCCCACTGAAGTTTATCCTCACTATGGTCACCATGTTGTACAATTTTACACTTGGCCTTGTGAGGGTTAATTCACTTTGGGGTAGACTGTATTCAATCCACACTTTTGATTGGTGCACCGATTTGTTTAACAACTTGAAGAGTCAACTCACGCATTGCAAAACTGGGAAGAAAAAGAGCTTCAATTATGGAAGCATTCTGGTCTCATTATTCTTTGGGAGGATTCAAACTATGAAATCGAGGGTATCGCTACCTCCATTGGACCCCTAAGATCCTTGGATGTCTCAGTGGACCGATCTTATTCTTTGCTTAGGAGGAGGACCAGTTCCAACAATATTTGATGATGAGTTCCTCAAGTGGTGGAGAAGGAAGATTCTAACCATCAAGGAGTTCCCGTATGCAAGTCTTAACTTCATAGGGTACCTATACCTAGTGCTTCATCTCGGATAAACATGCGGACATATTGCTGAGTAATTATATTTTGTATATTTCATTTTTTTTTTTTTTAATATTTAATGTTTGAAGAGGAAAATATTTTTGGTATGCAAATATAATAATTTTTTTTTTAATGATGTATATATTGGAATATAGTGACAAACTAGACATTTCTACTTGTGACGACACGAGACCCAAGAATAGGAGAGGGTGGAGGCCACTTTGGATTCCATGAAGAAGAAACTTCCAGGTCTCACCCATGGCATACCTGCTACCTATATTGAGCACTTACTGTAGGCTATGCAATGTTAGGCAGTAGGGGAACCTACATGACGGATCAGATTGTTATGATAGGTGGCTACATGCGTCTTGTCATATAGAGACCCAACAGGAGCTCATATTGAGTTATTAGACATATATTTTTGTAAATTTTGATCTAGTATAGATATTATAATTTTCCATGTATATGCACCACTAAGGGCTAGGAGCCCCTATTTTATATTATGACTCAATTTTGTACTTGATGAAACTACTTATAAATTAATGAAAGACTACTTTTATCGGCCATATCTACAATGTATACATGCTCTTGTGATTTTTGTTGTGATTTATTTCAACTATGTGACAAATGTCAATCTATAACATATTTAGCTAATGTATATGGCACATCATTAAAAATTTTGGGCACATGAATATAAGAAATAAATTCAAAGTGGCATTCAAGAAGGCACACCCTCATAAACTAGTGTAGTAACATAGGATGATGGACACAATGTACACCATTCAATTGTGACACTATCAACTGTGAGTCTAGGTGGATATTTAACTATTGGATACCAAGTAAATTACCCCCAACAGTAACTCGATTACGACATTGTAGTCAACAATGTTATTGTTATTCTAACTAAGATACACTCCTCTTGATCTCACAAGTTGTCCTGTTGGATCATAGATTACCCAATCCATGGAAGCAATGTTGCAAGTGTGACAACAAGCTCTATCTGCATATCAACACAGGTGCATCATATGACATTTCCCATTCAAGAACAAAGATTGATGAGAATTTACCAATATGAAATAAAACATAAAAGTAAAAGAAACCTAATCTACTTATAATACAAGTCGTGTAAGTGGATTCTGCCTAGACATGGATGTGTAGGAAAATTACCTCTTTAGGTAGAGCCCATTCCTAGGCCTTAGGACGTTTCCTTTAAAACATTATAACACATAAGCCCATTTATCTAGGACCTTCCTCATGATGTAAGGGCCAAGCCATTTCGAATTGAATTTACCAGAACCAAGTTAGTCATGGTATTGTATGTAGACCAGGACTATGTCTTCTGTAGAGAGGGCATGGGAACATACAAACTTGTTGTATTGATATTTGACGTTTTTTTTATATCTGCTTCATTAGAAATAGTGACATCCCTTATATGTTCTTCTAACCTTTTCAAGTATACTAAATGTTATTTTTACTACATAGTATCCGGTAGGAGCTCATCAACTAGCTTTAACAATGGAATTTCACACTTGATGACTAACACAACCTCCTCTCCTTGTACAAGTTGGAAATGAGTAAACTATCTTGCACATGCATCTTCCTGGTAAATGTCTAACACATATGACACTTCTTGATAGCTTCAACACAGTCTTTGAATATCGAGGGATAGAAATAACCCGCATGCAAAACTTTTTTAGTTGTATAAATCCATGAGAGATGACCACCATAGATTCCACCTTGGAAATAATTAAGCACTTTCTCAACTTCTTCATGAATCAGACACCGACTCATAATAGTATCGATTACATGAAGATATAGGGTATCACCAATGATGACATGATGTCTTGCTTAGTGATGAAATTTAGGTCTTTATTTGTGATAAGAATGAGATGACACCCTCTAGGTTTGTAGGTAATCCAAAATGTTTCCATACCAGGGGTCTTCCAAGATGAAGAGGAAGATATGTTCATCAGGTAATGACTCATTTTACATTGTACCTTCACCATCTTGGGGAACCTTTGATGATTAAATCAAAAAATGGAAAATAATTTTTAGATTTAGTTTATGCAAAACCTAGATCAAACTGTTGAAGAATTACAATCCACTTAATATATTTTCCCTCGATGATTTGTTGAGACAAGATATGTTAAAAAGGATTGACATATGCTATTACGATTGTTTGTTTTTGTAACACCCCTAGTTTGAACCTTGTAATGTATTAAGTGAAATTATGTAAATGGTGTAAATATGCTAGTATGGATTCCTAGTGCAAAGCTCAAGGTCAAGGCTCGACTAGTGAATGGATAGGCATGTATGATGTAAATTTAGTTATTTGGACCATGTGGTTGGCTTGTCATGCTAACTCAAAATATATGTAAATATTCTCTGCATAAATAATAAAATGGTCCAAGAATGGATGTGTAAAGAGGACTAGAGGGGATATGATTCTACGATAGGGGAAGAGGAAAGGGGACATATGGGAAACTAAAAATCCTTTTCTACCAAGATTTAATCTTAGAACTCATCCAAATTCTTCCATGTGAGTTAAGAGATCCAATTACCTCATTTTGAGAACACAATCATTGAATGCATGTGTGATGTTGGTGGGAAAATTCACTTCATGCAATTATTGAAGCATGGGGATGACTACAATTTGTGGCAGTTCTATCATCTTCCAGAAGTCAATCTGCAACTATCAAAAGTACTTCCTTCTATGGTCAGAAGCTATGCTAGTTGTACTTTCACCATTATCTCATAAATATTGAAGTCAACCCTCATTCTCTCATTCTCTTATATAGATATTTGAAGATGTAGAGCTCCCCATTGCTATTCGACCATTTTACCACACCGTGTAACCCAAAATTTGAATTAAGGGATAAAGCTACAGATTTGGAAGGGAGATAGATGGATGTAGGTGATCAAAGAGGTTAGGAAAGATAGGAACCCTTACCCATTGAAATATGTTTCTCATAGATTATTGAGAAGCCAAAAATCGAGGCTACAGGTGGCTCTCTAATAGAAGACACCATATTGGCCTCCTTCTATGCACACACTAGGAGCACTTGACAAGATGGATCGCCTAAGAGTATTGTGGATCAATGAAGCGGGTGCTTGAGACAATAAGGGTGTTGTCCGAGGAAGGCATTGTGGGAGCCAAGGATTTGATGGCTGAGTGATATCCATGTAGATATTTGTATGGGAATTTAGGTAAGCATAGAGAACATAATGGGTTGTGGGATAAGAGAGAGAAGCTTGTAGGTGTTTCCTTCATGTTGGTGGCTTCATAGACTGGCTTGGGGGAAACATATCAAGAGAAAGAGTATATGCTAGACAGAGTGACTATGGTTGGGTGGATAATCACTCTTACATAGCTAGTTGCTTGGATATGTGTTGGATAAAGATAAGTATTTGTTTTTATTTCAATATGCAATGTTTTTATTTGATGCCTATGATGATTATGCTAGTAATTTCATGCTACATGTGTGTGGATAGATTTTTTTTCAACCATGCATGTTTATTTACATCTGCACTCATCTTTTATATAATATGAATTCGTAATTTGTCTATGCGGAAAAATTTAGAAGCTTGTAGTCAGTTAATGTCCCCTCCCGTTGGTCAGATTGGAAGAAGAGGACATGACAGAGTGGTATTAGAGCTTCTGGTTGCAATACCAGAGTTGTGTGGGCCAAAAATCCATATTTACAAGTAGAAATAAAATACGGTTCTATAAAAATAGGGTTTTATTAAGTAATAGATAAGGGCACAAAAATAATTTTGAATTAATTTGCCTTATTGCTGAATCAAAATTTTGTGCAATTTTGAAATTTTTGAAATTTTGGGAATTTTGATATGGACCCCACCCATGCCATGTGGATGGGTGACGTGGAGGTGCCACATGGGTAGGAGGTCTCACCTGGTGGATCCATGTTGGAATGAGGTATGATGTTGACTAGCCACATCAAACCTGTGCACATGTGCTCGCATGTGACAGAGCCCAAATGCAAAGGAGATATAACCATTGAGTAGTGGTGGAGATCAACATCTCACAGTGCTTTGGGATCTTGAATATTGAAAAAGTTTAAATTAATTAACATGATCCTAAATGGGAATCCACCATGTCAATGTGTCAATTTCTCGTGCATTTAGGATCGTAAAAGTGGGTTCGGGAAACCACTTTCCCTGAAGCCTAAAACCACTTTTGGTCTGATAGGAAGAGATGTGATGTGCAGAGACATGACATGTAGAGATGTCAAAAAGGATGGGTCCCTTGTTAGTCATGAAATCCTTTGAAGATCATGTATATTTGATCGATGGGTGATAGTGCTTCAAGCCCATGAAGATGCATGAAGGTTAATGAATTGGCATCAAAACTAAAGTAAAACCACCCTACAACATGTCACCCTCTCATGCATTCAGGCTTGTGAAAGCATTTTCAAGAAATTACTTTCCACAGATCCTGAAACTACTTATGCCTAGTAAGTGGTAAGGCTATGTAGGTGGCATATGAAGTGTGTGAATTAGGGGAAAATCAATGATTTCCATAGTGGAATTTTAGGTTTCAAAAAACAAAAAAATGGCGTTGATCTTATGTGCAAGATTGCATGAAATCGATGGATTTTCAAAAAAATGGGGGAACTACCCTCGACTCGGCCTACAGTGGTGCAGGGAAGACACAAGGGGGAAATACCCCTTAACCCCCATTTTTATTTTCTATAGATCTATAAAGTTGGTTATCAGGTTCAACCACAACTGTGAACAATTAGAGTTTGAAGGGGTGATTAAGATGTTTTTTGTAATTTGACAGAAATTGACATTATGAATTGTCCCCATAATGCATGAAAATTATTTTTGTGTATTTTTAAGAATGCAATGAGGATAAAATATAGAAGAATCAAATAAAAGGTTCTTATTTTTTAAACAAGTTTCCAATTGTTTCAAATAGCAGGTAGAGCAAATCCTTTAGGTTTGCTTGAGAAATAGATTATCAATATGGGCGACTTCCAAAGTAACTACTCAAAACTTTAGGAAAGTTTTGTATAAGGGTATAATAGTGTAGTAGAGATGAAAGTGGCTCAAAGTGAGTAATTATTATGATACCCATATCATGGTAATGGTGCTCTCAAAATAAAGTAGAGGCACAATTGGGAAAACAAACATGGTAAAATTGCTTATTAGCTAGCAAAGTGAAGAATTGAAGCAAGCCTAGTTGGATTCTTAGTGAGAAGGCAGTGCCGTTAAATAGAGATAATAATTTGAGTATTAGGGTGATTCATGTTAACAAGTGGGAAAACATGTTGAGTGGATAAGATTACAGTCTTGCATAGTGTATTTGATCAATACTCATGATGGAAGAAGGGAACTAAGAGGGATTGATGGTTCCTTATGCAAAATGTATGAAATACATTCTTTATGTTCAGAATGTGTTGTTTAAATGACAAGGAAGAGACGTGTGAGCTCTTTATTACCAGATATGGTTATTTTATTCTGTAGGAGAAATATTAGAAAGGTATGGAATATGCCACTAGGTAAAGGATTGCAACTTGTAAGGGTGATGGGTGAATCATCCTCATGGGAAAGTGCATGTATGCTATGTGAATTTGTAGGAAATGGAACAAATACTTATGGGAAAGTGAATTCCATTGACCTAGAAGTTGTCACTAATGGGGAAATACATTCTAATATGTGGATCTACCATGTCATTCATGATAACGATATAGTGGATATGAAAATGATTCTAATTAGGGAATGATGCATTCTCATGTGTAAATCAATTGTGGGGTTCATAGTTGCAGACAATAAAGGAAGAAAGTATCATAGCTGAATGAGGTACAAGGGAATATAATGAACCTTGAAAGGTGTTGGCTTCGAACCCATTTGCAACCCAGGTTCAGTCCCTCCCTTGTGTGAAAAAAACCCAAGATATTGGCCTGACAGAGCAAGGCTCAGTTAGCAACACCTGCAACGTAGATGCAATATCACCCAAGATATCTTTCTAATGGGTAACTACTAGAACTAGGTTTCTGCAGTTGGATGAGGGATCTTCGGTCCCTTGGTTTTCTACAAAGGTGCTCGACAGAGGCTGGTGGGTGGGATATTTACACTTATTTTACATAGTTACGCTATGAGAGTACTCTTCCTTCAACACGTATTATAACAACAAACCTAATGCATCATAGGAACATTCAATAATAACAGTGCGGCAAATACATATAAATTCATTCATAAGAAAATACATAAACACATATTCATGGTAACATATATATGAAACTAAAGCACATTCATCATTCACACATTTGACACAATATCTAACGTGGAAACCCATCCAGGAAAAAGACGCTCTTCATATAGCATGAGAAATATATGGCACCTTTGGTCTGCACACTAAGCTACAGACTCTATTCTAGATCTCTATTTATTATCTATACATAATTCTTCCTCCTCTCATGCTCTCTGATCTTCTATACTCTTTTTCTACTTTACTTTATTAATGATCCGCACACAACCTAGATTGAATCAATTTCTTTTATGAATCTACTGTCAATTCACACACAACATGGATCATCTTAATATCTCCTACACTTGTATGCACTCAGTTGCAATTTCTTCGACTCCTTTCTATGACTCAATAGACGAACATACAATATAATCAGAATGACCAGAAGCTCGAAAATGACCAGGGAGTATCTCACCTGCATATAACTTGGGTTCCTCCCTTTATAGACTCTTACATGTTGCTGTCGACATCAGCACATCTATTCCATAGAATAGAACCAGAGGTCCCTGTATCCTGGTTTTATCCACCTCACTATTGAGTTCCTTTGACCACTTGAAATGAGTCATTAGTTCCTTTCGAGTTAGTTGTGTCTCACGTGCTCGACTTCAGCTACATCATCACACCATTGAGATTCATACAGAGTATTGGTCCGTTTATTATTTGGTCAAAGACCCTAGTTGTCATCAGAATCTAGCATATTGGTGAGTCTACCTATGGGATCCATACAGTCTCATGTCCCTTGTTATTTCTGGGCTGCGTTGGTGATAGTGTTCGAGAGCTCCCAATGTTATGCTTCCATGTATCTCCAGTACTTGATGTTGCATATTGTACCATAGAGATTTTGATTCTAAGTCATTGAGTCTATATATATGTACACCTACAGATTTAGCAGAGCATCAGTTGTGATGATATTGCATTCCATGAGAATTTCATTGTTCTTATGTATCAGTTCTTCAGATCAACATTGTATTTGGAATCCCATTGAGGCCACCATTATGTATCATCGTTTGTATATTTATTGATCGGCTCCCATGTTTTGACCATGTTTTGAGCCTTGATCCCATTATTTATTATTTTGACATTGTTACAAGCATGGGTATGCCCGCCTTGATCGGCTCCCATGTTTTGACCATGTTTTGAGCCTTGATCCCATTATTTATTATTTTGACATTGTTACAAGCATGGGTATGCCCACCTCGTCCATATACATGTCACACATTATATGTATCTCATCCATTTTTGAGAACCCATAATAAAAAACCAAAAGCCACTGTAGTTCGAACAAGGAAGCTCCACTTCTCCGCGGGTCTCTCCAGTCTCTCCACTATTGTCACCGTTATTCCCATGATCCTATGATTTCCATCGGCCATATGATGAGCTCCTACCCTCACACATTAGGGGGGAATTTTTTAACACTAATAAGTGTTCACCTAGCTCTCCATGGTCTAAACCATATACATACATCATATTCCCACCATATTTCCCTTACTTTTGACCTTCACAATTGTATTTCCACAAAAAATGGTCCAAAACATCATTATTCCTTCCCACAAATGAAGGGATGATGAGCATTTATTATGGTTTACCCTCATTCTCTCCTAAAAAGGGTTAAAAAACCCTAAAAAGGGTAAAAACCCCTAAAAAAGGGAAAGGGTAAAAAACCATAGATAAAT
Source organism: Pseudotsuga menziesii (assembly GCA_001517045.1). Taxonomy (NCBI): domain Eukaryota; kingdom Viridiplantae; phylum Streptophyta; class Pinopsida; order Pinales; family Pinaceae; genus Pseudotsuga; species Pseudotsuga menziesii. Next base: position 99,312 of record LPNX010564524.1, on the reverse strand, counting down.
ACCATAGGAAATAAATTACCATGGGTCACCACCTTGGGTCAAAAAAACCTAGGACCATACTATAAATACATTGTGAAGGTATCTCCCAAGACACCTTTTTCGTTCACTTGTGGTTACATTGTGCCATTGCTCTCAGATATACCACATACTTTCCTTCCATTATTCCCCTTTCCATGCCATTTCCCACGGTGTACGTTGAGATTACTCTGTACCCACTTTGGATCCATTCCCTGTTTGACAACTGTCCATGGAGACAACTAGAGAACCAACCCATGGAGCTTCGGAACCAATTTCAAGGGTGGCTACGGTGGCACATCTTGCAGGAGAAAGGCGTGTTTATTTTTGTTTCTTGCACTAGTTAATTGATATACATGTTAAAACCATAAAAAATATTTTATTTCAATTGTTATCATTTTTTCTATAGTAGTTTTAGTTTTCTGTTATTCCATTGAAATATTCCTTATGCTCTAGATGTGTTAAGGTTGGTGCATTTGCATGTAATAGGGTAGAAATCCCCATTACAGTTTTGGCGACTCCACTCGGTCGATCCATACAAATCTTTTTTTTGTAGGTTTCCATTGGTTTGTTCCTCTCTTTTTTCCCACAGTCATCATTGGTTGGGCCCCCTCATGGACAATTCGAACCATTACTGCGTTACTGCCTGTCCCCCAGCCCTATTCGGCTCTGTTTTTTATTTTTTTTAATGTTCGTGTCGATTCGCACTTATCCAGCTGGAAGCCATGACCTAGATGCTCATTTCTTCCCAATAAGTGTGACCTGGGTTGCGCCTTTAGCCCCAATAAGAGCAACCTGGATTAAAAACTGATATCGCTCTTGTCCCGGCTTCCGAAGCGACCTGAGTCGCTTCTGTGACTTGGTTTTGAGTGACCCAATCGCGCTTAACCATCTATTTTGTGTGACCTAAGTCTGTCAACTATTTTTGTGCTCAGATCATGAGTGTTCCTTTGTTCTGTGTGACCTAGATCCCACCTGTTCCACTGATAGGTATGATCTGTAGTTTTCAGTATGTTTTTGTGCTTCAAATTCCTGTTTTAGAACCCCTTTCTGTCCCAAACCCTGTTTCGACCTATTTTTTGTCCAGATATGATCCATTTACAACCCCTTGGTATGTTTTTGGATCCCACCTGCTTGGTTTATGAGATTTTCTAGTTGATATTCGTGGTTGAGACCCCATGCAAGTTCCCTACGTTTGATTAAATTTCCTTTTACTGCTCATTTGTTTCAAGTACATTTTATTTTTGGAAGAAAATTTTATTTTAAAGCATATTTATTGTTCTTTATTGCATTGTATTTGCATCCCAGTCGTGATATTGGAACATTTTCACCGTGGATTGTTGGGTTTGGCATACACATCATTTGCACACATTTCACACCATATATGTGAAAAGCTTGGTTCATGAACCTGAGCAAGCCTTAAAATTAACTTAATACAACGTCCAACCGTTTGTAACCTCGCTTGAGGACAAAAAAATATTGTAGCTAAGTTAGGAATTTGGGGATAGGAATCCAAACAACACCCCTTTGTCACTTACATATTGAGACATAGTTGTTGTCCATTAGGGGACCAAAATCCTCTTGTATTTGTTGACATGATCACAACTAGTTTGTCGGGAGGCCCCCTACTCAGTAGGAGTAACCCGCAAACGAAGGGGTTTCAGAAGTCAGGGTGGAATACCACACTCCATCTTGCACTAAAGTCTAAACCTTCACAGTCCTCCTCATATCGCCCAAACTAGGGTCGAGGGCCAAAGGGCTTGAGCGTCAGTAAAACGAATGGACATGTCATGAACGAGGTATCCTAGTAGCCATTCTTCTAGGGATCTTTTACCCAAAGGTCCTTCTCGGAAGTGGGATTCTCTTATCCTATATTGTTCTTCCATTTTGTATTGTCTGACTAGGATTTCATCACCCTTCTAAGGATACAATTTATGAGGGGCTTCCATTTTGTAGTTAGGAGCTTGCTTGCACTCATACCCCTTAGGTTAGTGAGTCATTTTTGTTTTATAGGTAGTGCTGCTTGTTGGATTTCTGGCCACTTTATTGTGGACTCGCCTTTCTGTGACCCATTGTTGCAATTTGGTTTTAGATATTGTTTTTTGTTTGTGAGTCGCCATTTCATACGCTATCCTTCTACACACTCGGTTATAGTTGGGTTTTTGAGCATGCAATTGATCCTCTTGAGTTGTCATTCATTACACAACACTCCATATAGTCATCACAACTCCACCATGCTACTCACATAGGATTAGGGGGAACACCTCCCAGTTCAGTTCTCTAAAATGACACCGTCAGAGCCATCTTCGATGTCACTCACCACCTTCAAAGCCACACTCGACCTCTGAATCTGATTCATATTTCTATTAGTATGAACCCACAATATTCACTGCTCCATCTATCCCCATGGCTGGTGCGCATCCTGACCCCTTTCAAGGGGGGATTGTTAGTATTGGGATCACATCCATTCCACCTATCATCATAGGTATCTCTTCTAATGGGCCTATAGGCCCTGGTCCTAGTGGTCTTGTTGTTACCGCACACACTGTTGCTGGTTCACTATGCACTAGTGGTGGTTCCATTCCATCCACTGTCACCACTACCATTCCACCTTTTATACCTGGGGGCAGTGGCCCTTCCATGTCGGTTTGGAATATCCTTTCCATACCAGTGACTTTTCCTACTATTAGAAGTCAACATCATCCACCCCTAGGTATGCATGGGAACTAGGTTCTTGCAAACACCCGCACTATTGCTGGTTCTTCCCGAGCCAATCTTGGTTGTATCTTACCTTTTATGGCTAGTATCAACCTGTCATATTTGGAACAGTTAACCAATGAACCCATTTGTCACCACCCATAATGGCCTCCTATGCCTACCAAGCTTCCCTCTGACATCCCTAAGTTTGAGGGCAAGGTGGGAGAGGACCCTCAAATCACATCATGTCATTACACCTATGGTGTTCATCTAACAACATTGTGGATGGCTCCATTCTATTGAGTTTGTTCCAGTGCACACTTACGGGTGTTGCGACCAAGTGGTATATCGAATTGCCTCATGCTACTTACCCTGTCTTCTCCTCACTCACTTCGATGTTCCTTTAGTACTTCCAGTTACTCGTCTGTTATGACGAGGGAGTGGAGATCATACAATCTTGTCGTCAAAGAAAAAATACCCATATCATGGATCATATTCATGAATGTCTCCGTCTCTGTAGCTTGTGTAAGATCCAGTTAGAAGATAGGATTTATTGGTGAAAAACATTAAACAATTTATAACATGTATCCACCGATTTAATTGTCAACCCAAAGAGAGCGTAAACTTGTGAGGTACATACAAAATATATGCAGGGGCAGAGTATTACTAACTTATTCTACAACTGAAATTGAATCTAAGTTATGAAAACAGGAAATGACATAAAAATTCTTAACCTATCTCTACATCTTCCACATAGCCGACATTATTAACTTATCTCTACATCTCCATTATTAATAACGAAGATCAGATACTCTCCACAAATTGACAAACTCATCCTAATGATGGATCCCGATTTGTATTCAAAACGTCGACAATGTGACATTGGAACTGTGGATTCTCCGAAATCAACTGAAACTAATAACCATAGAAATCTTGCAACAAAGACATAAAAATAAATATAATCTAGAAAAGCAGGAAATTGCGTAAAATAAATCAGATTGCAGAAAACATGAAATTGCATAAATTAACTTGGTAAAGAAAGACTGAAAATTATATATGTGAGCTCACGACAAATCTATACTATCAATTCATAAGAAATTAATCACCGGAATTTTATATTAACAACTCATAAGAAAGAAATTACATAAAAAAATTTTACACTAACAATTCATAAGAAAAGAACTCAAAATTAACATGAAAGAATCAAAGGATTTGCATTAAGCATCATCTCCATTACATAACAACCAAAAATCCCCTCTATGACTAACTCTAATCTATTCTTTACTTCCAAACCACTAGAGAGATCTCTAACAAAATGAAGAGAGAGCCCTCCTATTTATACATGAATTCAAAATAACTAATCCATAATTACAGTTCCACTATTCTCTCAACTTATCCCCCAAAATTCTCCAACATACCCACTTTTCTCTCAACTTATCCCTTCAAATCCTCCAACAAATATTGGATGAGATATTCTCTCCACATTTCCATGATCTTCTCCTTGAAATTAGCCCACATCTTGAAGATGAAATTCGAATTTGAGGCTAGGTGGTGACTTTTGAGATTGTTAAAGTCTTCAAATATACCTGTAATCATCACCAAACTCATCCAACTTTAAGGTATAATGGAAATATGTTATTTTTCTCAATAATTAACCACAAATTCACTCAAAATACTAAAAAATAAACGATTTGAAAAATAAAAAGGTAACCCATATTTATTCATGAAAATGGTGGATATTAATAGTCTTATGGAAGGATAAAATAGGAATAAGGTGACAAATGATATATGAAAGATGAATAAAATGTGGTATTTTTGCGACTCAACATTCCCCCCAACTTAACTAGTTGCATGTCCTCATGCAACTATGCATTAATTCTCTTTCAAACTTTTGGCTTTGTAGCTGGGCTTTACATGATGATGATATGTAATAGTAAATCATTCCATGATTTGAAATGTATGAGTGGCAGCAGTTTTTATTGGTTGGTTCTTGTGTGACAACCATGAATATAACAAATGTTGGTTCTTGTGTTAACAATATTCGCTCATTTAACTTGTATTTTTGCTGCAATACATAAGATTTTACAAGTATACATGCATTGGAAATGATGAACCATAAATGTATATTAGAAAGCCTTTTATTCATATTATGATTCACGCCAATATATATAGCAATGTTTACAAAGCATAGTTTGGGAAAGACATGTTGGTAAATGGTAAATGAGATGATGGATATGTAAAATGGTAATGAATAACCCCCCAACTTAAGATGTATTAGGTTTATGAAAAGAAGAAAGGGTATGTAGTGAGGGAATTTTCCAAATTCATTTATTTTCTAGAATTTAAGGAATTACATGGCTAAATATTAGAAAACAACATACCCCCACTTACCCAAAAAGTTGATGAACTATGCAATAGGAATGTGGTTGCTGCTACTGAATCGTAGAATGTGAAGTGAAGAAATTGAACTGCTTCTTGGTTGGATGAAGTAAAATATGAGAGCTGAAAGTAGAACTGTGGTACTCTCATATGGCTGAAGTATGCTACTGTAAAGCTGCTGATGGAGTCATGCAAAGTATATAGTCTTCACCTGCTACAAATCTGATGGTACAATTCTTACCATGTGAATAAATGAGTCGATGTCGAACATGGAAAGAAGTGATTGGATTACTGACCATTGATGAATGTACTTAACCAATGCGAGGCATTATCACCATTGATGTCAATGAGTTCCAAGGTACCTAAGTACATCATGAAAAGTGTGAATAAATGAGCTGATGTTAAGGCACTTGCAAGATCTAATGATCAAGGGACATTGATGTATTCCCATAATTGTGAGTGAGAGAACTTTCCATTAAGGAATGCAATCCTCAAGGTACTAACAATGAACTCTAGTATCTATCCCAGATAAGGTGCTGAGGTTGATGGGATAAGACTTGTTGAAAGGTGGGCCTTAAGGAATCCCACATCAGTCAACATGAGTTGTACATAATGAGTGGTAGGACTATAGATAAAAGATCTCACGGTCAAACATTTTTTATGGAAGGGATATCAAAGCATTGTAGTCATGGAAAGGAAACTAAATGGTTTTATTCAGAAAGCAAAAGATAATCTAAAAATGAGGAAAATGAGTTTGACTCAAAAAGGTGGACATGCGGGAAGTCATGATGTATAAGGCAGTGAAAAAGTGGACTCTAACATAGATGACAAATAAGCTTGGAAGGAAAAAGGGTAATAATCATGACATGGAATAATTGGTTTCTGGAAGGCTTCTTTGTGGCAGCAAAATTTCATGACATACATAGTGGAAACTCAACTTCTTCAAGCTTTTAATGGAACATTTTTCTGAAAATTTTCTGCGATTTTGGAAATTATTTATGCATGCCATTCGTTCGTCTTTTGAACCTGAAAAAGGTTAGCGTTTCCCTGCAATAAAATTGTGAGAGCATTGAAAATATAGGAAAATATGTGCTTTGTAATGTCCCCATTCAAATAATTGCATAGCAGGAAAAATCCATCAATCCTACTAGTTCCCTAGGTTGGGTGGAAACATTGGGAAATTAATAAGGGAGCTAATAAATGGTGTTTAGACATTAGAAGAAATAAATATTTATTTAATAGAGTTAATTAAATGAAATGGCTATGGAGAATGGAGACACATGGAGACTGTGGGGCCCACTCAACCTAGAACACATATGTTAAATGGCATCCTCCTCTTGTAATTTTGAATCTATGGGAATCCTAATGTTTTGGGATGGATTATGAGGTTAATATACTTGTCAATATACTTCATAGGTCGAATTTGGGATGAATTGTAACTTATATGGGAGAGGAAGAGCCAAATGGGAGTTTCATGGACACTTGGCTAGATTCCCCTTACATGTATGACAACTATGACACCAATGATGATTCTATGATAGTTATGACCCAATTCAGATATAAAGGTTGAAACACTGACATTTCAGGCCTGAATAGAGCAACTTGGAGGTCGAATTTGGGAGTTGGAGAAGGCCAAGAGGCTCCTACTCAAATTTGGGAGGAGAGGGAAGGTGAAGAGAGAGGCCACATGGCATAGCATGAGCAGCCACACCAATTTGACTTGGATTTGGTTTATGGATGGATTTGGAACCTTAAAATACCAATAATGTTTATAAAATACAGGTATCATCCATGAGAAGAGGCTTGTTGATCATTTGTGAAATTTTCTATTGTGAAAAAAGAGAGCTAGTGGATGACTAGTTCACGCCTCAGCCAATTTCGAAGGTGAGAGATTCCCATCCTAGTTGGTGTTTGGAGAGGCCACTCAGGTATTTCATGGAGATTTAATGGAGTTTTATTTGCAGTTTTAAGCTACAGGGAATCATGTGGATTCTTCTATTACATCACTCTCTCTCAACTATTTCCAGTTTTCACACCATATGCATGCAAATGGAGGGATTGCGCTTTGGGTGAGATATCGATCTCTTTAGGGAAGATTATAATCCCCATTATATTATTTTATGATGTATATCCTCTGTATTTCATGTTTATAATACTCTCAGGTCGAAATACCCAAAATAATTCATGTAAAAATGTTGAACAATGAAGAAATAGTGTCATTTCCCCACTATCTTGTTGTGAACCATTGTAATGCTGACGATTTCAAATTGGGAGAGACTTTAATTTTTCCATTTATGATTGGAATCAGTTAAATATTCTCTATTATTCATTCTTAGAAATTTTCAAGTTGAAATTCCCAAGAGTTGTATGTCAAAATGACTTTTAATGAGCAAACAATGACCATTTCCACTCTATTTTGATATATGCCATGGTAATGCTTATTATTTCGAATGGAGGAATGTATCTCTAATAAATGAATTATGGATGGACTGTAATTAATGTGTATTTAAAGTCTCATTTTCAGTAATTAAGCATTGGAAGCCATTTTACTCATTTTTATTGCATTGGGAGAAGATTTGGTGCATTTTCCCCAAGGGTTGAAATTGTGACTTGGGAGTTCTTTTGGAAAGAGTCATAAAAGACTATATAAACTGAACCATGATGCATATGACACTTTGAAAAGGTCCCTTACACATATCCAGCCTCTATTAATAAATTCCAGTGACTTTGGGATCATTTGTGAATCCATTTTCGGCAATTACCCGGGGGGGATTGGAGCCCCAATTTGCTAGTAAAGACTCCTACTTTGAACATAACATTAAACAAGTTTTTAGATGTAATTGGAAGGTCAAAAAACATACATGAGCATTATATTTAATTTATATTATCATTCATGTACCTTCAGAGAAAATTTGGAAGCATTTGGGTCAATTTGGAGGTCTAGACATCAAAACTAATCAAATTGAAAAAAAATTGGAAAATTGGGCATTTAAAAAAAATTCCAAAAATGGGACATTACATGATTAACAAAAAGTTAAAGAGAATAAATAAAATGCTCTTATACCTGAAAGTAGAAACGCATATTAAGCAACCATTCTTGTCAAAACTTATTTCTAAGTGACTTGCGAAAACAAGTTAGCGCAACAAACATAAAATTTGATCAAGTTCATTTGTAGTTTTTAATTTTATTATTTGTTACCTAATGATTTTTATTTATTTATATGTTTTTAGTTTTTAAATTTATTTTATCTTTTATTTTTGTAATATTATCACAACTCTTTTATAATTATTTTAATTGTTTTACATCCTCCTTTTACAAAGAAGAATGTGTCCTTATATAATGATTGCGCAATAGGGAGAGAGGGTCGACCCTTTCAATGGTCGACCCCTCTAAAAGTAGACTATCTTAATGATCTGGATTAGAGAGGAGTGTGCAAAATAAGTGATTTCTATGATAATTTTAGCAGTTTCAATGACCATGCAGATACCCCCCCCACCCCCCAACTGAAGATGTGCCAGGTCCCACTGTGCAAGAAAATAAAAATTAAAAAGAAGGCATAGCTGCGACAATAGCTACCTTCGATTTCAAAGATGCATATTAATAACATTATTTTATGTTTTTCTTAGATTAATTTTTATGTTTATATACATTTGTTTGTTTACCTAATGTGTTTTTTTTTTACTTGTGTTCTTGTCATTAAGCAAAATTTAGGGTTTTATTCAGAATCTTTTTATTATTATTTAAATTGTTTTTATATATTTATTTTAAACTTGATTTATTTTATATATATATATATATATATATATATATATATATAATTTAATTTTGTTTAATGTTCTTTTAATTGTTTTGTAATGAGAACAAAAATAAATCCCTAACTAACCCTATCTTGCAAACCAACTTCAAAACAACAATGAAATATATTCTACAAAGATAAGTTGTGTTACTTTATTATTTATTTATATTATTTAATTTTATATTTTTATTATTTTATTAAAACTTTTCACAACAAAACAAACTAATTTTTTTTTTAAATTTCATTTGTTATTATTATTTTTTATTTTTACCAACCATTTGATCAACATTTCATTTTGTTGTCAAAATATTTTCTTTGTCACACATTGTCATATTAACAACATCATAAAACCTTTATCCATGGTATCAACCTCTTTTTTTCCTAGTCACGTAACCATCATTAGTCACATTCAATCACGACAACATCTTTATTGCATATATAAAAGTAGAATACTCTGAGTTTACAACCATGTTATGTATATGCCCAAGAATTTTCTTATGCATTATAACATATCTATATGCACCAAGCATTAACTCTCAACATGCGTACTAGTGCATATGCATTCTAACTCTTTAATTTTCATAATTATTATATTTTAGAGCTGTAAACATAGTGAATGGCTCTCAATATGTGTTGTTGCTACCATTATTCGTGGCTACCATATTATATTGAAACACAAAAATTATTGTCAAACTGGACAAAATTTGGATATTACTTTATGTTTTCAACTCAGTATATAAATTATTAATACGAACTAATATATGAAGAGAAATGTTAAAGGTTATATATGTATAATTATAACTTTGAACAAGTTTGTATTCATAATGGAATTTCTAGGTCATGCGAAGGTCATGTGTTCATTATTTTTAAGGTTTAACTTTTCTTTGTTTTGGCAGGCTAATGATGTATCGGTGAGAAAAACAAAGAAAGGTTTACCATTCAACACCAGATTATTCGTGGCTATAATGCTCTCTATATGCTGTGGTGCTCTATGCTTATATATGCTCATAATATGATATTTTTTAGTTGCCAATAAAAACAAAATCTATATCGTAATCAAGGATCTCCTTTTTGACTCACCTCAAAATCAGAGTATGATAAATGAGAAATCTTCTGTCAGCAACTTATTCTTCATAGTTCAGTTCCCCTCCATTTACGAGCCGCTGCAATGATTACCCTGATAGTGCACGTGAGCCACCATTATTGGGGGAGAAGCTATCAAATAAAATACCTGAAAAATAAATGAATAACATTCAGCCATAAACCATGAAAATTGTATCCATGGAGTCTATTTTTCTAATGGGTAAGCTATTCCATTATTTTGCAGAGCTTAGCATGCCATGAATACGCTTTCTCTGAGGTGATTTGTAGTTTTCTCATCAATTTTGTGTACTATTACATCAGTTCACTCTAAATTTGCAGTGGCATTATTATCCTTCATTCACGTTTGGATTTTAGGGTTTCTTTACAACACAATAGAACCAATTATTATGCTTTCTGACCATATAACATGATTGGGTCTTTTCCTTTGCACTCGCGCTTCCTCTCCCTCCGCGTGGCTGTTCACTCGGCTTGTTTTTTTTCAACATGTCTTCCACAGCATGACTGCTGCCCCGGGTGTTCTGTCACAACGTGTCTGGGTGGTGTTCTCTCATAGCATGACTGTGTTCTTATCAAAATAGTAACCCTTTTTAATTGTGAAGATATCTCACAGAAATACCTACTCTGCTTGAAATATCTATCTCTGCGCTAAAAAATTATAATATGTAATTTATTATAAAAAACAACTGAGCATTACAGGATAAAGTCGTAGGATTGGAAAATCTCAAACCATATGAATTCAACAATGATTAAGAGTGATTGATTAAGATTATGAGAATAAATCTCTATCATCCAGGTATCCAAACTGGAGTTTTATAGATGCGCGCATATATAAATTTGACTTACCTTGATTGAGTGATTGGTAGACCCTCATATATGATTATTGGCGTAGATACGTTTCTCTACAATTTGAAAATATGATCATCGCGATCCATGTTTGCTCGGTTCATCAATAGCTTATACAGTTAAGGGAAAAAAACAAACCCCCAAGCAATATGTATATATATTCTCATTGGTTCTACTGCAGGAATCACAAGTTCAACCATCATGCTCGATCAACAACTTCTTTTTTATGTTATCAGAGCAAAAGCATGCATCACAGAATTTTATTGTGAATCAGTAGGTGGTTTCATACCAATCTTCTATATCTGATATAACTACTGAATATACCAAGATCAGCCTCAGGTGGCTAATCATATATGCGCAATTGTAGTAACAAGCAGAACCGTACCGGCACAAGGAAAATCCAGTCCATCGTCTCAGGCATGCACAAATTGTCAATCGTCTACCTCAGGCGAATCCTACACCATTCATGAAAGCGGAACAACACCACCAGGAGATGGTTAAGAGCACAAGGCAACACATTTAGATTAATGCAGCCAACTCATTTAAAAAAAAGGATACCAACTCACAATGAGAAGAATAATTTTTGTCCAAGCAGTCAGTGGTAAAATCCACGTTGTTGACTCTCACCAGTTTGTTGACTCTCACCAGTTTGTTAAAGAACACCAAATAAAAATGATGAAGAAGTGATAAGTTTCGTTGGAAAAACAATACATCCCAAATCTAAATGAAGAAAAATTGGTTCATGGATAAATATCAGTTAAATAGTTTATTGTAATGGCCACATTTCTCAGATACTTATTGCTATAAAAAGATTGTGTTGCGTGAATCGTTGTGTATATTATTGATCTCTTAAATTCAAAGTTTGATTCCATATTGTTTGGTAAGTTGTTAAGAAAGGATATGATTAATTGGTTAAATTACGATAAGATATATTTCCAGACTCCACAAGATTGTAGTCGTAAGAAAATGGGTATCGATCCTAGAAATCACATATGTCGCCTGGTTGCTCATCCTGGGATAAATATTACACCTGAATGCAGGTTTCAAGGACTCGACGGTCGAAATCACTAATATCTCCAGAGAATATGTCTAGGTTTAAAAACGGTGTCATCCTTCTCAAGAGCATATCTGGGCGAAAATATAGGCACGATATCTTCTGTTACGCACAGGACTGTTTCACCTATGATAGAAAAAAGGGAAATCATGAACGGTTTTGAACATATGTTTATCATCTAACAGGATTTAGGCTTCAAATATATTTTTAATCACAGGCATGGCAATCCAGAATCCCTCATTTGTGGATCGTTATTCAATCGTTCTATTTTTAATCATGGGCATGGCGATCCAGAATCTCTCATTTGTAAATCGTTATTCAATCGTTATATTTTTAATCACAGGCATGGCGATCCAGAATCCCTCATTTGTGGATCTTTATTCAATCGTTCTATTTTTAATCACGGGCATGGCGATCCAGAATCTCTCATTTGTAAATCATTATTCAATCGTTATATTTTTAATCACAGGCATGGCGATCCAGAATCTCTCATTTACAGATCGTTATTCAATCATTCTATTTTTAATCACATGCATGGTGATCTAGAATCTCTCATTTGCAAATCATTATTCAATCATTTAATTGTTTTTGTTGAAGATGTTTTATATTTGTAGGTTTAGTTTCCACGCTAGGTTGCAGGTTTCCTACGATACCCTAGAGTCCCACGGTTTCCTATGCATCATGTCGCAAACAACGCTACTATCAGAGTTTCCCTTAAATACAATATAATTGACAACTTGGCCCAATATCCTACAACCATGTCCTCTCTGGAAATGCTTAAAACTTGTACATCACAACATAAATCATTATTGTCTGTTCTAGGTGCCATAGATTCTTCTGATTCTAGGTTGATCACTTTCGAACTAGATCAAGGAGAACCAAGGATGTTATCAACTGTCACATTCCAAGTTCCATTCACAATTCATAATTTGGTCGTACATCGATGGATTATTGATGAAGGGGAATCCACCTGCATTATGTTAACCTTTATTTTGCAGAAACTCAGATCTCCTACCCTTCAACCTTCTACCACCGCTCTTCTCGCCTATGATGGACGCTCTAATAAGCCATAAGGGATTCTTACAAGCATTCCTATTGAGTTAGCGGACAAAATTTTTTTGATTGACATTGAGGTTGTCAATTCCCAACTTGATTACAACCTCCTCCTCGGACGTAGCTACATGTATGCCATGCGAGCCGTTTCCTCTACCATCTTTTGACTCCTAAAGTTCCCTCATTATGGGAAGATCGTTAGAATTGACTAGTTGACATACTATGATCTGAAGGGGCCAACCACACCAGAACACGTCCTTCCTACTGTAGACACTTCCATTGACAACGTGTCTATTCCTTCCTTATATGTTTTTGGTACGGGCTTGTTTTCCAACACTCCTATGATGGACACATTTTTGTCCTTACGACCTCCACCTTCTCCGACAGTCGTATCATATTTTTGCACTACTACATCTGGTACCATCTCGAACACATCACAACCTCAGTCACAACTCCAACCATAGTCATCGAGGAATTATTAGGGTGCATTCCCGATCCACATGATTCCCTTCTTGTTCCCACCATCTGTCATCATGAGAAATCCTGTCATGGCTACTCTCAACGTACCAAATTTTATGTTGGTAATTCTCATGTGGTGCCTTGATCCACCCACCCCTCCCCTGAATCCCCAGATTTTGTTGACTCCTATCCAACCCATTGAGATGATGTCACACCCACCTCCTGGTCCATCGAAGACTACTCCTGTCTCCACTCCTGCCCCTCCTCCTCCAAATAAGGTTGGGGGCAAGGTCGCTAAAGAAACAATTGAACCACGTTCACCTCCTACTTGCACATTTTGTGATGTCCAAGGCCATGCGTGTCCAGAGTTTCCTCTCCTTCACACCCACATGGATGCTATAGATGAGACCGATGGTGCTCCAGTAGTTACCATACCAGATCCACCAGTGATTAAGAACATGTAATTGCGAGCCAACCATCCTTGTGCAGTTTGTGGCGTGTATGATCATTACTCTCACCATTTCCCAGACTTTCTTGAGTATTGGCCATCCCTTCATGACCTTTGAAAACACTCTTGTGAATCTGACATTACTGTCCTTGAGGAGATCCACCCTCCGATTTCTTCCTCAGACACTACCAACACCATATGTACAATCTCTACTCCCAGTAGTCCTTCCTCCTCATCGACCATGGAAGATCCACTTGATCTATCCCAACACCACTTTTGTGATGATGGATATATCCTTGAAACGGCCACCGATTTTACCCCATTCCATTTAATTCATGGTGTGGAGTCGGTTCTTCCCATTGAATGCCAGATTCTGTCTCCCCACCTTACCGATGAAATTCTACTTGACACTTCACCATTAGAGAATGCCTACTTATGCTTGAACAGACCAATGAGGACCATCGTGCTTCTCTCCAAATGATTGAAGCAGCCAAGACTCAATCGAAGTCCCATTTTGACTCCCACGTCCACCCTCATACCTTTAGTGAGGGAGACCTTGTCCTTATCTATGATCAACAATGATAATTTAGGAAAAGGGAAGTTTGATTCCATGTGGTATGGCCCATATGTCATCCATCGATGTCTCGAAAAGGGCGCATATGTCCTTGCTGACTCTAAATGCCACCTATTTAAGAATCCCTGCACTCGGCTCTACTTCAAGAGGTTCTATGCCTGAATTCGCTCACCATGAGTACCTTTGTGTCATAGTTTTTCTTTTTTTGTTTGCATCATTTTTACCATGATTCGGTGACCCCCTCCAGTAATCGCTCCACGTCCAGCTGTAGTGACTCCATCGTAGCACTTTGTCACATCCTTTGCACATGAGCAGGTGGATATAACCCCTCCACCCTTCCCTTGCCTAGCTGGTACCATACTGGAGGGTGCGGTCACACGTATGCACATTCCTACGGTATGTTGTCGGTATCTATTACATGTATGATCTAGCTAGTACTATGATAGCATACCGTCAGGTCCCCAAACCTGTACTAGAGTTCAAGGCATATTTAGGTCTCCCTGGTAGTTCATGCCCATGTATGGATGGTCCTCTATGAGGATAGGAAGCTGCCACCACTGTGCAAAAAGATACTGGGTGAAGAAACGACCTATGTGAGACTGACTCCCTCCCTGATTTCTTCAGGCCATTTCCCAGAGTCACCTAGATTTTTGTTCCATCACACGAATCACCCCATGCATGTATTGCCATGTTCATGAGCCATCCGCTCCATCCATACTGCATAGTTGGCCATATTTGACCTCCATCCATCATCTCACAAGGGGGCTGTTAACCCAAAACTCCCCCACCTAGATCTCTATGGCCTACACCACCCAAGGACACCATCTCATGACCCTCATATCACTCTGTTTTACCCTCCATTAAACCCCCACACCCTCAAAATAGCCTAAGGATGAAGAAAAGGGGCTAAAACCCCCAAAAAGAGCCCAAAATAGCCTCCTAGGAGCTAAAGCCCTCAAAAAGGGGCTAAAACCCTAAAAGGAGCTAAAGTTAGGGCGGAAGGGGCTAAAGGCTCAGAAAAGGGGCTAAAGCCCTGACCAAGGGCTTAAAACCCTAAAAACCCTTGGAAAAGCTATAAAAGGAGCGTGGGGAGTCACTCTCAAAACACTTCTTCCTTGCATATTGTTATGCTGCCCTTGGATGCCTTGAGACACATTTGCCTCTCAAGCCACCCACACTCCCTCTCCTCCATTTCCATTGAGCCATTGCTCCCCATCCAAGAGAGAGGAGTGCTTCCACAAGCTAGGGCATGGTGGCCCATTTCCACTAGAGAAGGTATAGCCTATCTTTCATGTCCTGTTTATTTGATTTTTAGTTGTATTTGCTTTCTAACCCTTGTTTCCATTTGCAGGTTTTATGCTTAACATTGTTTTGCAGGTTTTACTGTAGCTTAGTCTTTTCTTGTGGGTCTTTGGAGGTGGAACCCTAACCCGTGTTTGCAGAGGGGTTCACCAATGCTTCCATATTTTCCATCTTTGCTTAGTTTACTTTACTGCCATTTACCTTACATTTTTATTTTCTGCTCATGTAGTTTAGCTTTCGTTTCTGTTATTTACATTACATTTTCATTTTCTGCATTTACCCACTAGTAGGAACCTACCCTTCTATCCTATAGACAGAAGGGAGCCATTCCTGCCCCTATAGTAGGGATAAATACTTACTACAGGGGCCCCATTAGCATTCTGCATTTATTCATATCAGCCATGTTCGCAACATAACCTCTTTCCATATATCGAACACTTCCCCCTTGCTTGATTGACCATTACAGAGTTTCTGTTAAGCTTTTTTTTTACTCCTAAAAGAATGAAAAGATTGTCGAGCATGCTTGCTTCCTTTCACGCTCGTTAAAGTATTTGAAAGGGCATCTATGTAGCCTTGTTTATCTCCTTTTTCAGACTATATAGACTATTATAAGAAAAGGACCACCCTAGCACATTCAATGCAGGAACGTTTCCCTTTGTATCCTTTTATGCTTTATCGGGCATTGGGACCATAATTTACGAAAAATATCATCATAGGTTGTCTTTAAGCTCTTTTCTAGCCCTCTCATCAAGAAAACATTGTCGAGAAAACTTGGTTTTGTTCATGCTCATAAAATTATTTAAACGACCACCTAGTCAGTATAGGTTTAACCTTTTCTGTCCTGGTTGTAATACCAATGGTAAAGAAGTCTGTCTTCCCCCAAAAGGTTAGGATAGCTCTCCTTTGTATACTTTTATCCTTTTTCAGGATTAGGAGCCTATTAACAAAAAAGAGGCCACACTGGAGTCTTTTTCCTATTTTCAGACTCTCTAAAAATGAAAACACCATCGAGCATTTACTTTCTCGGGCTCACTAAAAATCCACGAGATTGTGACATATTGAGCTTACTTCTATCCCTTCTTCGTGCTCCTTAAACAATGAATAAGGACCAATCATTGTCATTAGGTGCCACCACATATGATATCACATCCTAGAATCTTTCCCCCATTTGATAACCTTTGTTCAAAGTATTCTGCAATTATTCTTCCTTGGATCCCCTGGATACCACTAGTCCACTTACCTCCCTTAGTATTTCCCATTTGTAGTTATATTCCCGGTATTACATCTATGATTCCTCTCCCGTGAGTCAATTTCATTTTCTTCTGGGTCATCACTTCCATCATAATCTAAAAAAAGGAAGTTTGAGTCCCCCGTACTCCCCTTCCCCTAGTCCCCCATTTAGTGTTCCAGTCCCCATATTGTTCCACATATTTGGTTATCCCCCTTGTGCTTCTAGTCAAGGAAACATCATTTTTTTTATTAGTTGCAGGTCTCCCTCTATTTGACATCAGCACATCTATTCCAGAGGATAGACCCATAGGTCCCTATATCCTTATTTCATCCATATCACTGATGAGTTCCTTGGACCACTTGAAAGGAGTCATTAGTTCCTTTCGAGTTGGTTGTGTCTCATGTGCTCGAATTCAGCTACATCATCACACCATTGAGATTCGTACAGGGTGTTGGTCCATTCATTATTTGGTCGAAGACCCCAGTTGTCACCTGACTCTATCACATTGGTGAGTCTACCTATGGGACCCATTGCACTAGTTAATTGATATATATGTTAAAACCATAAAAATATTTTCTTTTAGTTGTTATCGTGGTTTCTATAGTAGTTTTAGTAATTTGTTATTCCATTGAAATCTTCCTTATGCTCTGGACGAGCTAAGGTTGTTGCATATGCATGTAATAGGGGATAAATCCCCATTACAAGGTACCAATGGAATTTCTTCTCGTCACGACGACTTTCCAATTGTAGTGTCCCTTTTTTGGAAATTTGTAGAAATGCACAAATTGGGAAAAATTCGAGCTTAATTAGTCATGACTCTAGAGGGTTCCAACTTTCACCAAATGGTCCCGAATTTGAAAGGATATGATATGGTGACTCTTAAAAAATACCAAGGTGTTTTATGGATACTTTGTATCAGTATTTATACCTCTACAAAACTTGTTTGGGGATAATGACAAAAGACCAAAATTACTAGGAAATTGTGTTCAAATCCCCCCAAGGGTGATGGCCAAACTAGCTCTCCAAATCAAGCAAGACCCTCCCAAATTTAAGAAAAGAGTATGGGAATGAGTATAAAAAATAAATTAATGTCGTTAATCATGTTTATTAAGTTCTGCAAATGGATTATGGTCTGCAACATTTTTAGCGTAACTTTAAGTGAAATTGCTTATGGGGAAATTACATAACTAGCTCGACTTTGACATATGAAAGGTGGAGTTGAAGGTTCAGATAAGGATGTGAAATATAGAGATCATATACATAATACCAATGGATTCCCCAACAATATTAAAAACCATATAAATCCCATCATACAAGTCTGGTCTACAACTCATTCAATATGGGGGTCAAATACATGAAAACTAATGAATTAGTAGCATGGAATTGCAAGAGTTTCACATATATATTTCTTGGATTTATACCCACAAAGCATAGGGAAATTAAATTACAGAGTAACACATCATATATGTCTGTCACAAAATCATCAAGCACGGATAACATCCCTCATACAAATCTGATACAAAACTCCTTCAAGATTGAAACTAAAGTCATGGAAACTAGTGATTCAATGGCATGGGAATGCAATCTTTTCACACATGATTTTATTGAATTTCGACCCAAAGAGGATATGGACATTAAATTAAAGATTAATACATCATATATGGCTTTCAAAACATCATCCAAATCATATAATATCACTCATACAAATCTGGTATAAAACTACTTCAAGATTGGAGCCAAATCCATGAAGACTAGTGATACAAGGGCATGCGTATGCAGGATTTTCATACATGTATCTCTGATATTTTGAATTACTGAGAATGTGTGCATAATATTACAGAAACATACATCATATATTGATTCCCCATAATAAAAAAACTCATATAAATTTCCTCATACAAATCTGATATAAAGCTACTTCAATATTGCCAAATCCATGAAAACTAGTTATTCAAGAGCATGGGGAATGTGAGCCTTTCATACATGTATTTATGAGATTTATAATTACAAATCATATTAATATTATATTACATATCTATACATAATAAATCAAATATTTGGCATCAACCATCCTCAACAAGGAACAAGAATCACTCCAACAAGTGCACCATCAATTGCGAGTGTGGGGGAAATGGAGAAGAAGGAATGAGAGAATGGGGAGATAGATGATAATTTGAATGTAGGAAATTCAAAATAAAAATAAAAATCCTTCATTAATGTCCCATGATAGGTATGAATGGTCTCTCCATCAAAAAACTTGGAAAGGAATCCAACTCCCTCAAAATTGGTTCACAACCAAGGAGAGTGAACACTCACCGTGCAATGGACAAGCAAAAGATCTCCAAAATTCCAAAGGCCAATTAAAAAATGATAAAAATATATTCTCATTCCTCATTAAATCCTTTTATTAACTTCATGAGGCCTCCTAAGGTCGAATTTCTCTTCATGAGCTTCCTCCAACTCATCTTAGTGGTTTAGTAACTCTCATGACACTTGTCTTCCTCTTCATGCTCCAATTCTTTCCCCAATTCGAATGGATGCCTATAAATCCAAAATTATACCTCTTGGTGGATATTTTTAGCCCTTTTATTTCATATTTTTCATATTTGAAGCTGCAAAAAATTCCTCATAGGTTGGTTCCAAGGTAGTGGAATCACACACTTCTTCAAAAAGTGTGCAACCATTTTCAAGAGGAAAACCAAGTTCCTCTTCGACCACAACAAGTGATTGGATCTCATCAAGTTCATATTCAAACACATCAAGAACATACAATTTTACATGTCTCTCATGATCCCTCATGTCATAAGAATCCTCCAAGCAATCTACCATATGAAAATTTGAAACATAGGAGGAAGAACAGGTATCTTGCAACCTATTAAGAAGTTTGTCATTTTGATTTTTGATCCTATGGATATCCTCATTATTATTAAAGTATGTTTCATGTAACCATTCATTAAGCTCAACCAAATTTTTTCTATCAAAAATTAAAGACATGAAATTGCCTTCAATTGTGCACATTGCTCTTTGAATCTTCTTAATGTATTCAAGGAAGGATGGCTCCTCTAATGAAGAAATTTTCCAACAAGAATTTGATACCAATGCTTTAGTGTCATTGAGTATGCTAAGGGACTCATGGATATTAATTTCACTCATATTCAAATAACCTTCAAGAAAAAGATGTTCTTGTTGAGGAAACTCCTCTTCTTCTTTGTTCTTGATTTGATCAACTTCTTGAAGCTCAAGTGGTGATGGGGAAGTTGACCTTTGTTCTTCATTAGCTGCTACAAGGTATTCATATTTATGCTCATGAGAAATTTTTCTTGCAGGAACATTTTCAAATATGATCTCTATGTCACCAACATGGATTTGTGAGAACCCATCAATAGGTAGTCCTTCACAGTTCAAGCATCCATCCATAGATTCCCTTTGGTCCATGTCTACAGCAGAATGTGTTTTAGAATGATATTAAATAGTTTCAAGGTACTCTTATTCATTCTCATGTGATGTTTCCTCATATTTTTCAAATTCATTTGGGAGTGACTTTCGATCCTCTTGATGTAATGCTTTTTCTGCTTCACCACCCACAGAAATTGGTAGCTCCTTCGTCTCCTCCATACTTGTGCATTGATGATTATTCCTTAATGAGTTCTCATTTTCCTTCTTGTAAAAAAATCCATACTTGAGAATATACTTTGGGAAATAATACCTTTCACGAATATCCCATCTCAAATTTTGATACCCCTGGTAGCATGTTTCGATATCTTTGTTTGTAATTTCTTCTTTTGTTGGTCGGGGAGGAAGGAAAGTAGGCATAGTGGGTCTATTGTGAAGCCAAGAAATGTCTACAATTTTTTCTTCAATTTATGGTATTAATGCACAGGTTCCAATACCATTCTCTAATACCACTGTAGTGTCCCTTTTTTGGAAATTTGGAGAAATGCACAAATTGGGCAAAATCCGAGCTTAATTAGTCATGACTCTAGAGGGTTCCGACTTTAACCAAATGATCCAAAATTTGAAAGGATATGGTATGGTGAGTCTTAAAAAATCCCAAGGTGGTTTATGCATACTTTGTATCAGTATTTATACCTCTGTAAACTTTTTTGGGGCTAATCACATACCAAAATTACCAGGAAATTGTGTTCAAATCCCCCCAAGGGTGATGGCCAAACTAGCTCTCCAAATCAAGTACAAACCTTCCAAATTTAAGAATAGAGTATGGTAATGAGTATAAGAAATAAATTATTTTCCTTAATCATTTTTATTAAGTTCTAAAAATGGATTATGGTCTGCAACATTTGTAGGGTAACTTTCAGTGAAATTGCTTTTGGGGAAATTGCATAACTAGCTCGATTTTGACATATGAAAGGTGGAGTTAAAGGTTCAGATAAGGATGTGACATAGAGGGACCATATATAGAATACCAATGTATTCCCAAACAATATTAAACACCATATAGTCCCTTCATACAAGTCTGGTCTACAACTCATTCAATATGGGGGGTCAAATACATGAAAACTAATGAATTAGTAGCATGGAATTGCAAGAGTTTCACATATGGATTTCTTGGATTTCTACCCACAGAGAATAGGGACATGAAATTACAGAGTAAAAAATCATATATTTCTGTCACAAAATCATAAAACATGGATAACATCCCTCATACAAATCTGATACGAGACTCCTTCAATATTGAAGCTAAAGTCATGGAAACTAGTGATTCAATGGCATGGGAATGCAATCTTTTCACACATGATTTTATTGGATTTATAACCAAAGAGTATATGTAAATTAAATTAAATTTTAATACATAATATATAGCTTTCCAAACATCATACAACTCATATAATATCCATCATACAAATCCGGTATAAAACTACTTCAAGATTGAAGCCAAATCCATGAAGACTAGTGATACAAGGGCATGAGTATGAAGGCTTTTCATACATGTATCTCTGATATTTAGAATTACATATAATGTGTACATAATATTACAGAGCCATACATCATATATTTATTCCCCATCATCATAAAAATCATATAAATGTCCTCATAAAAATCTGATATAAAGCTACTTCAATATTGAAGCCAAATCCATGAAAACTAGTTATTCAAGAGCATGGGGAATGTGAGCCTTTAATACATGTATTTATAATATTTAAACTTAAATATAATATGGATATGATATTACAGATACATACATCATAAATCAAATCTTTGGCATCAACCATCCTCATCAAGGTGCAAGAATCACTCCAACAAGTGCGCCATCAATTGTGAGTGTGGGGAAATGGAGAAGAAGGAATGAGAGAATGGGGAGATAGATGAGAATTCAAATGTAGGACCTTAAAAATGAAAATAAAACTTATTAATTAATCTCCCATGATATTCCTGAATGGAATCCCCATCAACCAACTTGGAAAAAAATCCAACTCCCTCGAAATTGGTTCACAAGCAGTGAGAGTGAACACTCACCGTGCAATGGACAAGAAAAAGCTCTCCAAAATGCCAAAGGCCAATTAAAAAATGGTAAAAATATATTCTCATTCCTCATGAAATCATTTTATTAACTTAATGAGGCTTTCTAAGGTTGAATTTCCCTCCATTATATTTCTCCAACTCATCTTAGTGGTTTAGTAACTCTCATGACACTTGTCTTCCTCTTCATGCTCCAATTATTTCCCCAATTTGAATGGATTCCTTTAAATTCAAAATTCAACCTATTGGTGGCTATTCTTAGCCTTGACATGTCATATTTTTCATATGTCAGCAATCATGTTTTAATTTGTCATACTTGTCATAGAATCTTCCATCATTTGTTGTCATAGAGTGCATAGAATCTCCTTCCAAGTGGCACACCTTGTCTTATAGTCTCATCCTCTTCCATGTGAGTTACCCTCCTTTACCAATTAGACTTCATTGACTCATTATATGATATTTGACACCACATTACCATCCAATAATGTTATATTACCCATGTGTTCGAATTTGGATGAATATAATGTCAATTGTGCAGGGAATCTAATCACCCAAATTCTTCACAAGCTTCCAAGTGTGTTCATGAAACCATGAAACATTATTTTACTATAATTTATCATCTATGTGACCTAGTTAAATGTGAATATGGTAAACTAAATTCCTTTTGGGTCCTATATCCCCTTATTACAAAATTTATGTCTCCATCTCAACCTAGAGAACTAGTAGGTTGGTGAAACATTATTTGCAAATAGTATTATTTGGAAATTATTTAATTGGGGACATGACACCAGTCCTTTGACATAAATCACAGTTGTGACAATAATCCTGGGCATCCACATGCATGGTGGGACACCATAATCCTGCTTGCAAATTCTTTCACACCTTATATTTTCTTGCAAAGTGGCCTCCTGCAACACCAACATGTGCTTCATTTAATATCAATGGTTTCTCATGCTCCAAGAAACGACGACAAAAAATATCATCGGGACCCATTCTATAGAATTGTCCAGCAATCAACTGGAAATTCACAACTCGCACAACCAATGGTTTCTTCCGCGCAATGGTAAATTCAGCTGATGTATAACCCGTACTAAAAAATTGTATGATATCTCTATAATGATCATCAAGCATGGTTATCACAAATAGTTGCGCATCATGGAGATTATCATCTGGGTTACTAGGATCTTCACCACTTTCTATCCTTGAAATATGGTATGGTCCCAAATTCAATCAACCGGGTTTAACAATTATCTCAAAATCAAATTCTTGTAAGAGGAGAAGCCATCGATAGATCTTCCCCCCCAACACTGGCTTATTGACCATGCATTTCAATGCGGATTTGTCAGTGTACATCTTAACATTTCCACCCAACAAATAATGTCTAAATTTATGCAGCACATATATCATTACTAAGGATTCTCTTTCTACCATGGTATAATTTTTCTCTGCAATCAAAAACTTCCTGCTAGCTAAGGCAATGGGATGATCGATCGATCCTTCACCTAGTTGTGTCACTACAACACCAAGCGCAATAGACAACGTGTCGACATGCACATGAAACTCCTTTTTCCAATATGGAAATACAAGTATTGGTGCAATATCCATCTTGTTTTTCAATGTGTCCAGAATCTCTTGGAAGCTCTCTATCCATTGGAATTTAGCATCTTTTTTCCAAATATTTTCCATTGGAGCAGTCACCTCCGCATATCCCTTGATAAATTTTCTATAGTATCCCATGTGTCCCAGTGTTTCTCTCAACTATTTAACTGTGGTAGGTGGTGGTAGATCAATAATGATCGTAATTTTGGATGGGTTGACCAAAATTCTATTGCGACAGACCACATGGCCTAACAAAACTCCAAACGGGGCGTAAAAGATACATTTCTTCAAATTGAGTGAAATTTGATACTAGTAAAAATGTTTCAACATCGTTATAAGGCTCTCGATATGGTATTTTATGAGCTCAAATACTTTCCAATCATCAAAGTAGACTTCAAGAAACATGCGTATGAAATATTTAAGGGAAGCTACTACATTGCTGGAAAAAATCGTAGGAGCATTCTTAAGTCCAAAGGGAATTACCGTATATTGGAAACATCCCCACTCCATCATAAAGGTAGTATTGTGTCGATCTTCCTTTTTGGTCCTAATCTGATGGTGACCAGAAAATCCATTAGTGAGCGAATACACTTCCTCTCCTCCAACACTATCCAGTACTTCATTCGTAATGGAGTCGAAAACAAGTCATGTAAGCAAGCATCATTCAACTTTCCCAGGTCAACACAAATTATTACTTCTCCTGAGGTATTCTTGTCCTTGACTACTATCATACTAATCCATTCTAATTCCTCAACATGTTATATAACACCTGACTCTAACATTTGGTCCAACTCAACCTTGAATTTTTCTTTGTATCATGGATTCAATCGGCATGGTCGCTGCTTGAACGGTTTTTCGTTGGGTCTCAAAGGTATTTTCATTTCATCGAGATTTCCAACTATTCCCTTCATCTCTGAAAATATAGGAGAGAAAAAATCATGAAACTCATGCAATAAATCAAGGATATTCCCTACTTCCCCTTCATCTCAATAATATCCATTATTGGAAAAGTTTGGATTTTCATGCTAGTCAATATTAACTTTCTTGATTTTGAGTGGATTCAGGAATTGGTCACTAGAAATACCAATTCCCTCCACTGCGTGTATACCTTTTGACTCAGGTATGTTTATGTCGAGTGGGTTATCATCATATGTTTCTCCCGTCACATTGTAACACTCCATCAAATGGTGGATTTGCATGCTGCATCGATGGAAATGTGTCACTACGACAAGGATTTCCTCAAATATCTTCTCTTTCATGACTTGTAGTGCAACATCAATTGTTGGGTGATCATATGTGAAATCGAATGTATGTGTGAAACTAGTGGCTATCTCTTCCCACTCAAGAGTTCCTCATATCAGTTCAATATATGTATACCAATTCCTTGGTATCATTTCTAGTGTATGTATGAAGTGATGAACCCATTCTTGTCGCAGATATTCCTGCCATGTCATGCGACAATACTCAATATGTTCGACAAGATTTTTCAATCTTGTTTACTTACGACCATTATAACTGATCTCTTCTACAAATATGATCTCCAACAATCTTCTACATTACGACCACTCATAGATAGATTGCTTATGTGTGCCCCACCATCTAGTGGGTGTATCTTTCAGCACAAAGTCCAAGGTAGACAATCGTTGTGATTCTCTAACTTTTGCTTCAAATTATGCTAGAAAAGATGCAAGGTTAGAAAAACCTTCATATGTAGGTAGCTCACTTTCCTCATCTCCTACCCGTCACACATATCTTGTAATTATCACGCATATTCTCATGGAAACTTCATGCATCTGATTCTGCTAATTCTCTAATGCTTCACCAAAATCAAATGTATATTATCTAACAATCCTCCAACTCAGCTTTCCATCAGCTGTTGAATTTATATAGTCATATCGATAGGACATAATGTTATATATATGATCCAGGTAATCACCTTTTCCTTCATTGCTAACTGGTTCGATGTATCTCTATTCTTTAAGTGGATCAATTGGCACGACCAACCTTATCTATGAATCTTCAAATGATAATATTCTTCACTTGAAATTTATGATGTTCTATTTATCTATCTCCTAATCAATCCCCAAAAGTGTAGGATATGGGTTTGTATCTTTAACAATGTCGATCCCTTCAAAATTTGTATACGTTCTCAGAACTTCTACCTCGACAGGTACTTGAACATCGAACATCGAACGATAATTTCTTTTGTTCAGTTGGTCGCACTTGTGGTTGTCCATGTTGTACGTCCTAGTCTACTCTAGTCACAGCACCTCCCCTTATGACACTAACAATGTTTGCTTTTATTACCTTGAAAAAAATCATATGGATGTTTTGATTGGGATTCGGATTGGGATTCTGCACCGGTTTGGGATTTCCCGCAGTTCGAGCCTGCCACTTCACAATTGATTGTTGACACTGTTCGACAATTTGATCAAATGCTTTACAATATGAACAGATATTTGAAATATTTGCATAATCTTGAGCAAAGTGTCCTGATTTTCCACATTTATAACATACTACTTGACCTCTTCCTCGACCAAATCCCCCTCCTCCTTGTTGTTGTTTTCCCCAGCCTTGAAAATTTCCACCCCCCCAGGTTGAGGGTAGTGTTGTTGTGGTGGATACTGATTTTGTTGATATTGTGGATGAGGATATTGCAGTTTTTGAAATTGTGTTGGTGGATATTGAGCAGGCTGGTACTGTGCTTTCACTCATTCAAATTGCATCTACTCATCATTCTTCATAAAGTAGGTATCCACCGTATTCTCTTGTAGCAGTTGAAATGCTCTGAATATTTCTCATCATGTCCTACAAATTTACAAAATTAAAAAAACATACTAGTTTGTGCATTTACAATCTTCTGTAATTACAAACATTCTTCTAATTGATGGCCTCTTGTCTAGCATATTCTACACCAAGGCATCCCTTGGGTGTTTATTGGGTTCGGTGCTCCTACTGCGATATAGTTCATGAGTGCCGGAAAATTATCTTTATGGTGTCTTTCCATTCTACATCATGTACACCATAGCTATTTTTGAACCTCTTTCCCTTTCTTGATGTCCTGGAGCTGCATCGCAAGGTTATCCAGTTGCGACTAAATATGCATCATTACTGCATTGGTTTCTCCAATCAGTTAGGATTCTAGATTCATTTCTATTTCCAGAGCTTCTGTCTATGACACAATATTCTGTTGTATCAATGGAATCCAGATGTGTGGCAACAATGTGACAATGAACC
Source organism: Pseudotsuga menziesii (assembly GCA_001517045.1). NCBI lineage: Eukaryota > Viridiplantae > Streptophyta > Pinopsida > Pinales > Pinaceae > Pseudotsuga > Pseudotsuga menziesii. Next base: position 72,042 of record LPNX010564524.1, on the reverse strand, counting down.
ATTCCTTGTGTCGTACATCTAACATATGGAAGCTTACTTTGGCCATTAATGTCTTGAATCTATGGTCAAAGTCCTAGACAAAATCTGTTGGTACCTGCTTGATTTCTTTAATATATGGAATGCACTACAACTCATATTTCAACTTTCTGAACTCATCTATCATTCCAACTCAAATTTGGTCGAGCGTTTTCTGTGCAACTCCTACTAGCACTATAGAAAACTTTATGTACTAGTCTAGCACATGACCTCGCAGAGTCGTGATGATATGTTATTTCTTTGTGCCTTCATCTTGGACCTGTCGCACTGTCCATACGGCTTTACAGAGAAATAAATGTTGCCCTAGGTCTTCCAAGCCATTTCCATTAAATATTGGCAACTTAATGTCTATTCTAGCCATTATGTTGGCTCTTGATACACTTGGGAATTTTCTTTGAGTAGTCGGACTCCCTTTTCCACTATTCACAACATTAGTATTACTAGTATTGACAACTCTTCTTGGATACAAGTTTCTAGATCTTACCTCCAACGATGTGCATGGTGTTGTAGGTGTATCGTACTCGTGATATTATTCTTCTTCGTCACAAGATCCTTTGTCCATGTGCAACACAAGCTCGTATTATTATCCTATAGTGGTACTGCAACTTCCTCTTCCTGTGATAGTCTTTCTTCTCGTTTCGACCTAAATATTCTTCCACTTTATTAAATAACCAACCTCTAGTTCAGTTTCGCTATCTCCAGGGAACATCTCAACTTAGTTTACACCATTTTTCACACAGTTCTACTACGACATATCCACCCTTCTATGCACAGTCCTCAACTGTCACATTAGTAAGATTCCTTTTTCACACACGAGCATATTTATCCAAGTTTTCAAGAATGACAAATATCGTTCACGAGGTCCTTGAATTTTTTTCTCTTCACCTCATTATATGAGTTTATTGTGTCGACAAAAAAATCGGTAATATATCCTTGCAAAATGTTATCCACCCAAAAATCAACAACCCTTTACACAGGGTTTCTCACACTTTTCAATCGTTGAATCATCTAAATATTCCACTCTGTCGATTCTCCTCCTTGAAAGTTTCTTTGCTAGGTTTCCAACTTCGAAAACCACTCATGCAACACAATAGGAAATTTAGAAAAAAAATATCGTGAATATCCATGTACAAATATTGGCCCAACCACTCTGTTGGATACAATTGAAATCCTTTACTCTCTTCTCGTGCAAACTATAAACCTTAAAATATACCCAGTATTGGATTTATGCCTTTGTCGGATACCACAACATATCCATAACCAAAATGATTCATGGTCCCAACAACAGAACCATTTGTTGGCTTCAAAACTCTCTTCGACCCAGGTTCAGTCCCTCCCTTACGTAGAACAAAGCCCAAGATATCGGCCCGATAGATCAAGGCTTAGTCGGCAGCACCTGCAATGCAGATGTAGTCTCACCTGAGATATATTTCTAATGGGTAACTTCCAGAACTAGGTTTCCACAATTGGGTGAGGTATTTCTAGTCCCTTGGTGTTCTACCAAGGTGCTTGATAGAGGTTGGTGGGTGGGATATTTATACTTATTTTACATAGTTATGTTGTGATACTACTTGTCCTTCGACATGTATTATAAAATCAAACCCGATGCAACATAGGAACATTCAATAATAACAGTGCGACAAATACATATAAACTCATTCATAAGAAAATACATAAACACATATTCACAGTAACATATATATGTAACTCAAGCACATTCATCATTCACACATTTGACACAGTATCTAACATGGAAACGCGAAAAACCACAAAGGAGCTCTTCATATGGCATGAGAAATATATGACACGTTTGGTTTGCGCACTAAGTTGCAAACTCTATTCTAGATATCTCTTTCTTATCTATACAAAATTATTCCTTCTCTCATTCTCTCTAATCTTCTATTCTCTACTCTTTCTCTAATTGAATATACTAACAATCTGCAAACATCTTGGATTGACTAAATCTCTTCTATGACTATACTTTCAATCGCACACAGTCTGAATCAACTTAATCTTTCCTACACTCCTGCCCACTCACCTGCATGTTCTTAGAATCCTCTCTATGACTTAACAAACTAACATACAATACAATTAGAATGACCGGAAGCTCAGAAATGACCAGAGAGTGTCTCACTCTCATACATCTTGGGTTCCTCCCTTTATATACTCTTACAAGTTGCTCTCAGATGACTTTATATAGTTAGTCAACATGTTTTCTTTCCTATTCTATTAGCACATGTGAGTAGGCACTAACGACCCGATTTACAAATATGATTTCACACATGCAACTTCCATCGAATCTAGTTGTTCTCGTAGCCATGATATTTCTGACTATTTATTTCTAGTCATTGTGCCACTGTACGTCTCCTGACATGGTTAACTCCGTCGCATCCTTCCCTTCTTTCGTTGTTTATATTCTGTCGCAGATTCTCTTCTGTCACAAACTCTCTTCTTTTTATGTCCTTAGCTCTTTCTTCTTTGCCTGCTTTTGTTCCTCTTCTGTCACATATTCCTTCCTTACTACTTCTTATACCTTGTCTTCCTTTCTTCTGCGACTACTTCTATCACAAATCCTTTTCCTTCTCTACTTCTGTCGCAGCTCCTTTTGTCATTTTCTGACATAAATCTTTCCATACTTGGGCAAAATTCTAGCTGAATTCTACCTATATTTCCTTAGGCCCAACAAAATGACTATGTATGGAGTTGGAATGGAATCAATTGTAACACTATTTAGTGTTAAGAAGTCCTAGAAATGTCAAGTTGGACTTGGAAATAATTGCTCAAATCAATTGGAGCAGTAAGGCTATGTGAATAGAGTGAAATGATAGCTATTGTAATGACCAAGGAAAGCTATCTAGGGATATGATAAGATGGTTATTGTAGAAATTGGAAAATAATATGCATAAGGAAACATTGATAAAGAGGTAAATTTCTCAACTTATACTAATTATGTTTATAGGATAAGGATTGCATGCTTGCAAAGCAACAAGTAAAAATGTTATGCATAAGTATTGTATTGAATTGTTGATTGGTGAGAAAATCATAGATAATGATTCCTTGTGTGCTTGGAGGAGAGGTCATAAAGTGGATATACTATGACATTGAAGAGGAAATTCCATGCTTTAATGAGAAATTGGAAAGGAAGAAATCCTCAACTTTTCTCTTGCTGATATATTTATATTTTTTGAGTTGTATATACATAATTTTTTTCATAAAATTCTAGTTATGCAAGAGATTAGATAGATGAAATACATATGCACTTGTGGGCATATTAAGAGATAATACATAATGCACATGATATCTCTTGTGCATGCATATGATATTGCATATTGGAAAAAGTAGTGAGATTTTACATATGCAATGAGTCACTAATGATAATTATTGTGGTTGATAATAATTATTGCTGTTGGTAATGGTTGTAGGACCAAGGACAATAGAAGCATGGTTGAAGATTTTGATTATACTATTGCATGTGACTAGTGTCTTTGTAAAGAAAGGATAGGGAAATGAATCTATGCTCAAGAGGCTGGTGGAAGGTTGGTGTAATCCTTTGTAAACGAACAATTGATTAGGTAAAACTAGAAATGTTGATGGCAACCATGCAGGTAATAGTTTGTTTATGCTAATTACATAAGTGTTGAAAGGGGATTGGGTAAGAATTCCTTCAGCCATATTTTAATCAGCATAACTTGGTTTGCATGTGATATTGGATGCATTTATGCAAATGTTAACGCATCGGGTATGGTGAGGTATGGGGTAGTAAGGACAAGGATCCTTATATCATCTATCTGTTTAGAATTTTGAATGCATTCATATGAAATAATATCATGCACTCTGTGTATGTTGGTTATGAGTTTAATAACCAAATAAAGTGAGAACTTATGGTCCTATTGTGGTAGTGCATGCCATATGGGATAGTCATGGGTAAGGCCATATTGTGGTTGGATATGGTAATTCTATAGTGCTACACAAGTATCCCATGAACTCCCTATTGGTGTAAATATGGGATGAAACCTATTTTCCAACAACCAGTGAGTGAGTGACGTCTTGATATTGTGTTCAAGTGAAGATGGAAGGAGTCGAGATAATTAACCAAGTGATTGAGGATATGGTTGGATATTGTGTTGAAGCATTGGCCATGATGTACAAATTACATCGGTAGGAAACATGTGAACATAAATTTTTTAGAAAAATTATAGAGTGCATTGACTGCATGACCATAAGTTAATTATGTGCATGAAAGGATATGATTGTGTCATCATGAGTATTGAAAGTTTTTTATTTGATTGCATAGATAATGTGACTATATATTGCAATTTTATTGTGATAATGATGCAAATAAGTAAATATATTTCATTTCCTTTGAGATATTAATCACTAATGGTGTTTGAATTATTTAGTATTATAATTCTGAGATCACTTTAGTGACTATAGTTAATGCTGCAATGAAAATATTATATGCATGAACACACAAATTGTTGGCTGATTGGAAATTTTAGATTGTAGGTAGAATTGTCTTGGTGATGGAAATATGTGTAAGTCCATAATAAATACTAGAATATACCATGAACAAAATCCAAATTTTATGATAAGGATATTATAAGATCATAACAGATCAGATCACAGTAGGAATAAAAGATAAGATTTGTGCAACAACTGTCATATCATATTAATCTTGCACAAAGGATCCAAAATACACAATTATTCTCCAAAATAGGAGGCTGAATACATCAGGAAAAACCCATATAGATCGTAGATACACATAAAATCCTTCAAAAACCATATTGCACTAGACCTCATGCGACAATCATGCTCCAGATAATGCCAATTCTCAGATCATGCTCATGCTACTATCTCTATTCAAATTCAAAACTTGTTCTATAAATAGGCTTGCGCCTTTACATTTAAGGTCCACTTCTAACTAACTTATAACTGCTAATGACCTATTGTGACAAAAATTGGTCAAATAATATATAAAATATTCAAAACGGTTATTCTTTCGCCCATCGCGCTGATTTGGCCTTGCACGGTACCACGTGAGCTTGCACAACTACCGCGACGCTCTGCAACTCACTTACCAAAACCCCTACCGATAGGTAGGTCTTGTGGGTGCCATAGTTGTCTGAAGTCAAAGTGGGATACATGTGGAGCTAAAGGAAGATGCTTATGCAGATAAGGATTTTGCATCTTCTTGCTAATTTAATGTGAATATACATGTGTATATGCTTCGACTATAGTTCTGAAAATATTGTAAGGGAATAATTCTATGAGAATGGATTTGACATGCAAATTGACTCATTATTTAAGCATAGGTATTGTTGGATTCAAAGTGGCCATGAAGAGGAATGCATTGCAAATGTAGTTGAAAAGAAGGAGATGGAACCTTGCTGAAAATAAAGAGAACATCGAGGGAAGTGTTATTCCAAGGGGAAGGGGATTGTAATACCCCTATTTTGACCCTTGTAATGTATTGAATAAAATTATGTAAATGGTGTAAATATGGTAGTATGGATTCCTAGTGCAAATCTCAAGGCCAAGTCCCAACTACTAAATGGATAGGCATGTATGATGCAAATTTAGTTATTTGGACCATGTGGTTAGATTGTCATCCTAACTCAGAATATATGTAAATATTTTTTGCATAAAATAAAATGATCCAAGAATGGTCGTGTAAAGAGAAATGTAGGGGTCGTGATTCCATGAGAGGGGAAGATGAAAGGGGTCCCATGGGAAACTAAATCCTTTGCTTCCAAGTGTCAATCTTAGAACTCATCCAAATTATTCCATGTTAATTAAGAGCGAAAATTACCTACTTTTGACTATTGAATCCAATCATTGAATGCATGTGTGAGGTTGGTGGGAAAATTCACTTCATGCAATTATTGAAGCATGGTGATGATTGCACTTTGTGACAGTTCTGTCAGCTTACATAATCAGTTTGCAACTATAAGAAGTCCTTTCTTCTATGATAAGAAACTGTGTCGATTATATTTTCTCTATTATCTCATATCCCTTTCATTCAACTATCATTCTCTCATTCTATCATACATATCTATACTACATAGATCTCCCCATTGATGTTAATGGCCATTTTACCAGACTGTGCAACCCAGAAATTTGAATTGAGGGACCGAGTTGTATATTTGGAAGGGTAATAGATTGCTCTAGGTGAGTAGAGAGGCAAGGAAATATAGGAACCCTATTGAGTTCTACTACTCATATATTCTTTATAAGCCACAAATTGAGGCTACAGGTGGTTCTCCAATATAAAACACTAGTTTTCCCTCCTTCTATTCACACAATAGAAGCACTTGGAATGATGTATTTCCCAAGAGAATCGTGGATCGGTGCAGGGGATTCCTAAGCCAAGAAGGGTGTTTTGTGGGTAAAGTATTGTGGGAGCCAAGGATGCGGTGGTTGAGTGAGATTCCTATAGATCTTTGTATGAGCATTTGGATAAACATAGAGACAAAAATGATTTGTGGATTGAGAGAGAGAAACCTATAGGTGTTTCCTTCTCCCTAATGGCCTCATAGATTGGATTGGGGGTGGCATCACAACATAAAGAGTATATGTTGGACAGAGTTCCTATGGTTGGGTGGAAATCACTCTTACACAACCAATTTATTGGTTATGCATTCGATAAAGGTAAGTATTTGTTTTCTATTTCAATGTGCAATGTTTTTATTTGATGCTTATGATGATTATGATAGTAATTGCATGCTATATATGTGCGTGGATAAGTTTTTATTTCCACTATGTATGTTTATTTTGCATATGAACACATATTTTATATAATATGAAATAGTAATTTGGATATGGGGTGAATTTTAGAAGACCGTAGTTAGTTAATGTCCCCTCTAGTTGGTCGGATTAGAATAAGGGGACGTTACAGTCTTAGGACCCCTTTCCTAATAAATGCATGAAACCTTTTATGATTTTGACATAATTTGTGATAAAACACCATAAAAATTTGGCCTTCTCTTGGAGGCTTAACAACTAATGCAAATTATGTGGGGTAGGAAACTAGCCTATTCCCTCAACCTTGAAAGGATCTACCATAATTCCTTCTTTTGACATTATGAAACCAAGTAATCGACCCAGAATGACATATAAAATTCATTTTTGTGGATTCAATATAATCCTATAGTAATGTTATGTATTAAATATATCCATAAGGTCCTTATGGTAATCCACCCTATTCCCAAACTTGCATGTTAAGTAATCTATATAGGCCTCAACAATTTCCTTAATGTTGTGAAAAACATATGACATTGCATGATGAAACATAGCTCTAACATTCTTCGGGATAAACGGAATATTCATATAAGAGATGGTCCCCTAGGAGCACATAAAAGCATTCTTATGTTGATATTTCAGATGGATCTGGATCTGGACGTATCCTAAAAATACATCCATAAATGAGAATATCTCATTACCAACACACTCATCGATAATATAATCAATGAATGAGGTAGGATAATTATCCTTAGGAATTACTAAGTTCAGGTCCTAGAAGTCAGTACAGACTCTAAAATTCCTTTTTTTTGTCTATGGGTACCACATCGGACACCCATTTTATCAAAGGGACATGATATATGGAATTATGGTGGAGAAGCTTCTCCACTTCCTCCTTAATTGAAGAAACCTTCTGAATATTGACTGGTCACAAATTATACCGAACATGATTAACATTTTAATATGTTCTAATTTCATTTTCGATGATGGATGGATCAATTCTTGGAATCTCTTAATGGGACTAAGAAAAAAATATCTCTATACTTCTTAAACAACACATTATATATCTCTTTTGGTGAGCAATCCATGTCGGTAAATACATTCTCTACCACTCCAGTGGCATTGGATATATTGATGGGAATGGTTTTCAAAATGTTTGACATATTCCCTTATCATTAATACACTTTATACGTGGTGAGAGGGCTCCCTAACCAATCCATGTATTATAGTTCCATTCCCATCGATCCTTACAACACTATTCTTAGGAGGAGACAATGCATGTTGGTCCATGCATACCCAATGTCTTTCTACTAAAGACATAGCCTCAATGATAACTTCATATGAATGCATGTTTGTATCTAAAGGATCTTGACATGAGAAGGAATTGATATCCCAAATGGGATTGAGTATTGATCATCCATTTCTACTTGGGAAAAGTGACTCTCATGGTATTCATTCTTAGATATGACGACTTCATAATCTATCTCAACTATAGACAAATACCAAAAGGCCCTTCTACACCCATTCCCTATAGTAGGTTTTGGTACTATCCATGAGTCTTCAAAGTAGGAATTTCTAAAATGAGAGTTTTTTACCATGGATCTAATGGCGATTGTAGAAATTGCATGTATATGGGCTGGATTAGCACATAATTCAGGTGGGGGAAGTTTAAAAGTTCCAATTACTGTAGGATACATACCCACTCAAACATTTTCACACACTCTCATTGAATCTCCTAGTAGGGGGACATTTTCCCCATTAACGTGAGTAGACACATTTATGTAGAGCCATAGTTGATAGATAGTGACTATATTTCCTTCAATAGGAAATTCTATCAAAAGGACATGATATATGGAATTAGTGTGGAGAAGCTTCTCCACTTCCTCCTTAATGGAAGAAACCTTCTGAATATTGATTGGTCACAACTTCTACCGAACATTATTAACATTTTAATATGTTCTAATTTCATTTTCGATGATGGATGGATCAATTCCTGTAATCTCGTAATAGGACTATGCAAAAAATATCTCTATACTTCTTAGACAACACAATATATATCTCTTTTGGTGAGCAATCTATGTCGGTAAATACATTCTCTACCACTCCAGTGGAATTGGATATATTGATGGGAATGGTTTTTAAAATTTTTGACATATTCCCTTGTGATTAATACACTTTATACATGGTGAGATGGCTCCCAAACCAATCAATGTATGATAGTTACATTCTCATCAATCCTTACAACACTATTGTTAGGAGGAAACAATGCATGTTGGTCCATGCATATCCAATGTCTTTCTACTAAAGACTATTAGGATTATTAATCCTCACTTGGTCAAATGTCTATTATATTTATTATTTCCTAACTTAGGAACCTTAAATTAATTAAAAGACTCCACTAGTGCAATTGGGTCCACATGGCCCAATGGGGCCACATGTACCAGTCATTGAAGTGTGGGGGACAATGCTAGAGGTTAAATTCCATTTACTGCATGTGCATGCATCAGTGGGGGAACCTTCTAGACCAATCCCTACATTTTAGGAGACACTAGGAGTCCCGGAACCAACCTACTTGAGTCAGTTGGTGTTAGCACTAGTTAGTCTTAGTTAGCCCTCAGTTACTTCACAGTTAGTTAGGCTAGCGCTACTAATGCATGGATAATGCATGGTTGCATGGGGATGAGCGCTTTTCCTACCTACCTCACTCTTATTTGCATTGAGTTAACTAGTTGCTACTGCATGTTAGAGTTATTGGTCATCGGGGAGTTGTCTATTTGGACTCCGATATTGATTGGGAGACCTTGATTTAGAGATTTAGTTAGATACAGTCTTATCCATTTGGAGGATTTGAATTCATTACTCATGCATTTGAATTCTATCTATTTGTAATATATTATACACTAGATATTATCATGATGAATATATTGTAAATTCCCGAGCAATACTTGTCCATTTCCTATGTAGTTTATCTTGTTGTATTTGTATTTTCATTCTCCATTCAATTTCTGCAACATAATCAGAACTATATGCTTGAAGATCTAAATGGAATTCAAATTCTAACATGGTATCAGAGACTTCTCAGGAAGGATTCATGCTTGTTTCTCCTCATCAAACATCAGAAGCGGCTGGGTTTCCACAGAAGTCCCCTATGAAAATTTGCTAGCTCTGGATTCATTCAGAGCAGCGGAGAAGGCATGAAAGACCCTGAAAACATGTTCATGTATGGAGGAAAAGCATGATTCTAAAATTTCTTATGTTTTAGTGTTATTTGCAGTGAAATTGATAGGTGCTATGTAGCTTGAAAGAAGTATTTGCAGTCTCCCTACCAGAGCAATTATGAGTTCTCAAACTCCTGATCCACGGATCCTCACAACTTCCAATTACCTTGATTGGAGGATTGATATGCATCTAGCCTTGTGTAAGCATGGCTACCATAGGATTATACATGGATGGGAGGCTGATCCTCATCAGCCAGTAGAGCAGAACAAGTTCCTAAACCATTATGATGAAGCATTCGGGTACTTATGTACTTATATTTCTAGAGATCTCCTCTTCCATATGGAAGGATTGAGGACTCCCAGAGAATCCTGGGAGAAGCTTGATATCTTGTTTAACAAAAAATATGAGCTTTGGGGACACATTTTGGAGAATGCATTGGTATCTTTACATCCCAACAGTTTCGAGACTCTTGAGAAATTCTTCTCCAAATTCAAGTCTCTAGTGCTACAATGCAGGTAGTGCGGGATAGAGCAGAAGGATGAGTAGAATGTACTTTTTGTACTTAGCAAACTAGGCCCTAAGTACTATGACTATGTCTCTATGTTTCATTCCAAGTGGGAAATATACCTTCTCTAGATTCATTCTCCGAGTCCTTAATCAAAGAACAAGAAAAATTGATTCAAATGGGAGTCATCCATACTTCCAAAGATCAAGATCTATTGGTTACTGACTCTTCCAAAGTGAAAGCAAAGGGTAAATCAAAGAAGAAGGATCCAAAGGTAGCTGATTCGAATCCTAAATCAAATCAACAATATTTCAAAGGGGCCTCCAACTCTAAGAAGAAGAAATTTGAAAAGAGGTTATGTCTGTATTGTGAAAAGGGATACCATATTGAAGAACATTGTATGAGGAAGCAACTTGATGAGATGTCTGCTCTTCTCAAGTAGCACAACATTGCTCCTGCAATAGCAAAGAATCCTGATGAATAAGCACTGACAAAAGATGTTGAAAGGTGTCATGCTTTGAAAGAAAATCTCTCTCCATCATTAGCATACATTATAGATTTTGGAGCATCCAACCACATGGTTTCCTCCAAAGAATCCTTCTCTACTATTTCACTAAAGGGGCCTAATATTCACATGGGAGATGATTCCCAGATTCCAGCAGAAGGAAGGGGCTCAGACAGAGTGAAGCATGGTGAGTTCAAAAATGTCTTATATGTGCCCTCCCTTGCTTCTAACTTGTTATCTGTTTACCAGATGACTCATACAATCTCTCCCAAGAGGGTCACATTCGATTCAGACTCAGTTGAGATTATAGAAAAATCCACTGTAAATATTGTAGTGAAAGGTATTGCAAATCACTCTACCAAAGCTTATGAGTTTTCACATTTATTTCATGTTTCTCCTCCTACATCTTTATTGTCTCATGCTAACAACACCAGAAATATTTGGCATGAGAGATTTGGCCATCTCAATTTCAAATATCTGAAGCAGCTCCACAATGATAACATGGTTGAAGGTTTTCCCTCCATCCAAAATTCCGATGGAGTATGTGTTGGGTGCTTGGTAGGTAAGCATCCAGGAAAATAAGTATGATGTTGGGAAGGCTCATAGAGTTGTCTCTATACTTGATTTGATACATAATGATGTAGCTGGACCTATGCCCACAAAATCCATTAATGGTTGCAGGTATTTCCTGACCTTTATTGATGATTGTTCTAGGTACTGCTGGATCTATTTCATGAAGCTAAAATCATAAGTTTTTGAAACCTTTAAAATTTTTAACGCTATCGTTGAGAACAGTTTCAATAAGAAGATCAAGTCAATAAGTTCCGATGGAGGAGGAGAATATGTCAAAAGAGATTTCCAGAATTTCTGTGAATCAGAGGGGATTCGAATGGAACACTCAGTTCCATACACACCACAACAAAATGCTGTGGCTAAAAGGAAGAACATATCACTAAAAGAGATGGAAACATGCCTTCTCCATGGCAAGCATATACCTCCTTCTCTTTGGACTGAAGCAGTAAATTGTGCTTCGTATTTACAGAATAGAGTGCCCCACAAGCCAGTGGTTGGGGTGACTCCATTCGAAGCACTGCATGGGTATAAGCCCAATGTCTCTCGTCTGAGAGTTTTTGGTTCCAAATCTTGGGCAAGGATACCACTTGATAAGAGAAAGGCCTTCCAAGCCCAAAGTAGTGAATGCATTTTGCTGGGATATGCAGATTACACAAAAGCTTACAAACTGATAGAGGTTGCTACCAGAAGATGCTTCATTGAAATAAGTGTCCAGTTCGAAGAAGATCAGCTACATGATACTCCTCCAGTAGCATAGGAAGGTATAACCATTTATCCTCCTATTTTTGATGATGATGATGATGATGATGTGCTACAGGTTTCAGATTTAGATGAATAATATCACATACAACATGATCCTGTTATTGAGACTAAATCTCAAGAGATTCTAGATCTAGATCCAATACCCATTCCAAATCAGAATCCTAAACCCATATGGGCTCAAAAGCTTCTTGATGCAGCTGTAAGTGGTGTTGGATTTCCAGAAGATAAAAGAAGAACTAGGTCCCACTATCAGAATGAGCATGCTGCACTATCTCTCACAGAATGGTGCAGCAAAGTTCTAGGTTGGTGCTACTTGATGATGGAGAATGATTAGCTAAATGGCCCATAGAAGCAGATATTTTATCATTCCCTACCTTCACCATCCAGCAGAACCAATAGAGTCATCAGTTCAAAAGTACATTGAGAGGTCCACTTATGGACCATGCTGCTGCATAGAGCTGCAATTTTTTGCAGAAGTGTTTTTCTCAAGTTATTTTTCTAAGGAGGAATCTTCTTTCCTCTAAATATAGCTTGTAGATTTCTATTTTCCTTCTTATTTTTTAGGGGGAGGGGGTTTCCCATGATTTTTTCCCCTGTTTCCTCAGTTTTACTAAGCATTAGTTTTTATTACCTTCTAGATTGTATTTGGGTGACCTATGGTCTTGTTACCATGGCCCACAGTTGTCCAATTGAGGATTTAGGGGGGGTGTTAGGATTTTTAATCCTCCTGTTGGCCACTTTTTCCCACTTGTGCGACCCAAGTTCTGCGCAGCCCACCAATCCAACAACTACGTGAGATACCGGCCCGATCGAGCAAGCCCCATCGGCAACACCTGCGAAGCAGGTGTAGTCTCACCTAAGATATATCATAGATGGGTAACCACCGAAACCATGTTTCCACGATTGTTGAGGGATTATAGTCTCTTGGCTCGCAGCCAAGGAGCTCAATGAAGGCAGCAAGATGGCTGGACAAAGGAGTCAGTTTTGTGCAACCGAGCACAAACATATGTCATCATGCGTGAATTGACCTTCCTTTCCACCTCACAGCTGGCGCAACTCATGTGGCGCATATGATTCACATCAATCGGCTCTACAACTTAAGTTAGGAATCAAAACAACAGTCATACAGACCGATATATCTATAGGTTCATTTCAACAATGCGTTTCGATCATTCATGTACCAATTGCAGGATAATAACAAAGATTCAAGCAACATTCAACATTATATGGAAATAAAATAGTAATCAATCACATAAACATTCACCATATCAACCATCCATTCAAACACAAGAGATAATGTGGAAACCCATCTGGGAAAAACCACCAAGGTGCTCTTCATTTGGCATGATAAAGGATATAACACTTTGCAGTCTACAGGATGCATACTGATCTTGAGATGTGTCTTTAATTTCAGACGTATAGTTCTCATGTTCTCTAGTTCACTCTTCTACTATACTTCTACTCCTAGCGATCTGCTCACACAGTAGCCAGATCCATAGCTCAACAGCCCCTCTATCGCTACTATACTATTCCTGAGTCTCCTCCTCTCTGATCACTATGACATTACAACAAAACGGCATCCCTCTCCATCGATTACTACTGAATAGAAAAATACTACTGAAAACTGAACATGGATCAACAAAAACCCCACAGACCAACCTTCTAACTATTGCATCCCTCCCATTTATACTAATTTACATGGCCACGCAGGGCCAACTGCATATTGGCATTCTGTTAGACGTCACCATAAGCCACCCCTATGGTTACAGCTGTGGTGATCATGACTTGACACGAGGCACTATCAACCTGACTTACAAATATCTTCTCATACGTGTGTAGATGTAGGCTTATGCCGTCGTATACAGCCATGATCTGGATTCTGCATCCTTTGTTTTTTGGCCGTTTTCCTTTGCATGCTTCTGTACTTGCCTTTCCTTCACCGCGTGCCTCTTTGTTTTGCCTTTGTGGGCCCTTTTCGTCCTTCACAATATTCATTTTCTTATATCACGCGCGTGATGCATTTTCCTTAGTTTCGCAAGTGAACTTCCTCCTTATGCCCTTTTCCTAGGCCAACAGGCCCCCAACACTCACCTGTGTCTCATCCCAAGCCACAAAGCAAGGGACATATGAAGCGGCATGACTTGCGCGACATCTTTTGCAATTTTTTTTTCTCATGCATAGCTTCTGCTACCTCTTAGCTTGTGCACCCTCCTACTTGCTCTTTTTTTTTTCAGGTTCCTTCAGAGAAAATTTTTCTTATACTTAGGTACTTTGTAGAGTTAGCACCGATACAGCTTGTTTCTTGGCCCCATTTATAGGATGGGAAATGGAGGGTTCAAGTTCAGAGTTCGCTTGGGCAGACAAGGTAAGCTATGCGCTTCTTATTGGGACCAAGATCCCTGTGAACATGAATGTTGTCTTTGCTCTGGGACTCTTTCATCATCTTATCATAGTCCACCTCCAATTTCACCAAGGGTGGTTAGTGTCCCACTTCGGCACAGCAATCCCAGTGGCCTTGGTTCTTCCGCCATTCTCATGCTTTTGGGTTTTTACGCATGCTTGTTGTGGGTTGCTGTGGCTTGTTCTCTTGTTGCTCTTCCTCGATTTCTTATCTTCTGCATCTTGCTCTTCACCACCCTTTTGGCCATAGATATGGACTTTGAAGACTTGTCCATATGGAAAACTAGAAAATCCTTGCTATCCAAGGTGGTGGAGGTGAGTGATTTTCCAAACTTGAAAATTTTTACCTGAGCAGCATAGATTACAAGCTGTAACTGGCCCTATGACCCTTCCCCAATCCCTTGATACAAGGAGCTCCCGTATGGATTGCTAGAAAATGAGCTTGCTCGGCAACCCTACAGACTTTGTGAAAGACGGCAGGGACTTTGGTTCAAACCCTATAGAGTTTGTAAAATTGGGTCGGAACTCTGGTCCCTATTGGAGTCCATTCTGGTGCCACTGACAGGACCACTAATCTACTGATCTACTAATAGCCAAGGATTAATTTTCCAAATACTTCTCACTGGGTCGAATTAACTGGGAGACTATCACCATCTTCCTTCTTGTTGTCTTTGGATATACCCGACACACAGAAAGCTACAGCAACAGCTTTAGCCCACAAGGCTACTCGGCATAACACTCCCCAACCCATTTGTAACTGCATCTGGTGGTTGATAAACACAACTCAGTGATGTATTCTTGGTGCAAGAGAATTGGGTCATCTTCCATGCAGGCTTATCTAGGTACATCATTAGGACAAGACCTTCATCTTGTGTACCGGATTTTCTTCTTAGATATGCTATGATTATCAGCATCGTCACTTTTGGTTATTGACAGTCGTGATCAATTATTAATGATCTGGACAACCACCGTTACAAAGTTCCCCACACTTGATCCGCCTGCAGTGCTATCCTATCTCAAGTGCCAAATCTTCGTTGAATCTTGATGCATTTAACGGTCTATCAGTACTTTCCAGCTATCTTGGACTTGCCCTCATTTGTTTCATAACCGATTTGGTGGAAGATTTAATGTGCATCATCATTTCTGCACAACTTCTACTTCTAGTTCCACATCATCGTTACGTACACGTGGCGCTATGGTTGCCTCCAAAATTCAAAATTTCAATTTTTTTTTTCCTTGGCTTTATTTTCATGCATGATTTTAAGCTGTTGGTTCTGAATCAGCCTGCGCAGCAGTACGGACCTTGTCTTGGAATGTCTGCACCATTATTTCAACCTTAGCAACTTTCATCGCAGCTTCCTCTGCTTGTGTGGCCAACTGCTCCACACGGTCAGAATAGGCATGTTCCAAGGATTCCTCTACTATCGATTGCACTATGCTTTGAAGTTTCTATTGCACTAGTTGAATATGCCATGTGAGATGTTCAGCTTCCTACTGGAATTCCTCAATCGCGGATTCTCTAACTTTTTCTTGCTCACGAAGGTAGCTTCTGCATTTTTATCTCTGCATTCTTAATGACCTTTTGCGGGAGGGGTAGCTTCTGCATTTTCATCTTTGCAGCACTGATGTGCTCATCTACTTCCTAAACACTTTGACTTATTTTCTCAGCTGTGTCATCTTCGAGCAATTTTTCCCAAATGGTTTCAATGGCATCTGCGGCCTTTGCGAAGAGTGCCTCTCCTTCTTTGATTTTCTCAGCAGCTTTAGACACTACTCTTTTTCTTTCCACCAACACTTTCGGGGATGTGCTTGGTATTTGTTGGGATTGTAGATATTATACTTGGTGCTGAAGATATTACACGATCTTTGCAAGCTTGGCGACTTTAGCCAGGGAGTATTCATCTTCTTGCCCAACCCCTAGTGGGAATGCTGCAATGGCATGCTTAATAGAATCCACCAACATGATACGACTTTGTTCACGGGATAATATTTCCTGCTCCTTCTTGGATAGGAGGTTGATGTGCTCCTGCAGGTCCCGATCCTTTCCTTCCAACAGGGCCTTGCACAGCTTGACCTTCCTTTGTTGCTTTGCTTCTTGGTAAGCAATGACGTTTTTCCTTAGCCAAAGTTTGGTTGTGGCTTCCTGCTGGATTCTATAGACCTCCTCCAAGAGCAACTTGGAGAAGTCTATCTCAGCGATGTTATCACCAGGACCTATGCTTGTCTCTTCATTCACTCCGAGTGCCTGCTTCTAAATTAGCACTTTGGTCGGCGGCACTAATGTCGATGTAATTAGTGGCACACTAGGATAAACACCATATGTTTCAGCCTCCACAGTGTCCTTGATATCGTTGATGGCCGCTTTCAACTTATTGAGGTGGTCCTAGACTTGGGTAGCAATGCTTACGTGATGGGCCCTTAAATTGCTGAGATTATCTTACAGAACTTTCTTAACAACGTTGGCAAGTTCTTGTAACTCATCCTCAGTTAATGTAGTGGTTTTCACGATTCTATCGAATTTTTGTTTCTTTCGAGACGATTGGGATTCCTCTGGCTGTACATGGGTCTGCATTTGCACCTGATCTCTAGTGTGCGGCTATTTTGAAGGATGCTAGTATGAGTCATCCATATCATCATCATCCTCGATGTGATCTTGCAATGGATTATCCTAGGTATCATTTCCTTCATGCTCTTCAGCACTAACTTGTTGAATTGCCAGTTCTTCTACGTTTTGTTCTTCAGGAAGTAGATCTGCGAGTGGGATGCGCCATTTCTCCAGCCAAAGATTGACAATTGCATCTACATCGTCATCTGTCACCATAAATCTCACTTAGTGTACCTACTGAAATGCAATAGCTTGAAACTTGATGAAGGCAACGTACCTGTGCACAGTTTTGGTGTGGATCCTGTGGGATTGTCAGACAACCTATCCCAGCACCTCTACATGCATGAAGAATAAAATATTGTTATCCTATTGGTGATTTCTTTCTGCCTTATCTTCCCATATATTTTGGTACCTTGCACCCAGAAAAGATAGCGGGACATCCATTTGTACATAGTCTGGAAGGTTAGCCCAGACAATGAAGGAAATCAAAATTAGTAACCAGGAATAGTAGAATTTGTGGTCATCCTTGTGTTGAGCCAGCATCGCATCTTTGATCAGAGCGTTTAGAAAATACCAGGACCAATTGAATTTTTCTCCTAGTGCACATAAATCCTCAATTTCCACTACTTCTATCAAACATTGCGTCGGTATCATCTTAGGAAACATTTTACAGGATAAGATTTTTGCAGCAACATGGACACTCTTGTCCTGGATGGGCCCAAGTAAGTAGCCCCCTCCTGCTTGCTGAAGGCTATGCTTCTGCTTAATGGGTTTAGTATTGTGCTTAGCTAGGTAATGGAGAGGATCTTTTCCTTCACTTGGGAGTCCTGTTATCCTTGCAATCAATTCAACATTAACCAGATAGGGCTGATCTAGCCATAAGTATCCTTCATGGAAGCAAACCAGTAACTGCTTCACGTATGTAGTGACTTGTATGCTATGGCCAAAGTGAGGGATGAACAACATGTTGGTTAGACCTGCAGTGGCCACCTCGGCCCACTTCTCTGGCTCGATCACTTAGGCATTACATGTAGTGGCCTGGGTTATGTTCATGCAGTCTTTTATCTGTAACCCTTCTTGATGTCAAGTGTCATATCCTTGGAATTTCAATACAGCCAAGTTGGGAAGGATGTCATGTAGCAAGGTCATGTCAACAAGGATCTGCGGTGCTATCAGGGTGGTCACCACCTTCCTTGGAAGCTTTGCCTCCACTACATCAGCTCTTCTTGGAGGAACGTAACAAGGGAAATTTGGGTCGGCCCATGGTACCTCTGGATCTGTTTGTGGTAGCAAGACTTCATCTCCAACATCATCTCCTTGCTCGGCAACATGTGCCTTTCCTCATTTTTCTAGAGCGGTTGGAACCTTATGTTTCCTTTTCCTCGGTGGTGGTCATGCAGATGACTCTCCTAGTTGCGTCTGATTGGGATACCTCAACTCTCTATGATGTGGCATAGCTGCTTGTTGTGGTCTTGGAACAACTGGTATTCCTTGGACTAGTTTCAGCACAGGATGTGAGCTAGGGATCAGAATGGTTTGCTGCTTCCTTGTTCTTGTCATTTCATTGACCTCTGGTGGCTGTTGCAGTTGCGGACCTTTGGCTAACTGCGTTTCTACTTCCTCAGAAATGGGGCAACCAGAGCCAGAGATGACAGCCGCTTCTGATTCCTCGCTATCACTAGGAATTTCAATTACCATGGGTGTCGACGTAGCGGAATACAGGTGACAGGATTTAGTTCTGTAATGGCTCGGCTCTGGTGCTCACTGTGCATAAAAAAAAATACTTGATGGGTAAGCTGAATATTTACATATTCTGTAGTGTCTTTCAATCATCATTTGACAGGAGGTTTAGGTCTAATCAATATCTCGGGTTGTCTTTTTGAATGCTTTCGTCATTAATTTTTGTAGCTAGTCTTTCAGGTTGTACTTTTCAGACTAGTTATGGTAATTAGTGTTAGGACAGGTGATGAGATCTAAAATTACGCCACCCTACTCCTCGTACTGCATCAATTTAATGCCACGTAGGTGTCTCGACCGTACAGATATTTGGCATGGATCCGCTAGTTAATGCTAGCCATCCTGTCCTTCCCGCTTTTTGCATCCTTTGGCCCCTTCTTGCCTTTCCCCATATACCAACGACTTTTTTTCTTTGCTCACACTTTGCACACTTTGCTTCGCTTGCTTGGTTTTGTGCGATGACTTGATTATTGCGCAGTTTATTGCTCATGTTTTGTGCTGGTTCTGTCGCAATATTGCAACATAATAGTTTACGTATTTTGGTCTTTTTTTTTTTACACATGTCGTAGTAAGGTTTCAAGCAACTGTCGTTCACCAAAATCATGACATGGGTACCATCAACTTTGCTGGGGTTGTGCTGCACCCATATCCATAGCCTGTGTGATCGTATATGGCCTTAGCCAATTTGTCTTTAGTTTGCGTGGGTGCTTGAATATGCTGCTATCATATTGTAAGATAAGTCTTCCTTCTGTAGATGGATTCACCCTAATATATTGATAATGTCATGCCGAAAGTTGTTGCTGACTTGGCTTGGTCTGTAATCGCAAGGGTATTTTCATCCCCTCAAAGTCTTCCACCATTCCCCTTTTTCCTATGCAGTTGAGAGGGAATAGGGTCTGGTATTCCTGTAGGAGATCTACGATCTGTACAACTACTTCATCCTGTGAAAACTTTTGTATTATTCTGTGATATTTAATTGTTTCAACTATTTTTGGCCTGCTGAAGTTAATCGGATTATCTTCTGTGTCTCTGGTTATATTGTCTTGCTGAGTAGATGCGCTGTGTTGGTGAACATTAGTGTCTTTGATCTTCTCAGCTATACTCCCTTTTTCCTTCTTGACTGTATCATGAATTTTAGGTTGTTTGTCAGCAAATACAACTATATGCGCAACCTGTCGGGTTCCTTGTCACAGCTGTTCAGAGGGATAGCAGGTCTTAGGTGCCACATCCAAGGTGTGTATGAAACTCCCATAGGCGGGTAAATCCCTTCAATCGGTCTCCACCCATTGCACAAACCTTGTAACTTGCACACCTTCTCATGGAGACTTCATGTAATCTATTTTTCCAATTCTCTAAAGCCTCCCCTGAATCAGACGCACATGAACTCGCATGGTTCCAGCTTAGATTCCCATCTGTCATCGAATTGATATGGTCTTCATGCATAGCTGTAACATTATATATTTGATCAAGATTATCACTTTTCCCCTCATTATAAATAGGCTCAATGTATCTTTTCCCCTCAAATGGATCAATGGGTGAGACTACCCTCATTTCCTCATCTTCAAAGGGGAGGATCATTTTTCTGAAATTTATGATTGTTTGATTGTCTATAGCCCAATCTATCCCTAGCAGTTCGGGGTAAGGGTTTGTATCATCCACAATGTTGATGACCTCAAAGTCTGCATATGTGCACAATCCTTCAACATTGAGAATTATATTTCTCAATCGACCAATGGGTAGTACCTTCGCCTGATTGGCAAGTCACAGCTGGATAGGAGACCAGTCCAAGTGCAGCTTGCCCATGCTTTCCCAGGTATGGCATGTTAGGATATTGATATATGAACCCAGATCCAAGATGATATAGTCCATGTCATAATCACCTATCTGCGCATTCATTCTCAGTTCGTGGCCAATTTTACATTTATGTCACACCTGGTTAACCTTATTCTCAATTTGTGGCTCTATAGGGATCTTTTCTATCATTTATTGCAGCTCTGCAATAACATCTTTATCTTGGATTAGCATCAAACAACTTGATAGAAAAGGTCTCAACTTACTAACCTCAGGTGAAGCCTTCTTCTGTAATAGGTGTTGGAACCGTTCAAGCATGTCCTTGACCTCTGTGTAAGTTGACGATACATCTGGGCTTATGAAGTCTGATTGTAAATCCCAGAATATTTCTTTATGCTTCTGGATAGTCGGTGATTCATTTTTATGTGTCGCCGGCCTCACTTGTGGTTGCGGTTTTTCTTGTGGGTTATCTTGTTTTGCTCCAGTCGTCACACCTCCTCTAGTTACGACAGCAATGTTCAGGTTTCGTGGTTCAGCCATGATCATATGAACATTTGCATTTGCATTTGGGTTTGGGTTTGGTGGGGGGTTGGTTGTGGCAATGGTCCTTGCTTGCCACTTTGCGATCAGCTGAGGACATTGTTCAACATTATGGTCTTGTCCCTTACAATATGAGCATTTTCTTGCAGGATCTAAAAAATATCTAGCAAAGTGATCCAGTTTTCCATAGTTATAGCATGTAACTGGACCTCTTCCCCTAGCAAATTCTCCTCCACCACCTCGTACTCTAAATTTTCCACCACCCCTTGCCTGAGGGTCTAGTTGCTGTGGTGGGTACTAGTTGTGCTGGTAGTTTTGCTTATAGGGGTTTTGTTGTGCATACGAATGTTGAAGAGCATACAGATATTGGTACTGATTAGCTGGGAACTGCGCAGGTTGATATAAGGCTTACGCCTATTCAACCTGAGGGAACCACTCATTTTTCATTAAGTACGTATCAATTGTCTTTTCTTTCAAGAGATGGTATGCTCTACAGTCTTTTTCCTCATGTCCTACTGATTTAAAAAATTTACAGAATAAATTTGCAGGGGTACTTACAACTTTTTGCAAATATACACATTCTTCTTCGCAATGG
The DNA here is from genome assembly GCA_001517045.1 of Pseudotsuga menziesii. Classification (NCBI taxonomy): domain Eukaryota; kingdom Viridiplantae; phylum Streptophyta; class Pinopsida; order Pinales; family Pinaceae; genus Pseudotsuga; species Pseudotsuga menziesii. The sequence goes on along the minus strand of LPNX010564524.1, from coordinate 50,036 downwards.
CCTCTTGACTGGCATACATGACACCATGGAAGTCCCTGGCCATTTAATGGGTTAGGTGCTCCTGATGTGACATAGTTCATGAAGGTCGGACAACTATCCTTGGTGTGTCCATCCGTTCTACATTTTTTGCACCACAAGTCCTCTTATTCTTCTTTGCCCTTCTTGATATCTTGAAGTTGTATCGTGAGGTTGGCTAGCTATGACTGGATCTGTACCATTTCGGCGGTACCATCACCAATAGGCAAGGCCTCTAGCTTCATCTCTGGCTCCAGTTCTTATGTCTGCAATTCAATCTTTTGCTGCATCAATGACCCACGGATTTGTGGTAGCAGAGCAGCAATAAACCACACCTTATGCTATACATTAGACATTTGGAAGCTTACTTTGGCCATCAGCATATTGAATCGTTGATCAAAGTCCCACACAGTTTCTGCTAGAGCCTGCCTAATATCCTTAATCTCAGTAATACATTGTGACTCTAATTTGGGTTTCCTGAACTCAGATATCATTGTAGCTTGGATCTCCTCAAGGGTCTTCTGCGGTGTTTCAGCTAGTGTGGCACAAAAATTCAGGAACTAGTCTAGCACACAACTCCTTAAGGTCGTGATAATTTGCGCTTTCTTGATGTCTGCGCCATGGACAAAATGTACCATCCATGTAGCTTCACAGAGGAACCAATGTTGTTTGGGGTCTTTCGTTCCATTGCCATTAAATGTAGGTAACTAGACATCTGCCGTAGCCATTGGGTTGGCATTAGGATTTTTCGGGACAGGGTTCAACGGGGTTGCACCTTCTTGCGCACTAGTTCCAGGGCTAGTGCTATCTGTATTAGAGGTCCTTTTAGGGGATGAGACTTTAGATCTTATCTCAGGTGATATTGCTGGTGTTATGTAGTTGTGGTCTAATATCGATGTCTCATCAAAGTCCTCTGGATATTTAGGTCCTTCCGAGATCAGGCTATAGTCCTCCTCTGCGTCTCAAGACCCTTCGTCTTCGCACGATCGAAGTTCATGTTCGCTTCCTTCGAACAAACTAGGATTCCATCGGCCCCTTTCAGTTTTCCTTCTATTTCCTGATCTAAATCTTCTCCCACTCCTTAGGAATCCACCCTCGAGTTCAAGTTCTGTTCTTCCCGGGAACATTTCCACACACTCTTCCCCATGTTCTTACTTGTTCATTAGCGTAGACACATGGCTCAACTATCCAAGTGCAAAAGACCCTTCTCATAAGCAAATAATTTTATCCATGTACTTATACTCAATAAGTATCTCCTTCGTGGTCCTTGGAAGAAGTTATAGTGTCTACTGCAAACTCAGTAATATACCCTTGTAATATACTATCAACCCAAAAATCAACAGCTCTCGAGACAGAGTTACTTACACTGGTTACCTCCTAAACCAGCTAGTCACTCCACTCATCAACCTCCCTTCTCTGGAAATTGGTCTGCTTAGCTTCCAATCCTACTAACCATTCATGCAGTAAAATAGGGAACTCAACAAAGAACATCTCATGAATATCAGAGTATATATGTTCCTCTAACCATGTTTCTGCGCTCAACCGTGTCCCTGCGCTCTCTTCTTGCATGAACACCAGTGGTTTAGCATCCATCCAGTCTTCTATCACCTCATTCATTGGATGCCACAACATCTCCCCCGATTTAATCAATAAGGTCTCGACAACGGAACCATTTGTTGGCCACTTTTTCCCACTCACGCTACCCAGGTTCTGCATAGCCCGTCGATCCAACAACTACCCAAGATACTGGCCTGATAGAGAAATCCCATCGACAACACCTACGAAGAAGGCGTAGTATCACCCGAGATATCTCGTAGATGGGTAATCACCAGAACCATGTTTCTGCAATTGTCGAGGTATTATAGTCCCTTGGCTCGTAGCCAAGGAGCTCAACAAAGGTAGCAGGATGGATGGATAGAGGAGTCAGTTCTGCATGACTGAGCACAAACATATGTCATCGCGCATGAATTGACCTTCCTTTCCACCTCGCAGCTATCACAACTCATGTAGCGCAGCTGATTCACATTAATCGGCTCTATGACTTAAGTTGGGATTCAAAACAACAGTCATATAGATCGATATATATATAGGTTCATTTCAACAATGCGTTTCGATCATTCATCTACCAATTGTGAGATAATAGTAGAGATTCAAGCAACATTCAACATTATATGGAAATCAAATAGTAATCAATCACATAAACATTCACCATATCAACCATCCATTCAAACACAAGAGATAATGTGGAAACCCATCTGGGAAAAACCACCAAGGTGCTCTTCATGCATGAGAAAGGATATCGCACCTTGTAGTCTGTGGGATGTAGACTAATCTTGAGATGTGTCTTTAAGTTTAGACTTATAGTTCTCATGCTCTCTAGTTCACTCTTCTACTCTACTTCTACTCCTATTAGTCTGCTCACACAGTAGACAGATCCACGGCTCAACAGCCCCTCTATCACTACTATACTCTTCCTGAGTCTCCTCCTCTCTGATTGCTATGACATTACAACAAAATGGAATCCCTCTCCATTAATTACCACTAAATAGAAAACTACTACTGAAAACTAAACATGGATCAATGAAAAACCCATAGACCACCCTTCTAACTATTGCATCCCTCCCATTTATACTAATTTACATGGCCACGCAGGGCCAACTGCATACCGGCAGTCTGTTAGCCATCACCATCAGCCACCCCTCTGGCTACAGTTGTGGTGATCATGACTTGACACGAGGAAATATTAGCCTAACTTACAAATATCTTCTCATACGTGTGTAGCTGTAGGCTTACGTCGTCGTATACGGCCATGATCTGGATTCTGCATCCGTCGCTTTCTGGTCGTTTTCCCATGCACATTTCTACGCTTGCCTTTCCTTCGCTGCGCACCTCTCTATTCTAACTTCACAGGCCCTTTTTGTGCTTCACAATATTCCTTTGCTTCTATCATGTGCGCGATGAATTTTCTTTGGTTGCGCGCGTGAACTTCCTCCTTATGCCCCTTTCCCGGGGCAACACCTCCCTTGGTCAAATGTCTATTATATTTATTATTGTCTAACTTAGGAACCTTAAATTAATTAAATGAGTTTACTAGTGCAATTGGGTCCACATGGCCCAATGGGGACACATGTACCAGTCATTGAGGTGTGGAGGACAATGCTAGAGGTTAATTGCCACTTACTGCATGTGCATGCATCAATGGGGGTGCCTCCTAGACCAATACCTACATTTTAGGAGCCACTGGGAGTCCTGGCACCAACCTACTTCAGTTAGTTGGTGTTAGCACTATTTATTCTTAGTTAGCCCTTAGTTATAGTCAGTTACTTCATGGTCAGTCATGCTATCTCTACTAATGCATGGAAAATGCATGGTTGCATGGGGAGGAGCGATTTTCCTACCTAACTCACTCTCAGTTGCACTGAGTTAACTAGTTGTTACTGCATGTTGGAGTTATTGGTCATCGGGGAGTTTTCTATTTGGACTTCGATATTGATTCAGAGACCTTGAGTTAGAGATTCAGTTAGATACAGTCTTATCCACTTGGAGGAATCGAATTCATTACTCATGCATTCGAATTATACCTATTTGTAATCTATTGTACACCATATATTATCATGATGAATATACTGTAAATTCCTGAGCAATACTTGTCCATTTCTTGTGTGGTTTGTATTGTTGGATTTGTATTTTCATTCTCCATTCAATTGCTACAACATAATCAGAACTATCTACTTGAAGATCTAAATGGCATTCAAATTCTAACAAGGACATAGCCTCAATGATAACTTCCTATGAAGGCATGTCTGTATCTAAAGGATCTTGACATGACAAGGAATTGATATCCCGAATGGGATCGAATATTGATCATCCATTTCTACTTGGGAAAAGTGACTCTCATGGTATTCATTCTTAGATATGACCACTTGATAAGCTATCCCTAATATAGACAAATACAAAGAGGCCCTTCTACACCCATTCCCTATAGTAGGTTTTGGTACTATCCACGAGTCTTCAAAGTAGGAATTTATAAAATGAGAGTTTTTTACCATGGAGCTAATGGAGATTGTAGAAATTGCATGTATAGGGGCTTCATTATCACTTAATTTAGGTGGGGGAAGTTTAAAAGTTCGAATTAATGTAGGATACATACCCACTCAAACATTTTCACACTCTCTGATTGAATTTCCTACTAGGGGGACAGTTTCCCCATTAATGTTATTAGACACATTTATGTAGAACCATAGTTGATCGATAGTGACTATATTTCCTTCAAGGGGAAATTTAATCACTTAAAAAATCAAAGATAATTCAACCATCATGGCATGTTTCCAAATTCTTCATAGTAAGAGATTATAGTCTAGCGAAGCATAAAAAACTTCTACCTCCACACTAACCATTTTATCCCCTAACTCTATTGGGAGAGCTCGGATCATTCCATGAGGTTAAAATAAGTGATCGTCGAAGGATTTAAGCATGATTGGATGAGGAACAATGTGAAGTGAGATAATGGATTTCCAACATGATAAGGACATTACACATGTGTATTCCCCCTCATCTACAATAGTTCAACTTACCGATCGATACTTGGAGTTGAAATTTTCATGGTGAGATAGAAGGGGATTCGAATTTTCCAAATTGAATATCAGTAACTAACTATCCAAGGGATCTATAGCTCCTATATTTTAAAGTAGAGTCTTATGTTGAGTAGGATAATTTTGGAAGAATTCAATGGTGGACATTACACAATTTTATTGCGCTCGGTCTTTCACTATGCTATAATTCTTGCTAGCATGAACATTGGGGTTATACATACCCTTGTTTAGGACACCTTTCAGTATCATAGGCATAATGTCATTTGCTTGTTTCTCTATGCCTAATGGGTTAGCTATTTTGAAATCAGTAATTCTTTTCCCTGATCCACGGTAGTTGAACCATAGTTTCTAGTTCTATTATGTAGTTCATCTCTTGTTAACACATGAAAAATTCATTCTTTCCTAGATTCCCTCCTTGCGAGGAGGTACCCTGATTTATTCTTTGTAATATTGCAGGGTCTAGGTTAGCCTACACGGAGATCATTCATGCAAAGCCTACACAGAAATTTTTCCTTCCTTTTCTCGTTCTTACCCCCACTAGCATTATTATTATTATTTTTATTATTATTCGCACTATTATTTCCCTTTTTCCCATTCTTATTATTTTAGTCTTTTTCGCTCTGCGACTTGGTTTCCCTTAGCATTAGTCGTCTATACTGATAGAATTCCTGAGGGAGAGTTGGGTTTGGAATTTTTGGTGTTATTATTAATAGTTATAGATGGATTTTGGTTGACACCTTGACTAGCTGTGGCATTTTAAAATGATCCAATCACACCCTCAACATGTGGATTAGGGGTATGTTTAGTTAGATCGACATCTTCTCTCAAATCCGTAGGTATTATTTCAGACAATTTTTTTTACTGTGAATAAACCAATTCAATTTACTGGGATTTACTGATGTCTTTTTATTTTTTTTGTAACCCTGAGAGGGACACATCATTCTCAATGAATGATTGTAATGACTTAATGAAATAATATGTTAATAACCCATAAGTAATTTGTACTTTTACCAAGCTATGTCTCTTGTGCCACTCATGAATGTGATTGGAGATGTGAGTGGACTTATCCTTCCTGAACAAAGTCTGAATTTTTGTTCTAGTCCTGTAGCATACCTATAACTGGAAATCATGGCTTAGGAGTGTCATGGAAATCATATTAAAGTTTTGAAAGGAATCTTGTGGAAATTTAATGTACCACTTCATTTCTACCCCTATTAAAGTCCTTTTTAAGAGGGACAACCTTATATAATAATCCACCAATGAGTTTGAAGAACACCAGAGATGGAATGCCATTACATAGTTATCCAGGTATTCTTTAGGCTTCTCATCAAACATAAGAATATTTGAAGGATTTTTGTAGGGATAGGAGGCCATCTAGGACTGTGTAACACCAGCTCATTTGTTAACTCCATCAAATCTAGAAAATTCAAAGTAGCAAGAATGGTAACTTTGTTTGTGCCATAGAATTCAAATTATTGGGAGCATTAGCTACCCATTGGTTTGTATTGAAAAATACTAGAATGGTATATAAGGGTTTCTAGGGATTGTGAAAGGTTTATTATTCTTTCCAAAATTTTGGTTCTTACCAACTGCATCTACATAAAAGGTTTGGTAGTCTATCTAGGTATGCCCCCAATTCCAATGAAGGGTTGGTTTCCTTGAGGAACATTGACAATTTCTACATTTCCCATGTTTATCCCTCCTACTCCATATGAAGGGAAATTTCCTTGGTGAATTTTATACCCCTAAGGACATCTAAAATTGGTCCCCCCTATTGCCATACCAAACATATTTCCTTGTGGAAAATTAGGTCTAAAAGGATTATCAATGTTCATACCTCCCATTCCTTGGTAAGAAATGATAGCCTAAGGTAAGCTAGATCTTGTAATGACTCTAGTCAATGTGGAAGTGTGGGCATGGACATGTGTCCTCCTTAGTCTGGGAAGGTATGGGATAGAACAAATGGATTATTTCCAGGAGTAGTGGTATTTGTTGATATGGGAGGGATATTGGCACTCAGAGGTTGGAAACCTGAGAACACCATCCTAAAGGAGAAATGGTTAGTGTCTTGTAGAATAGATGTAGACACACTTAAAGGAGGAATATTCAATGGAATAGAACCTCCAATAAACATCATTGAGGATGGTGGGAGCCATCCATATGCTATCAACGATGAAACATTAATATTTTCTTCTCCTAATGGATTGAAACTGAACGAGGGTGTAGTGCCCCCCAGTGATAGGTACCTCTCATATGTTCTCCATACTGGCTCACTCAAACAATGGATTTTTAACTCTAGGGATATGTAAATCAAACTTATAGTTATGCACAAAACCAAAAATTTAATGTGGGTTTAAGTGTCCTGATGGATCTATGAGGTATTCTATTGTAACATGTCCTAAGTTTTCCTCTATGTGACAAGTTGAATTTATGAGTGAATGGAAATGACCTTCCAAATCACTAATATATCCTTGTTCAGACAACCTATTGGATTCATTATATCTAGAGTGGGTATATTCTTCTTTATGATTGATCTCAGACTCTTGGTTCTCCTCTTCTTCCCCTTGTGGGGGTGGATCTTTGTGATCCAATCTTCGCCCTTATGTAGGTAACCCTCTATGTTCATGATATAGTTATTGAATCCTTATAGACCTGTGAAAAGGTTGATTGACTATGATGGCCAATTGAATTCAAAAAGGAAGAAAATTTGAAAATTGAGAAATGAAACAATCAAGACACGCTAGAAAATTTCCTGGAAAATATTTAAACAAGTAAAAATATTCTCCCAATGATAAACAATGGCTACTTAGAACTAAATTCCAACCAATGAAAAGCCACAAATAAGGGCCTTCATAAACTCATCTTGGGATGATTAGGAATTAATTCTATCCAACAAAACTTCAAACAAGACAATTACACTAACATTCACACAACAATTTCCAGGGATTCAAGTACTCTTCCTTAGGTACCATAATATGTTCCCCTTGTAGTCACCTATGGGGATCCTAGGAAAATCAATTATGGTCACCGCCTCATGTTAGGTAATCAGGTGTAACAACCATTGGAAAGGGCTTCTACGAATTGGCCATGATCAGATGACTTAAGTCCCAAATCTGAAGTTATCAGTTAGTAGTGGTATCCCCTCGAGGACTTGCCACACCTGAAAACCTCCCAAACATGCATAACCCCACTAATCCAAGCAACATGGGACAATATTCCCACTTGGACTATCTTTACCTACACTTGATGCCTAAGTTAGAGGCAATTTCCCCAAAAAAATTTCACGTTACTAATGGATTTAACACTTTTTAATCGTTCCTTGTATCAATATTATGTGGCCTTGGAGGATTTAAATTTGCAAACCCATCTCCAAGGTCCTAGAACCTAAACTATTAGGTGAGTTTCTAGAAAGGAAAATCTGCTAGGTTCTTTTTATTCTTTTTATTTTTAAAAATAACTATTTCAAAACTTTTCAAAAGAATAAGAAATTAAGTGAAACTAAAGATATTCCAATGAAAATGCACACGTTCACACTCTCTAAAATGAAAGATGAATCACTTTTCTAACCACATAATCAATTTTTTCAATGCAATTGCAATTATCAATATTTTTGTTTCACAAACAAAATATAATCTTTATGATCCAATTTTTTTCTTTTTATGAAAATGCAACTTTAAACAACAACTATTTAAATGAAAACAACAACAAAAAATTTGATATGTCTCTCTCTATGGTGAAAAAAAATTATAATTCTATCGTCTTATACCACAAATATAAACCAAATTCTAGAATAAACTAGACAAACAACTGTTCTTAGGTTGAAACAAGTTGATAGGTCTACTAGGTGACAAGGTTTTAGAAGCCAATATTGGTTTCAAAAAAGGATAACTAGGAGCACAAACAACCGGATTATGATTCGGGATTTTACACTCAAGGCTTACCAAACTCACAAACAATGAAAATAAAGTGAATAAAAAACATTTCAAAAAAAATTCACAACATTTTTTTCTTAATCTCAAGAAAACATATTTAAACACCACCAAGATTTCTCTAGACAAGACACAAAAGTTCCTACTATTCTTAAGTAATCCAAACAACTCAAGTATTTTAGATAAAATAAGGGATATCTATGAAAACATTCCAAATCTCTATGAATTTGCTTATGTTCTGAAGAGTAAGCGTGAACATTCTCTCCTATCTACACTAGAGAGGGCAAATACTCCCTACCATTTTCACTTGAGAGAGACTAAAAAAGAAAAAAATAAGAAAAATTCAAAAATTCCAAGCCTTTTAAGGTATATGGGATATGATTAGGTCTATCAGAGACTAAAACACCCAAAAATAATTTGGAAAATCATTCAACAAGGCTCTACAGAGGTTGGTTTTCCCAATGGAATTACTAGTTGTGTTGTTCAAAATTAAATCCTTTTACTGGGGAAATATCACCAACATACTAATTGTTGGAGGAGCAAGTCGGTAAGCCGACTAGAATGATAGCCGACTTAGTTGATTAGCCAACTAAGTCGATCAGCCGACTAATTAGAGATTAGGTTGGCCACATAAGGTCGTGTCGGTTGACCGAACTGACAAGTAGTTATTTGTAACTGTTTTGTAATTCATATATATTAGGCTGTTGATCTAGATGAGAAATTGGTTCAGTTCTCTGTATTGTATGGACCCTTTCATGATAATATAATCTGTTATTCCACTTACTTGTTCTTATCTCTTGTCTATGTTATGTATGTATGCTTTTAATGTGTATTATTGGTAACCCTATGTGATATGTGATATTACAACATTGGTTCCGTTGCTGGGACGTACATGTCTAAGATGTATACAAGCAGATGATATCTAAACAGGAGATTAAGGACTGGTGGGAGCATAAAATAGCAAACTAATTGCAAAACTACACACGAATAAATAGATTAATGACTTCTCAAGCAAAGGAAAGGTTCTTTACTGAAACTCATGAGAAGTTTGTAGAATCAGTGCCCCATATTTTGAAGAAACTCCTGGATGAAAAAGCCGAAAGCAACTAAATATCAACAGCTGCTAGAAAAACTGATTCGAGGGGTAAGAAAAAACTTGTTGGAGTGGTTTGAAAAGATCACCAATGAATTCTGTGAGGAACAATCTATAGAATAAAGAACTTTGGTGGAAACTATCCAGAATAAATTCTACACAGACCTCACTGATCAATTCTTGTATTCCTTACCGACCTTGTTGTTGAAGTTCCTGATAGAGAAAGGATTGGGTCATATCGTTGAACCTCGTCCATTACTACGTGAACTGCCACAAAATACTAACTGGGAAGAGAAACAAAATAAGTGGGATAAATTCATTGCCAAAAGGGAGTGGGAATACTTCCTAAGAAAGTAAACAGAACTATTCGGGCTTTCTAAAGCGTCAGGTAGGCAATGGGGGGGTAGCTGGTCGTATGTCGAGGTAAAGTGGAGAGGATTCTAGTCGACTAAAGAGATACCATTCACCAGCGATGAGAAGTTAGCCTAAAAAGGAAATTGAAAGGACAGTGTCACACAAAGGTACGACGAACTTAAAGAAAATAGAGAGGGAGAAGAGGCTGCAAAGAGGAATGAGTACCAGGGTGACAAACAAAGAGAGAAATCCGCCAGAGTCGGGTCATGACTGACAAGAAGAAGGCATGGAAGAAGAAGCGTCCCCTATGGAAGAATATTTGTGGATAGAGCAGCGAGAAGCTCTCCAATTAGAAGTTCCCCAGGAGGTAAGACCTCTATCTCCGGTGAATTAGAGTACCAGGATACAAACCATTGTCGAAGAGGACCTTAGACTAAGAGCTGGTGACTTTGGTATTTGGAGCCGACTAGACGATGATAATCATCTACTTATCCGTCGACCAGAAGAAGGAAATTGGGTCACGCTTCAAGCGATACCCTCCAATCGAAGTATCCACTTACTTTACCCAACACACAAAGGAGCACCCCCCATACCAAATACATCTTTGGAAGATACATAAAATTTGGAGCTGCAGACAAATAATTGCAGTTGGACATCGACAAGAGAAGTCGACCCCAACTAACTACTTGTTGGATAAGAAATGACAACTAAGATGATCGACGAAAACGGGAGTTCCATCGACAATAGTTCTACACAAAGGAATAAAAACATCCCACTAACCCCACCACCACCGCCACCTCCTGAATAAGACAGTGACAGTGACTCTGACACGGGTCATGGGTCAACGCACATCCCTCTATATGAGGGCGACAATGATCCTAGACGACATTGGTTCGTCTGTGGATTGACATGGGAGGAAAACCAAGTCACAGATGAATATAGATAGATGGCACAGTTCGTTGGTGCCTTAAGGAAAAGGGCATTAACATGGTATATGACCTTTTCTAAAAGAACCCCCAAAGCGACAAAAGCAGAAGTCAAAGCGCAATTTTTTTCATTCTTTAAAACTCCAAATGCAAAACATCTGGCAGCTAATAAATTGAAGACAACATCACAGAAGTCAAGAGAAACTATTCGCGACTACGACAAATGATGGAAAGACCTTCTCAGCTAGTTGGATTATGTCATTGATGAGCAACTATTAATCTAGTGGTTTCTTGCAGGTCTGACACAGAAAATTCATCGACACATAAGTCTAGAGACATTCAAAACTTATGAAGATGCGCTTACTAAAGCTCTACAAGTAGAAATGGATGAAGATATTCCGGTATACCCCACAGATCATAGACTGGAGGAACAACTTGAGATCATGCAGAAATCATTAAAAGAGTTAAACCTTAAGAGTCAAGATATTTGGTGCAAAAAATGTTCAACGACCGGACATTCAAAAGACAATTGTCGATAGGATATCAGCCGACATTTTCCAAGACCATGGTGATCACACGACAAGAGATTGCCCATTTAACATGAAAAACGACAAAGCATATTGGTGCACTATCTGCGAAACAAAGAATCACGCCACGACCAACTACCACCTAAACCTGAAAAATTCATAGAACTATCACGTAGTCTACAATACTAATGTAGTCGCACAAAACAATGAACAACGAAACAATGCACAAAATGACCAAAATAATCAAAGATACGAAGGTCGCCAATACGAACGCCGCTTCGACAACCGATGTGGAGGATATGGAAGTCAAGGTCAATTCTCTGGGAATCGAGACAACCGACCACGTCAACCCATCCAATGTTTCACATGTTACAAGGAAGGACACCGATATGTAGACTGTCCATACAAGGACAAGACTGACCTAAAATTATGTACTAGTTGTGGAGTAGGGGATCACTCATTAGAGGATTGCCCTACTATGCTTGAAAAAATAAATAAGAAGAAAAATGTTAATGTCTTGTCATGTGTGCAAAAACATGATATAATTAATACAAATAATTTGCATATAGTAACCCGACAAGGGACAAAAATTGGGAATGATAACCCATGAATAAGAAAAATAAAAGAAAAGAATGTTTATCCTGACCCAGTTACAGAAAACAAATATATAAAGATGCAACAAATGTATTTAGATAATTTTCCCGACAAGAAGAAGATGATGACAATCGACATAACACAGTAAAAGAGTTAATACAATTAGTACAAAAAGATAACTCAGTATCTCAATTCATCGACTTATTATATAAAATAAAACACAACAACAACACTGAAAAACAAACAAAGAGTATCTGAATTATAAATCAAAAATATAAAAGTGATGCCGACCCACTTGTTGACCTAGAAATCGAAGGATACCATGTCCGACAAGTCGTGCTTGATTTTGGATCACGAGTAAATATTATGACTCGAGACACATGGGAACAGTTAGGCAGACCTCAATTATATGAATCAGGAATATACCTGAAACTAGATCACCAAGGCCTAATTGAATCTATTGGAGTGTGGAAAAATGTCAACACAACGATAAAAGGATTATCGACCAAAGTCAACTTTGAAATTATTGACCCTAAGGAAGGATCCAGCTCCTTCCCAACGTTAGTAGGTCGAACTTGGGGGAGAAAAATGAAAGCCTCGATATCCTTAGATAAAGAAAGAATAAAACTAAAAGGAAATGGACAAAAATTCACTGTACCTATTCATCCATCCCAAGGAGAACCTTGGACAGAACCAATTGATGAAGAAGTTGACATCCAACAACTATATCAGATATAGAATAATGAAGATTACACAGAACCTAATATATATGGTGAACTTTACTTAGGAAACCAAGACTCAGTAGGATACAATTCAGACACAGAACTATATTATTGGGAGGTTGAAAACTATGAAACAAAAGCAAGAGGATGTTGGACCATTCAAAAAGTACAGAAGAAACCAGTCAGACAATGCTTTGTGGTGTCCATCATCCCAAAAATATTTGAGAAGAAAACTAGGGAATATCCTACCTTGAAACCAACAAATATAAATATCACAAAAATCCCAAGATATAAAGAAAGAGAATCACCAGTTATGCACATAGAGAAAGTATCTAGGAACATTGGTGAACATGGCCGACTACAAAGCTTAGTGGAAACTTTCATAGGACAAGCTGCTAGATGGTGGGATACCCATCAGTCAAGACTGCAGACATGGACAATAGCTTCGACTTATTTTGTAGAAATATTTGGAGGGAAGAAGTTAACCAACCAGGCTCAGATACCTATATTTACCCAAGGACAAGATCCAGAAAACCACATAAAAACATGTGAAAAAAAATGGAGACTACTTGGATATAAAGATGAGAAAACATGGCCACACCTATTCCCATCAAGACTCTTTGACTTACCAAACAAATGGTACAAAAAGGAAGAAGATCAAGGTGAAACATTCTTATGGCATGAACTCAAAGAGAATTTTATCAAAGATTTCAACTTTGTACCCCAAAATGAGAATTTGGTCGAAACAACAAAATAGATCAAAGCATTTATACAACCGAAAGAAAACAAAACCCTAAAACACGACCGACCGACAACAAAATGCAATAATAGACAAACCAGTACAATTCCACAGTCAACAAGACTACAAATGGAAAATGAAAATTCAGAAGGGAAAAGATTGATATGGAAATCAAACCATGCCGAAACAACAAAACCAATTCGCACAGTATTCAAAGTCGAGACAACAGACAAGGAAGACATCGACCGAATGACTGCAGCAGACTTTCCTACTACATTTTCACAGTTTAAAGAAGGGAGTCGACTGATCAATGAGACAAAAGCCCCTGAATGGTTAGACGCTAAAGTGAAAATAAAAGAAGTCAACATATCAAATGATGATCGACCAAAAATAGCAAAAATTGGAGACTACTGGACTAAAGCACAGGCAACAGAGATAGTAAACCTACTGAAAGAATTTCAGGATGTATTTGCTAGAGATTATAAGGATCTCAAAGGTCTAGTACATGAAATGGGTGAAATGAATATCGACATTAAACCTGATGTTCGACCTATAAATAAAATACCATATAAACTAGCTCATAAATACAAAGAGATAGTAAAGAAAGAGATTGATAACATGCTTGCAGCAGGAATTATCTACCCTATTGACCAATCAAAATGGGCAAGTCCAATGGCGGTTCAACCAAAGAAACATGATCCAACCAAGCTAAGGATCTATGTCTACTTCAGAGAACCCAATAAAGTTACATTAACAAGCCCATTTCCAACTCCTTATGCAGATGAAATCTTAAATGAGGTCGCAGGACATGAATGCTACTCATTTACAGATGGATTCTCAGGTTATAATCAAGTACCAATAGCCAGAGAAGATCAGAAAAAAACAACATTTGTATGTGAATTTGGCTCATTTGCTTACAGGGTTATGCCTTTTGGACATAAAAATGCACCTGCAGTCTTTTCAAGGATTATGGTTAAAACATTTCAGGAGTACATTTACAAAACAATGGCAGTATATTTTGACGATTGGACAATATACTCTACATTGAAAGACCATTGTAAATGGCTAAGGATTATGTTGGAACGATGTCGACAAATCCAGTTATCTTTGAACATCAAGAAGTGTATATTTCTGACCCCCATAGGGATATTGTTAGGACACATTGTCTGTAAAGAAGGTATTAAATTCGACTTCGCAAAAATAAAAATCATCCTCCACTTAAAACCACCGATGAATCCAAAACAAGTCAGGGTACTACTTGGTCATACAGGATATTATAGAAAATTCATAAGACACTATTCAGATATGACATACCCACTGGAAGAACTACTAAGAGAGGAGTAGAAAGAAGAAACAACTCGACTGTTGATGCAGCAGCATACAACTTTTATAGAAGCATACAAGGTACTCCAAGATCACATGGAGGAGTCGATTATTATGGAATAATTACTAAGATACTGGCCTGCTTATTATGGGCAAGTATATCAACAAACCCAACAGACCCGACAAGAGATCCAATCACTCAAAAAGAGAAAAGCCACAGAGGAAGTACTTAGAAGCACAATTGAAAATCAAAATAGTGCTCAAAACAGCCAAATTACAAAAGCAAGAGCGATAAGCGCATCAGTGGGTGCAGCAAGCAATTCCAAGTTTAGAAAAATTAGACATCATATGCCCGTAGATGAAACGACTTTTTGAAACTGCAGAGGAAAAGGACCAATTTATGGGTCCCGACATGGAAAGAATAGCAGAACTTTCCATTCAAGAAAATATGTCGATATTATCAAGTCTGACTACATTAACCATCGACAATCAAAAAGTAATGCAAAGTTGGATGGAATTCCAACATCAGCTGGCAGTAACAGCTAAAGAAATTGTTGAGGTCTATGTACAGAAGAGACCAACCTTCAAACTTCACAGCCCATAAAGATCAAACATAGAAGTAACTACTTACGACAGGCATAGAAATTTTGATATCTCCCTATTTCTTCGGGACGAAGAAATGTTTTATTTGTGGGGGAGATGTTGGAGGAGCAAGTCGGTAAGCCGACTAGAAAGATAGCCAACTTAGTTGATTAGTCGACTAAGTCGATCAGCCGACTAATTAGAGATTAGGTCGGCCACATAAGGTCGTGTCAGTTGACCGAACCGATAGATAGTTATTTGTAATTGTTTTGTAATTCATATATATTAGGTTGTTGAGCTAGATGAGAACTCGGTTCAGTTCTTTGTATTGTATGGACCCTTTCATAATAATATAATCTGTTATTCCACTTACTTCTTCTTATCTCTTCTCTCTGTTATGTATGTATGCTTTTAATGTGTATTATTGGTAACTCTATGTGATCTGTGAGATTACAACACTAATTAATATGATACTAAAATAAATGACTTTGTTTACATGGAAATTACATTCTCAATCATGCATTAAACCGTATAGAAACTATAATAAGAGAATCTAAACTAGAGAATATGATAGGGAGAAGAGAGGTATGTACCTTTTTTGAAGCTTATCTAGGTTGATCCTTTACCTCTTTCCATATCTTTTCCTTATCAACAAAATACAACCTATAAAAACAAAAAATCACACCCTCATCAAGCCAATTTGACCATAATAAAGAATGAAAATAACTTGAAATAAGAAAAAAAACATTAACTATCTAATCAATTTCGACATAAATAATGAAACATTCTTTAATTAAAAAATCAATTGTAAAAGACACATGATTGGGGAAGGTCAAGATGTCAAATCCCAATTTCAACAATGAAACAAGTACAAGCTACACCTTCTCATTTATCAACACCTTATTGAAGCTAAAGATCCAACCTCTCTACTCTTGCACTCCAACGTTCCCACTCCAATACACTTGTTTTCTAGTATTAGTTAAACATAGGGTTTGAGTGGCTTTGCCAACAAACACCCTACATGAACCAACATATTCAATACCTTGTAAAACACAATAAGGTCTCACCCAGGCTGCGTGCAGGAATCAAAAGGACCCTCAAGGGGTGCATAGAGGAGGATGGGATTCTACTCTTCATTTATCTAATCATTAATCTACTAAAGCATGCATTCCAAATAGTATACAATTGACATTCACCACATTTCACATACATAAACAAAGTGAACATAATTTAAGGGAATCAATACTTCTATTAATCATTAATCAGAACTCAATACATTCCATATCCTAAGATCACAAAAATACTCATACTCAACTCAACAACTTACTGGTTTTAACCAAAGGAAACCCCGTGTGAAATACAAAGTTTACTCGATTTTTCGGTCTGGGTAGTTCAACCCATCTTCAAGAGATACTTTATAGTTTCCCAACTTAATATTTCATTTGGTTTTCATATTAATAATGAAATTCGGCCTAATTTTGAATCATGTCATCCCTTAGAAACATTATTAATATGTCGTTGTTTTAGCATTTTTTATATGGAGGAGCCCATGTCCTACTGAGTTTCCATCCGTCATCCCGATTGATATTGAGAGGGTGTTTTTCAATTTCAATCGCTTATCTTACTCATCTTCTTGTGTAATGATCAATGTTGGCGATGACTTTGGTGTCTTCCATGAGAATGTGGTGTTTGGATGTTATGGAGTTTTCTGCTATTGCAAAATTATTTATCCGACCATGAATGATGTCTGCATTATGTTCTTTCAATGTTGTTAGTACAGAGCAATCGGTTTCTCCAATGTACACCTTTTCACAGCCACATGGGACCAAGTATACATCTTTATTCTTCTTTGGGTCCACTTGATCATTTTCATGCTCTCTCTCTCTCTCTCTATATATATATATATATATATATTGTGTCAGTTGATGATGAGAGTCAGATCCAATATATTTATCTGTGTGTGTCTTTTCTCGATATACTTGGTGTGCTAAATATCCATCTTCTTTTCTGGATAGAAGGATGTCTACAAAAGGAAGACTATTGTCCTCTTTGATTTCCATTGTGAATTTGATATCTTTCGATTGGCTCTCATCCAGATGTCGAAACGCACAGAAGTAGCCAATTCGATGTGAAGACAAGAAGACGAGTAAGAGAAGCGATTGAAATTGTAAAACACCCTCTCAATATCAACTGAGATGACATATGAGAAGCGATTGAAATTTAAAAACACCCTCTTAATATCAATCGGAATGACGGATAAAAACTCAACAAGACGTGGTCTCCTCCATATCAAAAATGATAAAACAATGACATCTTAATAATGTTTCTAAGGGCCGACATGATTCAAAATTAGGATGAATTTAATTATTAATATGAAAACCAAATGAAATATTAAGTTGGGAAACTTCAAAGTATATCCTGAAGATGGGATGAACTACCCAGTCCAAAACGTCGAGTAAACTTTATA
The DNA here is from genome assembly GCA_001517045.1 of Pseudotsuga menziesii. Lineage (NCBI taxonomy): Eukaryota > Viridiplantae > Streptophyta > Pinopsida > Pinales > Pinaceae > Pseudotsuga > Pseudotsuga menziesii. The sequence continues at coordinate 32,173 of LPNX010564524.1, read as the reverse complement.
TTTCACATGAGGTTTCCTTTGGTTAAAACATGACAACCCATGAAACAACTAACGAAACTTACTGGTTTCTCATCAATACACCAGAATCCCATCAACACACAACAAAAAATTGATATAACTCACATAGATTCAAACAATATTTAACCAAGTCCAACCCATTACAAAATATGACTATAAAAAGGATAATGTTCCCCTACTAGATTTTATTTTGCACATGGGAATCGTAGCATGGAAAATGCCACGTGTGGAAAACGATTGATGCATTTCACAATATTTACATGTGTTGGTCTCCTTGGAAATCCTCTTGTTGATAGCTATGCTCCTTGGAGCCAAATCCATAATTTCCTCAACACTTGGGTGACAATATGCCCCAACACTATGTTTGGATCATCCTTGGGCCAATCTTTAGTCTTTGAAAATGGCTTGTTGGACAGAAGGAAAAAACTTGAGTGATATGCATAGTGAAGTTGAACATATGTATATCTAAACGATACACTACATGTATCAATTTGTCAAAATCACTTTGGAATTGGGAAGTCTATTCCAATGTAGCAAACTGCAACATAGGGAACTTGGTATCCCTTAGTGCGACATCTTTCTTCGATTTCTCATGCACTTATGTATCTTTCATATACTGCTTTTCTTCTTGTTCTTGGAAGTACATAATATGATTGGTTAACTATCATTTATATGTGTGGGTCGCGGGATGAAATTCGTATCATGGTATCCATTCATGCAGAGATGGGTACCTTTGTTAGTGACTAATTTTTGTTCTTGACTTAGTCCTGCAATGTCCTTGTTTAGTCTTCTTTTTGGGTAACCTCTACTACTTCTTGCATATAGTTCAATAACTGAAAAACTTGTATTTATTAATTTGGTCATGTCTTGTACCTGATTATTGGATTTCGCAAAGGTCTCTTTTGCTTGTGTTATCTGTTACTTCAGTTCTACTTTCTCGAGGGTCTCATAGGTTTTCACACCGTCTTTCAAAACTCTATTCCATGCATGCAGTCCATGGATGAGCATATTGATTTCCTTGCACTGCTTTTTTATTGACTCTTGAGTGGGTGTTTCTTGTTCTTCTTTGCGAGTTGTAATGTATGCACAACAAATTCTGTGGTGTGCTTCTATTGAATATTGATGTATGTATTTCTCATGTCCAATTGTCTTTCTCCTATTTATTTAGTCAGTGTAACCTTCTAAGGATGAATAAACCTCGACTTGATTGATAATGACCACTCGAGGATCTACACTAAGAACCCTTTTCTCCACTATTTGGGTACCATGTTCCTCTATTCCTAGTGTGGGTTCTCACACATTTCCACCGATTCCCATCATAGATCCCTATTGGATCGAACTTCCCAAATGTAGCTTCATCTTAAATCTCAACAATTGTTTAGCTAAGTCCAATTGAAGTATCTAATAGGAATGTAGGTTAACTTTAATGGTACTAAGGATGCATTGGAGTTCCAACTCCTGTATCTTGAATTATTTATTCTCAAGAAATATTTGTTTCTTGATACTTTGAAATTTTGGTGATGATATGCTTGAAAATAAAATGTGTGGAGGTATCTGATGTATAGTCTTTTACTGGTGCATCTTCTGACCATATTGTTAAATATTATGTCACGGTAATGATGTGTTGCACACCAGTCCTTTGCACAGGTGGGTTAATAGGGCCCATAAAGTCGATGGTCCATTTATTAAAGGGCTCAAGTGTAGTAAGGGGGAGGAGATGCATCTCGTCCCTTTGCAATGGTTTCTCAACCCACTGGGAAACATCACATTATTTACAATATACCTTGGCTTATTGAAACAAAAAATCCCACCTTAACACTTCTCGCATTACATTATGCATAGTAGGATTCCGTGTTGTTTCCACTTGTGATACATTCATGAGCATCCTGTAGGATAGGTATTTGTTCATGCACAAGTGCATACCTATGCAGTATTTCATCGAGTCCCAGTTTATAGAGTTGTCCCACAAAAATTTATAAATACGCACTGCTTATCACTAGATGCTTGCACTGCGCAACTGTGTAGTCTTTCGGTGCACATCCTATTGCCAAAAATGTTGTTATTTCATTAAAATAGTATGCTACTTCCTCAATTCAAAAAAACTATGCATATGGAAGATCATCATCTAGACTTCGTCCTATGTCACCAAATTCAATTTTGGATAGATGGTCTGGCCCAACATTGTGCTTTCCAAGATTAACCAAAAATTTGAATTCAAACTTCTGAAATAGGAGCATGCATTTGCAAATTCACCCCCCCAACACTATCATGTTGAAAAAATATTTCAATGTAGAATGGTCTGTGAAAAGCTTGAAAAACTACAAAGGAGGCAGTGTCACAAATTTTGTAGCGCATACACCATAGAAAAAACTTATGGATTAGTGGTGGTATAATTTTTCTCAGTAGAGGACAACTTTCTATTCGCAAAGGAAAATAGGTGGTCAATGTTTCCTTCTCCTATTTTGGAAAGCATTGCACCCATCATGACCAATGATGCATCCACATGCACAACTATTCAGGAAATATTAAGATAGATGTTGTAACCAACATTTATTTTAAGATGCCCAACTCTTATTAGAACTCCTATGTCCAAATATAATTAATATCATTCTTTAGCAACACCTCCAATGAGGCTGTAATGCTGACATAATTTTAAATGAAATTCCTATAATACTGAGTATGTCCCAATGTTGTATGCAATTGTTTTGTTGATGTTCAGGCCGACAGATTCACAATTACTGCAATCTTATTTGGGTCGACTAATAGTCCTTCCTTGAAAACAATGCTCCCCAAGAGGACTGCAAGTGGGGTACAAAATATCCACTTCTTTAGATTCAAGTATATTTGCATATGCCTACATGTATCCAACATTAAATACCTGCAAATGGTCCTTCAACAAAATAACCACTGTCTAGTGATCTAAGTATAATTATAGGAATTTGTGCATCAAATATTTGAGCATAGCACCTCTATATTGGAGAACACTATTGGGGTGTTCTTTAGTTTCAACGTCATTATGTTATAAGAAAAGAAACCCCACTCCATCCTAAAATTAGGAATCTTTCAATCTTCCTCTGTGATGCACACTTGATGGTTTCCGAAGAACCCATCAATGAATAAATAAGCTTCCATCCCCCCCACGTTCTCTAGCACCTTATCTGTAAATGGGGTGGGGAAGGGGTCATGCACACATTCTATGTTCATGTTTCTCAGATATACATAGGTCCAAGTCTCACTTGTCTTTTTGTCTTGTACTACCATTGGGATTATCTACTCTGTTCTTTGATGGGAAAAATGATCCCTGCATCCAACATGCGATCAATATCCTTGCACACCTTTGTAACCAGGAATATTTCACCTTCTACGGACAGAAGTTGTTCCTTTGATCTAAATGATTCAGATCCAGAACAAATGAGTGAATGACAAAGGATGAAGACCTTCCCTGGATGTCATAGACTCCTAGAATGTTTCTTTCATAGTGAACCTATGTACCTACAAATAGATCAAACACGAAAACACATCAAAGCGACCAGAAAATCATCTACTTATCCATGTTAGTGACTAAGGAATATAACAACATGTACATGCAGAATCAAAACAACAATAATGTGGGATGGAAATCAGCTTTGCATTAAGATGTATGGAGAAGTTTACAACCAATCAATCCTTAGCATCAACATGCATCTCCATGAGACAAACACTTCATCCCCATAAGCTCCAAATTTTCTCTCTATGCTCTCCAATGGCTTGGGCCAAGTGGTCAATCCAACATCATAACAATACCTCTATAGTTCTCCCCCTCAACCATGGACATGAGCTTGTATTTATAAGGCTCAATGGATAGGAATGGTTGAGAAATTTGTGGATGAGGTGGCCTCTAAGATCCTATGATGGGGGATCTCGAGCTCAACTGACCCACAATGATAGGGATAAGGGAGGACATGAGGCTCATGATCTAGAAGCCTCGAGAAACTTCTCTTTTTTCCATTTTACCCATGGTACCACTTTTCTCCTCTTATGACAGAGTGGTTTAGATGAGAAACACTTATGGACCAAAGACCACAGGCGGTGGCACCGCTTATCGCAAACAGGATGAAGGCGGTGCGAGCAAGGTACCGCTCATGGTTCATAGGGAAAGCGTAGTGCTGAGTATTTTCATGTAGAATTGACAAACAACATGGGTTTCCACTCCAAGTGCTGGGATTAAGGGAAAATATGTAATTCAAAGGTATTATCACATGGTGGTGACAGGATTTGGGTGTAACAAGATGCCCCCCAAAGAATGAGTCTTAGAGGGATACGATAAACGAGAGCTTTGAGAGAACAAGTTGTCGCTTCGAGGTGAAAATGTCAACTCGATTAGAGCATGTATTCAAGTAGGAATCTGTAGTACATCAATATTTTTGACTCATAGACACAAGTAACCAACACATGGCTGCAGACCAATACAAGGCAGATCCATGGGAGGAATAAACAAGCATGGCTAATAGAATACAACATAGATCCATGTGATAGAGGACTCAAACTTGGACATAGCTACCAGACATACAACGTAGATCTATCTCATATAGATGCAAATTTGAGCATATCCACGACCATACAAATGTGTATCCATGCTATATATACAAAACTCCATCGTAACCTGGGGAAAAGAAATGAGTGCTTAAACAAATACCCAGGGTCTTTGTCTCGTCTTTCACAAATTATGATTCTATCCATGTGATTACAATGATTTGAAGTTGAACATGGTAGAAACCACTTGATTACCGACCAATGATGTGAATCGTTAACAAGTGCAAGGGAGATCACCATTGATGTCAATGATTCCCAAGGTACCCTAGTACAATCTACTGAGTGTGAATAGATGCCCTGATGTCGAACACCCAGTCGATTCTATCGATCAAAGGTCAATGATGTGAACCTATGTCAAAAGCAAGAGAATCTATCATTAAGGCATATAGATCTCAAGGTACTAAGTTTTTGTTTCTAAAACTATTTCCCAAATGATGAGCTGATGTCGATGGGGATAGTCTCGTCGAAGGAGGGCCATGATGAGTCCCACATCGACGACATGAAACTTGAAACATAGTTCTTGAATGATGTGAATGTAGTAACCATAGGACTGACTCACAAGTACTAACATAGAGACTGTTTTGACTGCAGAGTAAAAACTTCTTCAACTTCCCTTTGAACATCAGGCGGAACGACAAAAGACTTGGCAGCATGACTAAATGAGATAAACACACAGTGCGACAGTGGACAATGCATTCTTTTGAAATAATCAAAGGAGTGGCATGACTCATTAAAGTGGATCGCCACAGAGATCAGTTGAATACCCAATTAACTGAAATGATATGCAGACAAGTGCCATGTTCAAAGATAACAACAAAATACTACCATTTATTTGCAAAAATGATTCCCTTCCCATTTTCCCCATCATGATCAATGAGTGCCTCTTTTCGGTTTTACGAGTTCAAAGAGGGTAACAAACAATCGGTATAGCTTGTCTGAAGACAAGTCCAAACTCATATGTTTTATGAACCTGAGAGAGGAAGGGTTCGTTCCCAAAAATGTGTCTCTCAATGTTTAATTTAACAAGCCCAATGAAAGAAAAATCGGTATTGTTCATGTTTAGAGAGTCAAAATGACCACGAAAGAATACTCCAAAGGGTCCTTTTTCGTATGATTTAGTCCCTAAGGCCCGAAAAAGTGTAAAATCATACCTTAGAGAAATATTCCAGTCATGATTGGCTGGAGCATTCATTTTTCATAAATAGTCCATTCAAACTGAAAAAGATATAACCTACCATCAGAGAGATGACTCTTCAAATGCTTTAACGAGCGTGAAGAAAACAAGATCGCTCGACGGTCTTTTCATATTTAAGGAGCCCAAAAAGAGTTTAAAGAAGACTCCATTAGGTCTCTTTTCACTATGAGGGATTTTACGATCCTGAAAAGAATCATAAATGGACTCAGACCTTTGATACTGAGTTTCGAGAGTGTGACCAAAGTGTCTTAATAAACGCTCAACGACTTTTTCCGTTTTATGGTAGTTTAGGGTATGCTCAATGACAAGCGTACCCTCCGGAAGCGGTGGAGAAGTACAGGATTTCTAATGGTATAAACATGGTTTATATGAAAAACCACAAGTTGTGAGTCCATCAAGACTACCAGATTGGGAACATCTTGGGAGGCAGCTTCAATCAGAAGACCTATGACTACTCGATACTTAGCAATGTTGTTGGTAGCAGGACCAATACAAAATGCTCCTTAACTGACCAAATCTTCAGCTGAGGAATAGAGGATCCAAGAAGCTGAGGAAAGATTCAAGGTGTGGCAGTAAGCACCATAAACAAATTATCCATAGAAAGCCATCTGCTCTGCATGACCAAAACATGGTATAAATAGATGCGGAGACTAAACTCAAAACCATATTGAAAATACTAAAAGCACACTAAAAGTCAAGCAATATACATATATACAAGATGCTATCCAAGAAATACCTAGGCATAGTACCTCTTCAGGTGCAACCCATTGCGAGGTTTCCCTAAAGGGATTCCATCGTAGTCAATGAGCTCATAGGCCCCTTTCTCTAAAACTTTAGAAATGATGAAAGGACCGTACCATATGGACTCAAACTTTCCTTTCCCTAGTTTGTCATATCTCTGGTCGTAAGTCAAAACTAGGTCACCCTTGTTAAAGGCACGAGGTTGAATGGATTTATCATATTGCGCCTTGACATGTTTCTTATGTGCCTCATTAGCCAAGGAATCATCTCTCTGAGGCTTGTCAAGGTTGTTCAAATACAAAAATCTCTGTTCCTCTGCGGAAGTGTCTGGGAGAGGTTCGATGGCAAGTTGTAAGGATGGAATATGACATTGAATCAGTAATATAGCTTCGATTCCATAGACAAGCTGGAAAGGTGTGAAACCAGTATTTTTTTTCACTGAATTCCCGTAAGTCCAAAGAGCAGAGAAAATAATGTGGTGCCAATTGGATTTATGATCTCCAACCATCAGACGAAGCTTATTTTTCAAAACCTTGTTAATGGCCTCTACCTGAACATTAGCTTGTGGATAATATGGCGTAGAGTTTTCATGGTGAAAACCTAGCTTGGCACTCAACTCCTGCATCATTTCTAGTATAGAAATGTGATCCGTGATCAGTAACAATGGACTGTGGGACTCCAAATATAGCTATGATATGATTGAACAGGAAGAGAGTGGCAGTCTTACCATCTTCCACATATGTAGGCATGGCCTCAACCCATTTTGTAAAATAGTAAACGTCTATGATGATGTAACCATGCCCCCCGGATGAGGTAGGCTTACAATGCATATAATCAATCCCCCATTTGTAAAATGGGCCAACAGAAATGATGGAGTGTAGCAAAGCGGGATGTGAGCACTTTTTGGGATAAAAATGTTGACAAGGTGGGAATTTATTAATAGCCTCATGACAGTCTTTAAAGACTGAAGGCCAGAAATAGCTAGTGCGAAGGATTTTCTGGGCTATAGCCATCCCAGATAAATGATCGCCACATGCTCCAGAGTGGCAATCATTCAACACATGTTCAGCTTCCTCATGGGTGAGGCATTGCCAGAGAATAGAATCAACCCCACGTCTATACAAGATATCATTCAGGATGAGGTAGTATTTCACGTGGTGACGAATACGATGGTGATAGTCATGGGATAGATTTGGCTGAAATCTTTGTGTTTGGAGATAAATAAGAAAATCTCCATACCATGGGTCAGTAGTGCTTATCAGGAACAAAAATTCATCGAGAAATGAATCACTGGGCTCAGATTCCATCGCAGCATAGGGAAGATCACACATGAGCTCAACAAATACCAAGGATTTCTTTGATGTGGCTTTGGCAAATTCCAGATCAAATTCCTGTAGTATGACTATCCATCGGGAGTACTTGCCCTTGAGCACCTGACGAGATAGGATGTAATACATAGGGTTCTAGTTTTCCAATATAGTGGTTGTGCGGAGCAAAATGTAGTGACAAAATTTTTGTACAGCAATGATCGTGTCCAATGCTAACTTCTCCACACATGAATATTAGGTTTTAGAATCCATAAGATTCTTACTAGCATAGTAAATCACATGCTCCTAACCGTTGGGATTTTCTTGCACCAAAACCATAGCGATGGTAGTAGCGGAGGCAGCAATATACAAGAGAAATTCCTTTGAATAATCTTGGGGGTGTATCACGGGTGAATGAGTTAGAGCGTGTTTGAGATTATCAAAGGCATGTTGGTCTTGGTCATCCTAGAAGAACGGAGTGTCCTTCTTAAGGAGACGCATATAACCATGCGTTTTCTCTACAAAATTACACACAAAACGGCGGAGAAAGTTTGCCTTCCCTTACAAACTTTGGAGTTCGAGAAGATTGGTTGCGGCTGGTAGAGATAAAATGGCAGTAATTTTCAAAGGGTCAATTCGAATGCCATCCTTAGAGACCACAAAACCTAACAGACATCCCGTCTCAATGCAAAAAACACATTTATGTGGATTGAGCTATATATTATAATGATGGCATCTCAGGAAAATATCTCTAAGATGACCAAGGTGGTCCTCCCATCACTGTGAATGAGCAGGGAGGTCGTCAAGGTACAGTTCAACAATATGTTTAATATCGTGAAACGTAGAGGACATCGCACATTGGAAAGTGGCTCTAGCATTTTTCAAGCCAAAAGGTAACTTCCTATACGCAAAGGTTCCCTATGGGAAAATGAATGTCATCTTGTGCTGATCGATGGGTAATATCGTAATCTAATTATAGCCAAAAAATCCATCCATAAATGAGAAGATGACACTTCCAGCACAGTTGTCGATAATCTGATCGATATGTGGAGTAGTAAATTTGTCCTTGGGAGAAGCTTTATTCAAGTCTCTAAAATCGATACAGACTCTAATGGTGCCCTGATTTTTATTGAAAGGGACAACGTTTGATACCCATTCTGTCAAGGGTACAGGATAAATAAACCCAGCTTTGAGAAGTTTCTCTATCTCATCTTTAATAGCTGTGGCCTTCCATGGATGGACTTGCCTTAGTTTTTTCCTGATAGGTTTAGCCGTGGGATAGGTTTTAATTTCATGGACCACAATGGATGGGTCTATCCCTAGCATTTATTCATAAGACTAGGAAAAAATATCATGAAATTATTTGAAAAGTGCCTTGTATGCTTCAGATTCGTCTGCCGAGCAGTTCTGCCCAACGTGAATATGCGCGATGGTACCAGGCTTGGCTGATATGTCAATCGGATATGTCTAAGTAATGTTGCAAAGGTTTCCTTCAGAATCTATGTCTTGCAACAATATAGGACTTTGAGGTTCTTTGACAATATCAGTGGAAAATAAGGATGCAAAATCATGGTTAACCGAACTGGTGTTTGGGAGGAACAGGGATCTATGATGGTGATCCTCCCAAATGGACTCATTCGTATTCATAATCTCCATAATGGACTCGTTGGAAGGAAAAGTCTCAGAGAGATAATCCAGAACAGGAAGAGATGGTTCTAACCAGTAAGACAGGTGGTAAGGATCTGAAGCAACCAAATGAAGGTCATCGGTGTGATCATCGGAAAGGGTTTGAATGGTGTTGTACATTTATTCATGTGGACTCAACAATTTGTTTGCCCTTCGGCTCACAATCAAATGATGAAATCATATTCATTGTCACCATATCTGTGTTAGGAGGAGTGGATGGAAAAATCCCCATAAGGGATGAATCCTTCAACATGCCTACCCCAATCAACTGGTAAGGAGGAGGGGACTGGCCTAACATGGGGATGTTATTAGTTGTAAAGGTCGTAACATCTGGTGTACAGAAATCAAGCTGATCAATGGTAACAATTCTTCCTAGATGTGGAAATTAGACTGTTTGGAATACTGTCAAAGCGACAACAGTCATGGCATAAAACCAATTTATTCCTAGAAGGAGGTTGTAATCTAACGGGGCATCTACTACTTCTACCTGAATAGAAATAGTTTTTCCCCCAAGATCGACTGCAAGGGCTGATATGATACTGTGGGGCTGGAAACCTCATCCATCAAAGGCTTTCAGAGTTGTAGGTGATGTTACAAGCTCGAGAGAGCCGATAGCTTTCCAACAAGACAGGGACAAAACCAAAGTTGAAGCTCCTTCATCTAAGACAATCATAAAGAATTTCTTTCTAACTACTTTCGTGATGATTTGGAAAGAAAGTTTGTGAGGTAGTCTAGACTTATAATTCTCGATATTGAAATGAATCAAATTAGAATTGTCCGGGTCTAAAGCTCCTAATGCAGTTAACAGATTTTTGCGTTGTGTAGGAAAACTTTGGAGTACTTCCAAGGTAGACATTGCACATGGTGCCTGAGCGAGATATTCAACTACATTATAAAATTGAGCAGCTCAGGAATTAGGGTTAAAAACAACCTTCCTAAGAGTACTCTTGGGTGGATGCAAAATCATATCGAGAGTAGGCTTCTTGATGGTTAGGGGGACATTAGACAAGGATTCAGGAGAACTAGTAGAGGGAGCTTTCCTTGAAGAAGAAATGTCTTCTTTCTTGTCTGCGGGTTTCTCATAATTCTGACTTCGAGTTTGCAGACTAATGGTATCCGAGGAAATCATACGAATTTCCTCTAATGAACTAGAGTTTCCCTGATTAGACATGTGGTCTATCAGTTGTTGTTGAGAGGGAAAAGGATCGTGAGAACTGGGGGTGTGGAATTTGTTTTCAAAAATTGGATGATTTCGTCCCGGCGGGGACACTCTTTTGTGAAATGGTCACCTGCGCATAGCAAACATGAATATTTTTCTTTTCTTTTCCCTTTATCGTTATCATTGTTGGTTGGTTTTGGGTTCTCCTGTAGGTTTCCAAGTTTTTTATTTTTTGTTTTACCTTTATTTTTATTATTTCCAGAGGTTTGAATACTCTGAATAGAATTAACCTCAGTGGAAACCTTGGGAGTTGAAGGAGTAGGGGTGGTAGTATGGGGTTGCTTGGTAGGTTTTGCTGCTAATGGGGACTGGATTGAACCAACAATCCCATCAACAGGGACTTCTACTGGCGACTTTGCAGGATCTTGGGTGAGGAGCTTGAGGAATCAAGTCATATAAAGTTCGGGACTGGGAATAGACCAAGTCCAGATACTGGGCTCGACTAATGGCTTTCTCTTTAGTAACGGCACCACCCATAGACACATCTTGGGAAATCGGAGGCAAAAAAGATTTGGTAAACCAATCAGCTAATAACTGATCCGGAATAGGAGCCTTAATAAGTCTTCTCTGCCTTCTCCACTCATGAATATGATCGGATATGTGGGTGGATGTGTTCTGTCACAGAGAAGTTAAGAGATCAGTACCTGTTTCATAACGAATAGGAAGCTGAAAGTGTGTAAGAAATACGGTTGCCAACGAGCAAAAATCCACAAACAAGTGTTGTGGAAGTTCAATATACCATTTTGTGGCTATATCGGTCAAATTTCATTGAAAGAGTCTTAAACAAACTGAATCATCCATAAGGGAGTTTGAAGAACACCACAGATGGATTATCATGACATGTTTTTTCGAATTGTCTCCCTACTTCCCATCGAACTTTGGAATGTCCGATGGTAACTTTACCGAAATGGGAGGCCACGAGGGGTTATGTTGGATGGGGTCATTAATCAACTTGGACAAATTAGGCAAGTCCAAAGTTTCTAGGAAAGGTAACTAATGGTTAGGTTGCACATACTGGTAATATTAATATGGTATATAGTTACCAGTAGGACCATAAATAGACTGATAGATAGGTTGTTGTGACGAAGATCTACCGAAAAATCCGCCCGTAGGGGGTTGATTTTCGAGATCAGGACTGTTAGGACCACCATGGCTTCTAGGACCACTAGGACCATTGGGACCACCAGGACCACCAGGACCAACAAGAGGCATACCACCAGACCCTCCAGGGCCTCTAGGAGGTAAACCTCCAAAGCCTCTGGAACCACTAGGAGGAGGGCCACTAGACCCTCTAGGGCCATTACGGGGAGAGCCACCAAGCTCCCCGGGACCATTAGGAACATAAGGAGGAAAGCCACCAGGCCCTCCAGGACCATTAGGCCCCCCAGGGGGAGGACCTCCATAAGGTGGTCCTATGGCACCTCCTGCAGTATGTATGGGTATCCCCCCCATAGATGGCATGTAGGACCAGTTAGGTTGCCCCCATGGTGTGAACGTATTACTAGGATATGGAATTCCAGCATAAGGAATTCCTGTAGGATTGGGCGGATAATTAATGTTCCCTACAAGTATTTGATTTTCTATATAACCATAACCCCAAGAGGTTTGACTAGTTACAAGTTGTGCCCCCAAGGGCTTACCTGAACTAGATGGGGGAGTAACCACATTAGTGTGGGTGGGAGGGACATAAAATGTAGATTGCTCTATACCACAAGTCTATCCTTGATTAGATACAATTTTGGTTCCAGATAACGTAGGTTGTGCCGGGGGTTGCCTCCCGGCACTAGAAGGTAATGACGAAACGAGAATTGAAGGTTGGGACCCAGGCGCAGGAGACCTGGGAGGATTGGGAACATACATAATATGGGAGGTGGTGGGGTTGGTATTTTGACCTGGGTTGTGTGGAGTTACTATGCGATCTATAATCAGTTCAATGGGTCTCATAGAATCGGCAAGTGAACGATATCCCACAGGAACGGTTGTGGAACGTGATGGTGGTGTGCCCAATATGTCATCTATTTTCCTTTCAATCTCCTGTGCACAGAGAATGGCTGCGTGGTATTGTCTACGTTCTTCTTCATCTGGAGAAAATTCTTCAGAAAAGTTTAAATGGGTTCCAAATGAGGTAATGGCCTGTCCTATAGAGGTATCCCAAAATGGAACATTGGGACCATAATTCGAATGGGTAGTATCATCAACATGACCCTCTGTGGGAGAATGGAATGAATTATTACCCCAAGAAGGTTGTTGGACCAAGGGGGTCGAGTGTGAAGGATATGGTCCTCCACTTTCTACAACCACAATATCTCCCACTTGGGAGGTGGTAGCAGCTCCTTGGTCGATAGCTTCCATTGGATTTTCTCCTGAACCAGGAATAAAATCAGGTGGCAAGCCCCATACTCTTCTGGACTATCTTAGCTCAGCTAGTTTGTACAACTCCTATCTAACCTAGGGTCTAAAAAACTAGAAAACACACCAAAAATTTCCCTAATTAAGCTATAGGTCAAACAAGCAAACTTAAAATGACGGGAGGGGTTCAGATACTCAGGTCTCTCACCAAGATTGTCAAGAAGGTGCCAATCACAATATACCTCAAGGGTACATGCGTAGTAATCTCCTCAAATGTTTTTTTCGGTGTATGGCTCCAAGAAAGACGGCCAAAGGGCTTTCCTTAGATGGATAAGGTATCCTAGTGGGGTCTCCCGATATACGCAAGGTACGTGGGAGCTCAAATCGGTAGTAGTGTTGTCTAATGCATAACCGTATACAAGGGGCCTTTCGATATACAATCGAGTACATGAAGTACCTTTCTATATACCTCAAGGGTATGTGAAAGGCCGTTCGATATACCGATGGTACGTGGAAGAACCGCACAAATCCCGGTATGTAATGCAGACGAGTAACGACAGCTCCTACGTTTAACGACGCCCGAACATGTCTCTAACCTATCACTCAAATTGCTATGTAAATTTTAACCTGTAACTACCGTTAATTTTAAAGTGGACAGTTAGGTGAATGCATGGAGTTTTGACAGAAAAAGTAAAACCATGTAATATGCATATGCAAATATTTCACTTTACCGTTCGGTATGCCTACCTACGGGAGGGAAAGAGAGTATTTTATTTTGCTTCAAAACCAAAAATATTTCCAAACAACAATATTGAACACAAAATCAAAGACAAGTAGAACTTTCCAAACTCATTTCTCTTTTCTGAAAGCAATCAAAAGGGAAGGGGTCTCTTTTCTTAAAAGAAAAACAAGCAGCACACTATATGCATATGCACTCTATTTTTCGATTTTTCTTAAAGGATAGACAGATCTAACTTAAAACTATAATATTTTTTATTTTGATGAGATAGTATAAATGCAAAAGAGACAAATAACATAGAGAACCTAAAATCTTGTGAGGACAATCAGAGATCCAATGTCTTATGCTCACTAATGATAATGACCTAATCTCAGTCAAAAATTTTCTTTTTAAAACAAGCAAAAAGAAGTCTTCTATGGGAACAAAAAATGAAATCAATATGCTAATTAAATGTTTTTCTTTTAGTCTATGTAACAGAAATAAAAGAGATCTCTCTAACACCTGAGCTTTCGAAAAACAAATCCTTTCGCAAAGACAACCAACAAGCACGGAAGAAAATGGACAATCAACAAGCCTAATCTAGTTTTTGGATTCTTCAATCAAACCGATATTTTACCACAAAATTTCAAACCATAAGCATCAGATTCTAACACACAAGCCTGACACTGCAGGACTGAAAGCAAATCAACTCAATTTTTTGCAAAAAATGAGAAAAAAGTGGTCTTGGAATAAGGCCTACCTGGCACCGCGTGCTGCTAACAGGGTTCAGGCGATGGCACCGCTTCTCACCAACAGCATAAGAGAAGTTCCCTATATAAATCCAAAACACAAAGGAGAACGACAGATCAAGTTAGAATAAGATCAGATCAAGGTAAATACTGATAGATTGAGAGTAAAAAAGAGCATAAAAGGTTGAAATACTTCAGATCTGAGCAGATCTAAAAGTTTCAAACCAAAATTCACTAAGTCAGATAGCAGATCTAACTGAATAGAGTTGGAGATGGAGCCTAGATTCAGACAGGAGTTCAAGAACTGAGGAAGATCAAAGCAACTGATATACGTATCAATCCCCAATGGAGTTTCTAGATTTGTAACCAGGAATATTTCACCTTCTGTAGACAGAAGCTGTTCCTCTAGTCTGATTGGTTCAGATCCAGAACAAATGAGTGAATGACAAAGGATGAGGACCTTCCCTGGATGTCGTAGACACATGGAATGCTGCTTCGATAGTGAACCTGTGTACCTGCAAATAGATCAAACACATAAACACATCAAAGCTACCAAAAAATCATCTACTTATCCATGTTAGTGACTAAGGAATCTAACAACATGTACATGTGGAATCAAAACAACAGTAATGTGGGACGGAAATCAGCTTTGCATTAAGATGTATGGAGAAGTTTACAACCAATCAAGCCTTAGTGTCGACATGTATTTCCATGAGACAAACACTTCATCCCCATAAGCTCCAACTTTGCTCTCTATGCTCTCCAATGGCTTGGGCCAAGTGGTCAATCCAACAGCATAACAATACCTCTATAGTTCTCCCCCTCAACCATGGACATGAGCTTGTATTTATAAGGATCAATGGATAGGAATGGTTAGGATATTTGTGGATGAGGTGGCCTCTAATATCCTATGATGGGGGATCTCGAGCTCACTGACCCGCAATGATAGGGATAAGGGAGGACACGAGGCTCGTGTTCTAGAAGCCTTGAGAAACTTCTCTTTTTCCCATTTTACCTAGGGTACCATTTTTCTCTTCTTATGACAGAGCGGTTTAGATGAGAAACGCTTATGGACCAAAGGCCACAGGCAGTGGCACCGCTGATGGAAAATGGGATGAAGGCGGTGCAAGAAAGGTACCGCTCATGGTTCACAGGGAAAGCGCGGTGCTGATTATTTTCATGTAGAATTGAAAAACAACATGGGTTTCCACTCCAAGTGCTGGGATTAAGGGAAAATATGTAATTCAAATTTCTTATCACATTTGTCTTGTACTACCATTGGGATGATTTACTTTTCTCTTTGATGGGAAAAATGATCCCTACATCCAACATGCGATCAATATCCTTGCACACCTTTTCCTTGTATCATGGGTTCAACTTGTATGGCCTCTTCTTGACTTTCTTAGCTCCTTCCTCAAGATTTATTTTCATTTCCCCTAGGGAACCTTTTATCCGCTTCATTTATGATAAGATACATAGAAATATGTGCTCATACTCACTCAATAGGTAGACCACTTGGGTGACCATCTCCTGGTCCCAGTAGTCCCCTATGATTTCCATATTTTGTTCAATCTATTTTCCTATGTTATACTTTTTAGTCTCAATGGATCCAAGAACTTTTGCATAGTACTGGTATATGGTTTGCTCTACACTGTGCGCTCCCCTTTTGTTTCTTTGATTTCTATCCTGCGTAGAACATCCTACTCATCTATGTTAGTGCCTCTTTCCTTCCAACAATAGACATGTCAATTCAACTATGCCAAGTCCTTGTGGTATGCTTAAATGGGATTTTTTGCACTATTATGGTTAGGCCTCTCCTAAAAAATGACTTATTTATGCAGTGGAGAATCCTGTCCAAACTATGGAATACTCTGTCAAATCTAAAGGTGGCTATGAATTGTGTGCTTACCTTTTCCCAAATTTTTGTCTGTCATATGCATTTATGATGTGCATATCAACTGCATGGTATGACAGTTACTATATGAATAAACCTTTGTACCCATTGGATGCATGGGACACTTTTCATTTTCCACCTTTGTTCATATTACTCTAAATGATTCTTGGGGTGCTCAATACCCTTGCAACTATTAATCAATTCCAAGTCTATGGTTGGATGGAACCTCACCTTTATGCATGTCTCAACTTGTTCCTAGATGCACAAGTAATATTTGTGGATCTCCCACCAACATGCAAGGTTCCCTATGGTTATTGCATCCATCCTCTTGACCCTATGAGCCTCTGGAACTCGTACTTCCATTTGTTCCAGAAAGGAATCCACCCTTTCTTTCCAATCAAAATTTTGTAGCTCTTGCAGTTTTGACCCAACATAGTGCACCAACTTATTAACCAAGGTGTGCCTTATTAAGGACACTTTATACAACCATTTTTCAATCTGTAGAACACATCTTGTGAATCCATATCAAAAGAGCATACACTGCACCAACTTATTTCCCTGTCTGCAGTGGGATTCACATAATCCTCCTTTATCCCCGTCACATTATAGATTTTTTGAATATTGATTTTACTTGTGTCATCCTTTATAGATTCTTTATACTGTTCTCCCTCCATAACATTAAGGGGAGCCACCATTGGTAGTTCCTCAATATCAAAAGACATGTGTTGTTGTTTTAAGTTCAAAATAGTGTAGTTGTCAAACACCCAGTTGATCCCTAACAATGTTGGGCAATGATCAATATCTTCTAGTATTTCTATGACTTAAAAGTATTCAACTATATCTACCCCATAAATAATGACTTCTACATTTGTCATCCACCCGATGGTATAGATATTTTGTTTCTTATTTATCCTAAGTTGTAGAGAGGAGCACACCAAATTTGGATTCCACATCATCTACCATGATTTCTTGGGGACACTGTTGATGTTTGAACCTTGATTGAGCATCACATAGCTCATCTCATACCCTCCTAGATCAAGTGTTAACTTGAACTTTTTTCTTGTGCGCCTCTTCTTTCCCACCCATGACACATTGTGTTCAGCTAAGGGCGTCAAAATGGGATCCTCCATTCCGTTTAGTGTCACCAACTTTGTGAACAAAATGATCAGATTATCAATAATCTGAGGAATCATCATTTAGAATTTTTATACAACATTGCAAAAACTTACCCATGTCACGTCCCCTCGCATCCACTAGAGAGAGGACGTGACCATAACTGTTCACTCTGATTGTTGCAGGAGCATCCAGCTCAAAGTTCATTGAATTATGTACGTATTTTAATGGATTCCCAATTTTTACAAAAATCTATAGAGGCATGAATTCATCTTGTGTTCACTCTATTCAATTCTGAGTATAAATTCTCTAACTTCCCAATAGTAGAGAATTGATCTTGTCAGTGATCAAGTCGACGATCTACGAAGAAAGATCTCAGAGGAGATCGAACGGTGGAGAAATATTGCGATGAAAATCGGCGGTCAAAATATGTTCTGCATCTGGGAAAAGATCAACGAATGAGAATCAACCCGTAAGAATCAGTGGTGCAGAAAGCTTGATTTTGCGGAATCGGGGAAATATGGAAATTGCGGTCTCGCACCCCGCATTCCACATCCTGCATCCCGCATGAGGAATAAACCATTGTGGAAATAGAGATTGTGAAGCTACATCCCGCATCCTTCATCCTGCATGCGGAAAGGGGATTTGCAAAAGGAAATCTGTGGGGAATAGGATTTACAAAAGGACGTTTCTCCATCCCGTATCCCTCAAGTTGAAAAAAGAAGAGTTTTGGAAGGAAATCCAACCTGTTAACAGAATTCTTGGGCATATTTGACCATTCAGGCCATCACCAATCCGGTAACCTAAGCCCCATAAAGTAATTTAAAAATTCATTGAAGGAAAACATACACAGATGCATACAATTGCAACTATACAGTGGAAGCAATTAATTAATTCAACACAATAGGCATGTTCATCATATTTCATTAATTAAATACAATTGCAGAGATTAACATAGAGATACTTATATTTGAAAGAATTTTATTCTGCAACCAGCTACATCGATGTAACGTTCCACCCAACCATAGGCTAGTGCGCTCATCAATCTCTCAGCAACACTGCCACCCTCGAGTTGGGCATGATTCCCACCATGAATAAGGAACACTAGTAGGCTCACACATAGCCAAGAACACAACAAAAATAAGCCAAGCCAACACAGTTGGGTTTATCAAATTGCAAACAAGCAAGTCAATATACTGCTGGGTTTATCAAGCTAATCATCCAAGCTAGCTAACAGTTGGGTTTATCAGGATACTCAGCCAAACCAACTAACAGATGGGTTTATCAAGCCACACATCCAAGCCATATCATTGTTGGGTTTATTAGACTGCAGTCAGTCAAGCCAACATTCACATTAAGGACCATCCAAGCCAACTAACAGATGGGTTTATCGGGCTGCAAAGGAGCTGGAAAGCTTGAACTACTAAGTTATTGATCTCAACCACTAAGCCATGGACACCTGCACTAGATCAGGATTCGCTCCTAAAACATCTACACACCCAACACAAGGAAGCATCCCCTTGTCTGATACATAGTCCCTCAAGCTATGCCTTCCATTCTAGTGTTGTTCAGGGTGTGTAAAGAAGAAAACCAGCCCCTCTAGATCTATTTGTGAGGTTCCTTCCTACATTAGGTTTATCAAGTTAGTTCAGACCCAATTCCACTCCAAACCAGTTTAGACCAAGGAAAAATATGCACACACAGCAAACCACAATGTCAACACAGCAAAATAGGCTTCCACTCACTTTGTGACAGAGGAGACCATTGCATAACAACACTGAGGATGGTAACAATAGGTGAACAACCCAGAATAGAACAAGGTTCTGCAAGCAGGATGAATGCACAACACGCATCAACAGAATAGAGAATGATAAAAAAATGGACCACGACATTTTGGTGAGAGCCAGATGATGGACCGAGCATGCACCATGAGGAAAAAAAAACTGAAAACATGAAGGATGGATGATCAAAACGTCCCCGCCGCTCCCAAAAACATGAGGGAAGATGAAAATGTGAATGCATGAGGGAATGTGCATATGTTTTTGGGTGTTTTCTTTTGACATGTGGATTTTCCCCAATGGCTCAAGGTTAAACATCCCCCCCCCCTTATCCTTAGGAAATCATGCCCCCATCTCATTATTTGTTGCATTGACATAGCTAGTTGTGGGTTTTTAATTAAATTACATATTCATACGATGTCCAAATTTATAATGTGTCAGCTAGCACAGAATACCATCGGAATCGATTTTAATCGTTGAAACATGAAACGATAAATCAATGCTGGGGATTTTTCCTTTAGCTCCACACCATGATTAATTAGAATATTTACATCACATATATTTAATGCAAATGGGGTCAAAACTGGGGTGTTATATTCCCCTCCCCCTTCAACAGCACTATCCTTAGTGCTTTACACAATTGAACAAAATACTAAGCTAGTACGGCCCTTAGTGCTCTGCAGAATCGGAAAAAAATGGATGTGCCAATCGCATGGTATCCTCCAGCTCCCATGTAGCCTCTGTAGGACCATAGTGCTCCCATTGCACCTTTACCTTCCCTATGGCTCGGTTCCGGAGCATTGTGACCTTCCTTTCGAGGATGTGCATTGGCTCGATTTGGAATTCTCCCTCGGGTTCCACCTAGATCACATCCCAATTTATCACATGGTTAGGATCATGTACGTATCTCTTAAGCAAATAAACATGAAAAACATTATGAGCCCTAGTGCTAGTAGGAAATGCAAGTTTATATGCAATTGGCCGTATTATTTCAAGCACTTCAAACGGCCCACGGTATCTAGGTGACATCTTGGAACAACTTCCAAGCTTCAAGGAACTCTTCTTTGCCCTCACTCTAATGTAAACATGATCCCCAACACTAAACTCTCTGTTCACCCTATGCTTACCTCCATATATTTTATGTCTGTGCTGGGATGATTTCATATTCTGCCTGATCTTTACAACCTCCTGCTCCATCTCCTTGAGAAATTATGGACCAAGCACAACCCGTTCACTAGATTATCCCAAGTCACTGGTGTCCTACACCTCCTACCATACAAAGCTTCATATGGACTCATCCCTAAGGATGCTTGTTGTTTGTTGTTATATGAAAATTCTACCAAGTGTAAATAATCTTCCCACTTGGTTGGTTTGTCCATCGCATACATGTGAAGCATGTCTTAAAGCACCTGGTTAACTCTCTTTGTCTACCCATCAGTCGGAGGAGGGTAGGTAGTGCTGAAATTCAACTTTGTACCGAAATATGTAAACAATCCCATCCAAAAATTGGAAGTGAACTTGACATCTCTGTTAGAGACTATTTCCTTAGGAAATCCATGCAATTTGAAAATATCCTTCATGAAGATCTTTGCAATGTCATCAGTCTTATGTGTATACTTAACTGGTATAAAATGTGCTTCCTTTGTCAACTTGTCCACCACAACCATGATGGAATCATGGTGTCTCTAAGTCATTGGAAATCCTATAGTAAAATCCATGGAAATAACTTCCCATTTCCATTCTGGAACTGGCAAAGGCTGCAACAACCCTGTTGGGTGTTGATGCTCAACCTTCACCTGCATACATTTCATGCACCTTGAAATATATTCAGCCATGTCCTTTTTCATTCCTGGGTAAAAGTACTGCTTTCTAGCTGTATCAATTGTCTTATGATATCATGGGTGGCCAGAATATGGATCTTGATGGATCTCATCCATAACGACCCTCCTCAAATATGCTACATTTGGAATATAGATTTTGTTCTTATAAGTAAGGAGTCCATCTTCTTCTAATTTATATCCCTCATACTTATTTTCAAGGCTTTGCTGCTGCAACTTTTCCTTGACCTATGCATACAATTCATCTTTAGCAACATGATTAACAATCTTCTGCCTCAAATTCGATTGGCAAATACTAATGGATTCCATGCGCATTTCCTGCACCTTCCTTCTAAGTGCATCAGCTACCTTATTCTCTTTTCCTTTTATGTGCTTGATTTCAAAATAAAAATCACATAAAAACTCCAGCCGTCTACCTTGCCTAGCATTTAGAGTAGGCTGATCAAACAAATACTTCAGACCATAATGGTCTGTCCTTAGCTCAAATATTCTTCCCATCAAGTAATGCCTCCACATATTGAGAGCATGTACTATGGTTGCAAGTTATAGGTCATTATTGGCATAGTTCTTCTCACGCTCCTTCAATTTTCTTGACTCATAACATATCACATGGTTTTCTTGCATAAGAACTCCTCCAATTCCTTAACCACATGCATTAGTACACACCACAAAATATTTTTCTGGGTCGACAATCTACAATACTGGTGCACTTGTGAAATGATTCTTCAACTACTGGAAGCTTTCTTCACACCTTGGTGTCCATTCAAACTTTATTCCCTTCCTTTGCAAAGAAGCGATGGCATGTGCAACCTCGGAGAATCCTTCAATGAATCTCCTTTAGTATCCTGCAAGTCCCATAAAATATCTTACATCTATCACATTTCTTGGAGTAGGCCAATTCATAATGGCTTCAATCTTGTCAGGGTCCTTAGTTATACCCTCTTCTGAGATAATGTGACCCAAATACTGAATTCTATCTTTATAGAAGTCACACTTGCTCAACTTTTCATACAACCGATGCTCCTTGAGCAATTGTAATGTCAATCTCAGATGTTCTTCATGCTCTTCCTCATTCTTAGAATAAATAAGAATGTCATCAAAGAAAGCAGGAACAAACTTGTCCAAATACCTGCTGAAGACACTATTCATAAGGCACATAAATGTAGCCAATGCATTTGTGATACCAAATGGTACCACTATAAACTCATAATATCCATACCTTTTTCNGAATGTCTTCATCCTTGATTCTCACCTGATGGTAACCAGACCTCAAGTCAATCTTGGAAAATACCTTTGCTCCTCTCATTTGATCAAAGAGGTCATCAAAACTAGCCAAAGGATATTTTTTCTTCATAGTGGATTTTTTCAGTTGTCCGTAATCAATACACAATCTGAGTGTACCATCTTTCTTCTTCACAAACAAAACTGGTGCTCCCCAAGGAGATACACTCGGCTTGGTATACTTCTTCTCCAACAACTCTTGCAGTTTCATCTTTAGCTCGAGCATTTCTTGTGTACTCATCCTATAGGGTGTCTTGGACACTGGTGCTACTCCTGGCACAAGTTCACTTGTGAAATCAATGTTCCTCTTTGGAGGAAGCCCTAGAATATCATCAGGAAAAACATGCCTAAATTCTTGCAATATGGGATAGTCCTCCAGCCTAATAGTTTCATTCTTTGCTGCTTCCAAAACATGAGTTGCATACACTTTGCAACCTTTCTTACAACACTTCTTCAGCTGCATTGCTGAAATCTACCTCACAGAAATCATCTTTGGAATGCCTCTCACAACTCTTGGGTTCCCTTCTTCATCCTTGCATTCAAAAGTCTTATTATAGCTGTCAAGATTTACACTGTGAGCTTCTAACCAATCCATTCCAATGAGAACATCATAGGAACCAAGTGGTAGAACATTTATATCTACACAGGTGACCAATCCATTCATCACCAATGGGCATTTCACTACCACTTCACTAACTTTTCTCTTAGTTCCAATGTCTTTATGAACTAACCATGATTTTCTATGCTTTACTTTCTTAAAAGCACAAATATCCACTACTCTAGGAGCAATGTAACTATGAGCAGAACTAGGGTCAATCAAAATAGAAACAGATTGCTCAACAATTGTACCTGCAACTTCAACCACAATTCACTGGTGATCTGGTTGGTGGTCCTCCAGTGCTGCATAGATCCTAGGGATGGCCCTTGCTACTTGACCCACTGTTTCTACCTCTTGAATGTTGTAAGCTGGACTTTCAGTCTCATTCTCAAGTGGAAAATTCATGCGCATGTGGGGTCCTCCACATTTACAACATTGGAGTGGTTCTCTGTTATGTTGTGGATCTCTTGGCTTTTCTCCCACCACTCTAGTTGGATGCTTCTCAACTTGGGATGGCTACTTCTGTTGATTCTTGAAGTTAGAAGGTTTGAAACCTTTCGTACTTTGGTCAGACTTCTCATTCTTCTTGTCTTTCCATGTCTTATGATAATCATGTTTTCCTTTTCTTTGATCATAGAAATACTTAGCCTTCCTTATTGCCTCTTCCATAGTTCTAGGTTCATAAAACTCAATTCTGTCTTTGTAAGACTAAGGCAATCCACTCAAGAAATGTTGGATTTTCACCTTCTCATCTTTGATGTACCTGACATACCTCAATAGTTCCAAGAACTTATTAGCATACCCTTACATGGCCTACTATCCCAATATTAGCTCATGGAACTCTTTGATCTTATCATCATAGTACCTATCAGAGAGGTACTTCTGCTTGAAATACTTCTGGAATTGTTTCCACACAATCTTCCTTTCATTAATATTCTTCACTTGCCTGAAGTGCTCCCACCATATGGATGCTCTTCCAATCAAATTGAATATGGATACTCTAGCCTTCATATTTCTTGAATAGTCTTGGACTTGGAAATATTTCCTCATCCCAAGAATCCAAGCTTCAACTTCTTGACCATCCTTTATCTCACCATTGAAGGTAGGAGGCCTTGCCTTCTTAAATTCATCACGTGAACGGTTCTGGTAGTTCCTCTTTCTCTTATTCTCATGAGAAGAAGAACTTGAACCACCATTGGATCCTTCAGAGTCACATGACCCACTAGGAGATCTCCTTCTACTTATAGCAGTTCTCTTACTTCCTTCTGGTCTCACTATCTAGTCCCTAGAGTTCATCTGCCTCTGAATGTCTATCAAAATTTTCTGCATGGCTACATTTAGCTGACTCTGCTCCTCTAGAGCCTTAACCAATCTTTCATTATCTTCCCTATGACTTTGCATCTCCACCCTTAGGGTTCTCATGGTGGCTGCAAAATCTGGGAGAGTATCTTGAAACCTCCTCCCATTAGACTCTATCTCAGCATTTCCAACTCAGACATTTTCCCCCATAGCATATTCCTTGTATTCATTGGGGTTCTATGCATCATCACACATGTCGGTTCTCATGGCTCGGCCAAACCAACTTTACCGAACTTCACTATCTAAAATGCTGCCCTTTGAGGGTGACTATAATTCTGCAAAATGTGTTAATAAACAAAATTGTTAGCTGCATAATAAAATCAGAAGTAAAAACCATTTACCAACAACTCTGTTAACTGTTCAACTTGTCCCATCAAGGCCCAATGCTGCAACTCTAATACCACACTGTCACGTCCCATCCCTTCCACTAGAGAGATGACGAGACCATAACTTATCTCTCTGATTGTTGCAGGAGAATCCAGCTCGAAGTTCATTGAACTCTGTACACATTTTGAGGGATTCCTGGTTTTTGCAGAAATCTATAGAGGCATGAATTCATATTGTGTTCACTCTATTCAAGTCTGAGTATAAATTCTCTAACTTCCCAATAGAAGAGAATTGATCTTTTCAGTAATCAATTCAACGATGTACGAAGAAATTTCTTAGAGGAGATCGAATGGTGGAGAAAGATCGCGATGAAAATCGATGGTCACAATCTGTTCTGCATCTAGGAGCAGATCAACGGTTGAGAATCAACGGTGTGGAAATATTGAGTTTGCGGAATCGGGGAAATATGGAAATTATGGTCCCACATCCTGCATGTGGAATAGATCGTTGTAGAAATAATTAGTTGTGGAAATAGAGTTTGTGAAGCCGCATCCCTCATCCCGTATGCGGAAAGGACAGTTGTGGAAGGAAATCTGCAGGGAATAGGATTTACAAAAGGACGTTTCTGCATCCCACAAGTTATGGAAAGAAGAGTCGCAGAAGGAAATCCAACCCATTAACAGAAGTCTTGGGCATATTTGATCATTCAAGCCATCACCAATTCGGCAATATAAGCCCCATAACGTAATTTAAAAATGCATTGAAGGAAAACATACACAGATGCATACAATTGAAACTATACAGTGGGAGCAATTCATCATATTTCATTAAGAAAATACAATTGCAAAGATTAACACATAGATACTTATCTTTGAAATAAGTTTGTTCCACAACCAACTACGTCGCTGCAATGTTCCACCCAACCATAGGCCAGTGCGCTCATCAATATCTTAGCAGCACTGCCACCCCCGAGATAGGCATGATTCCCATAAGGAATAAGGAACACTAGTAGGCTCACACATAGCCAAGAACACACCAAAACTCATCCAAGCCAACACAGTTGGGTTTATCAGGCTGCAAACAAGCAAGTCAATATACTCCTGGGTTTATCAAGCTAATCAGCCAAGCCACCTAAAAGTTGGGTTTATCAGGCTACTCATCCAAGCCAACTAATAGATGGGTTTATCAGGACACACATCCAAGCCATCTCACTATTGGGTTTATCATACTGTAGTCAGTCAATCCAACATTCACATTGAGGACTAGCCAAGCCAACTAACAGATGGTTTTATCAGGCTGCAAAGGAGCTGCAAAGATTGAACTGCTAAGCTAGTGAGCTCAACCACCGAGCTATGGACACCTGCACTAGATCGGGATTGGATCCTAAAACATCTACACACCCAACACAAGGAATTATCCCCTTCTCTTCTACAGAGTCCCTCGGGCTATGCCTTCCATTCCAGTGTTGTTCAGGGTGTACAAAGAAGAAAACTGGCCCCTCTAGATCTATTTGTGAGGTTACTTCCTACACTAGGTTTATTAAGCTAGTTCAGGCTCAATTCCACTACAAACCAGTTTAGACCAAGGAAAAATATGCACACACAACAAACCACAATGCCAACAAAGCAAAACAGGCTTCCACTCACTCTGTGACAGAGGATACCATTGCACAACAACATTGAGGATGGTAACAATAGGAGAACAACCCAGAATTGAACATGGCTCTGCAAGTAGGACAAACGCACAACGCACATCAACAGAATGGAATAGAGAATGATAAAAAATGGACCACAACGTTTCGGTGAGATCCAGATGATGGACCGGGCATGCACCATGAGGAAAAAAAAACTGAAAACGTGAAGGATGGATGATCAAAACGTCCTCGCCCCTCCCCAAAACGCGAGGGAAGATGAAAATGTGAATGCATGAGGGAATGGGCATACGTTTTTGGGTGTTTTCTTTTGACACATGGATTTTCCCCAATGGATCAAGGTTAAACATTCCCCCCCCTTATCCTTAGGAAATCATGTCCCCATCTCATTATTTGTTGCGTTGACATTGCTAGTTGTGGGTTTTTAATTAAATTCTATATTCATATGATGTCCAAAATTATAATGTGTTAGCTAGCATAGAATACCATCTGCATCGATTTTAATCGTCGAAACATGAAACGATAAATAAATGGTGGGGATTTTTCCTTTAGCTCCCCACCATGATTTATTACAATATTTACATCACATATATTTAATGCAAACGGGGTCAAAACCGGGGTGTTACAACCCACATGGTCCTTGGATCCATGAATCTATATTCTTCTACATTGTTCTTCTTCATGTTTTGTAACTCTCTATTGATCCTCATCATGCAGCCTATGCAACATATCTTCCTCTCATAGTATTTTTTGTGATACTCCTCTTCTAACATTCTGCATATGTTATCCTCCCTGCGCATTCGCTCTTGGAGAAACTCTTCTTCCCACAAGGAAAATTCTTTGTCTTCCTTGTGTGCGTCCAGTAAAAACTGTCTCTAGTATGCGGCATTAATTTTTTATAGTGATTATGAAATGTTCTTAATATTGGGATCCAAGGGTTTCTCCATGCTACATGCTATGAATATGTCCTCTCCTATATTCACACCCGCCCAAGTTACTATATTCACATGGGAATGATTCCCTTCATTTAACTCTTCCTAGGGTTCGATAGTCACCCTATTGCAAGGACCCATATTTTCTTCCCACTTTTCCACTAGGTCGGGGCATAGGATTTACAAAAGGATGTTTCTTCATCCTGTATCCCGCAAGTTGAAAAAAGAAGAGTTTCAGAAGGAAATCCAACCTGTTAACAAAACTCTTTGGCATATTTGACCATTCAGGCCATCACCAACCTGGTAATCTAAGCCCCATAACGTAATTTAAAAATTCATTGAAGGAAAACATACACAGATGCATACAATTGCAACTATACAATGGAAGCAATTCATCAATTCAACACAATAGGCATGTTCATCATATTTCATTAATCAAATACAATTGCAGATATTAACACAAAGATACTTATATTTGAAAGAAGTTTGTTCCGCAACCAGGTACATCACTGCAACATTCCACCCAACCATAGGCTAGTGCGCTCATCAATCTCTCAGCAGCACTGCCACCCTTGAGCTGGGCATGATTCCCACCATGAACAAGGAACACTAGTAGGCTCACACATAGCCAAGAACACAACAAAAATCAGCCAATCCAACACAGTTGGGTTTATTAGGCTGCAAACAAGCAAGTCAATATACTAATGGGTTTATCAAGCTAATCAGCCAAGCTAGCTAACAGTTGAGTTTATCAGGCTACTCAGCCAAACCAACTAATAGATGGGTTTATTAGACCACACATCCAAGCCATATCACTGTTGGGTTTATCAGACTACATTCAATCAAGCCAACATTCACATTAAGGACCAGCCAAGCCAACTAACAGATGGGTTTATCGGGCTGCAATGGAGCTAGAAATCTTGAACTACTAAGTTAGTGAGCTCAAACACTGAGCCATGGACACCTGCACTAGATTAGGATTTGCTCCTAAAACATCTACACACCCAACACAAGGAAGCATCCCCTTGTCTGCTACACAGTCCCTCAGGCTATGCCTTCCATTCTAGTGTTTTTCAGGGTGTGCAAACAAGAAAACCGACCCCTCTAGATCTATTTGTGAGGTTACTTCCTACACTAGGTTTATCAAGCTAGTTTAGGCCCAATTCCACTACAAACCAGTTTAGACCAAGGAAAAATGTGCACACACAGCAAACCACAATGTCAACACAGCAAAACAGGCTTCCACTCACTCTGTGACAGAGGATACCATTGCACAACAACATTGAGGATGGTAACAATAGGAGAACAACCCCGAATAGAACATGGCTCCGCAAGCAGGACGAATGCACAACGCACATCAACATAATGGAATAGAGAATGATAAAAAATGGACCACGATGTTTTGGTGAGATCTAGATGATGGACCGGGCATGCAACATGAGGAAAAAAAACTGAAAACGTGAAGGATGGATGATCAAAACGTCCCCGCCGCTCCCCAAAACGTGAGGGAAGATGAAAATGTGAATGCATGAGGGAATGGGCATACGTTTTTGGGTGTTTTCTTTTGACACATGGATTTTCCCCAATAGATCAAGGTTAAACATTCCCCCCCTTATCCTTAGGAAATGATGTCCCCATCTCATTATTTGTTGCGTTGACATTGCTAGTTGTGAGTTTTTAATTAAATTTCATATTCATATGATGTCCAAAATTATAACGTGTTGGCTAGCACAGAATACCATCGACATTGATTTTAATCGTCGAAACATGAAATGATAAATCAATGGTGGGGATTTTGCCTTTAGCTCCCCACCATGATTTATTACAATATTTATATCACATATATTTAATGCAAATGAGGTCAAAACTGGGGTGTTACAACCCACATGGTCCTTGGATCCATGAATCTATATTCTTCTACATTGTTCTTCTTCATGTTTTGCAACTCTCTATTGATCCTCGTCATGCAACCTATGCAACATATTTTCCTCTCATAGTATTTTTTGTGATACTCCTCTTCTAACATTCTACATATGTTATCCTCCCTGCGCATTCTCTCTTGGAGAAAATCTTCTTCCCACAAGGAAAATTATTTGTCTACCTTGTGTGCGTCCAGTAAAAACTGTCTCTAATGTGCAGCATCAAATTTTTATAGTGATTATGAAATGTTCTTAATATTGGGCTCCAAGGGTTGCTCCATGCTACATGCTATGAATATGTCCTCTCCTATATTCACACCTGCCCAAGTTACTATATTCACATGGGAAGGGTTCCCTTCATTTAAGCCTTCCTAGGGTTCGATAGTCACCTTATTGCAACGACCCATATTTTCTTCCCATTTTTCCACTAGGTCGGGGCATGCCTATTTCAAGTGTTTATTACTATGGAAGTATGTGTATAAGGGACGAGGTTCGGCGAAAATATTTCCAAACACTGGGTTATCTATAGTTGAAGCATATGACCTATCTTCCTCCCACTCCACATCCTCTCCCTCGACCCAAATATCCATTGTGCATTGCTCCCTGGTTCCCACCTTGATCAGGTCTATTGTGGAAAAAATAGTGAAAAGAGTGTTTTTTCCTCCCACAGTGCTTAAATAAAATCCTTGAGGTTACAATAAGGACTCAGTATTATGTTAGTATATTATTATCCAAAACTTCAAATGGATAAGAAAACTTTAAATAAGAAATAAAACAAAACTAATAAGAAGCAAAAGAAATATATGGGACAAGTGCTAAATAAAATAAAATGGAACAATAATGTGCCAAACCAATTGTTTTACTTCCCAATGGTACAACTAATTACAATAGTGACACCTAAGAGGCGCAAGCTTCAACGGATTCTGACAATCTCCCTCAGAGAGGTCCTTTTTGTCCACACAATTGCAATATAACTAGTATAGAACAATGGAGAAACAATTTCTTCTTATAGGAAGAAAGCAAGGGAACTTTTACATGCCAATATTAGGAAGGAAATAGATTGAAAGATGATATCTCAATGTAATTCCAACAACATAACTTTCTCTAATTTTATCCTATAGAATACATTCCCATGGATTCCTTTTATAGGTGAAATGGAGGCCAAGAAACATTATTTCCTTTGAATTGTTTCTCCAACTACATGAGGGTGGCTATTTAATACTTCCTAGCATGTGAAGAGTCCCTTTTTGAATTTTGGATCCAAGAGAGTCGTTTTGAGATTTGAATGTGCCACAGAATTAAGTGGTCCCATCATTTTGATAGTCGATCGGATTTCAAAAGAAACTCCATTCGGGTATGCACATGAAACCAAACAGTAAAGTCATGCTAATAAGCACAAGTTTCTAGTTCTTTTAGTGGTGTGATTTTTCTGTACCGATTACCTTTGACATTTAAGGCTTAATCTGTCTTTCAGATCCAGTGCGGCTATATTCGGTGGACTGCATGCTATTTGTTGATGACACATTTCTGCAAGGTTAGTCGAAATGTCTCTTATATGCAAGATTTAACCGTTAACATATTCCCCTTGATTTATGAGGTTTAGAGGGTACTATAGGGCCAAAATGCATCATCATTCCTTTCTCTCCATGTTCTAATAAGTTATAAGAACTTGTATCTAAAAGGACTTGGCCAAAGGGGATGCCTGTTGGTGATGGAAATTGAAGATGTAAATAATATATGGTGTTTTATACAAATGAGATAGGAATACCTATGCTTGTGAAAATATATTAGAATATATTACAATAAGATGTGATCAAGGGGTCAACTCTTGATACTACTGCTACGAGTATGAAGGCGAATTTGATCCTTATATGATTAAATGAATCCTATAATTGATGTTATTGGTGTTGAAAAAGTGGAACTAATGTTGACCTCGATTATCCCACTAGGGTGGGGGAAATTGAATACTAGTGAAGTTACTGGAGGAACTTCACTATACGAGATGTTTTGCTACCATGAATCATAAATGTGAATACTTCCCCCATTGGAATGTATGCCCCCCCCGATGTGATAGACTTTGTTGGTGTCAAGCATATGGGAGACTGCTAAGTTAGGGAGAACTAATGACCCTCCCTATTTAGCTCAAGGTGATATATTATATGGATGAAAAGGGACCCCATTGTATAATTGTAACCATTGCAACTCTTAGAATATGCTGAGCTTACATTGATGAGAGATGAAGCATTTGATAAGAAAAGGGCTTATCTCAAGAACCATGATCATTTTGTAACCAACTGAGAACTGACATACATGAGAAAATATCGTATGTTAAATGTGGGGCTCATGACTTCCCTTGATCAATGTAAACGATAAGTGATTGATGGAAGCATTATTTAATGGAGGAAAACAAATTAGAGGTGAAGGGATCTATCATAGACACCATGATGATGTGAATGATGAAACAGATAATGCTAGGGTTAGGTGGAATTAAGTTCATCAATCAAGGGTGACTGTTATACAGCTGATTGGCACCTCTCCGTCCGAGTGCTGACATCCCTCAGGTCGGCACACAAAAGGACACTTATGGATTGAGGTTTGCCCAGTTTCATTATACCTTGGTTGATGATGAAATACATTACCTATATGCCCAGCTAGTTACTTTGCTATTTTGAGATTTTGAGTGCATGCGCGACTATCCCTATTGGCATGTCACGCATATGTGTGAGTGTTATGTTCAGCAGGTCGTGCATACATCTATGCGTGGGTTTCCCTTCTATAGAGTCGCGCATGATGCGTGGGTTGCCTTACTACAGACCCGCGCATATCTTCTTCAAAATTAGTTTTTAAAAACACGCGTTAATGGGAGATTAGTTGTTTCATTTACCTTAATCCCATTAACTGCTGCAACCTCCCTAACCTTCGAGAACTG
>LPNX010564506.1:284338-336100 GCA_001517045.1 Pseudotsuga menziesii | reverse complement strand
CCTATAATCTTTTAAAAGGAAACATGGAGAGGAAAACCGTCGCTTAAGCGACACTTAGGAGGAAAAACCGTCGCTTAAGCGACACTTGTAGGAAAACCGTTGCTTAAGCGAGACTTAGGAGGATAGCAATTTTAGCGCCGTCGCTTAAGCGACACTTATGCCCATTATTTCAAAAAAAAAATTAATCTTTCTGATTTTTGGCACGGTTAAAATAAAAAATCCACGCGCCGTCGGAAAAAAACATCGGATTTTGGATCAAAATCTAGTAGTGTGTCGAAATTGATTGTACCTACAATGTACCTCAAAATTCTTTCACCTACGTTCCAATTTAAAGTTTTTGTTGTTTCCATGAACCCAAAAATAAAACTAACTGCATAATGTCTAGTCTTGTGGTTGTTAAATACATCATGATGCCAACACATATTTTATACAAAGTGGGATCCACAACTATTTTTTGATCTTGCTTTCTTAATTTTGTGCTTATTACTAGTGGAGTGTATGATGGTTTCCAATTTGTCATTCTAAATCTATTCAAAATATTTTATTGTACTTTTGTTGACATATAAATATGCCACTATTTGATTTTTTAACTTCAATGCCAAGAAAATATTTCATTAATCCAATATCTATCATTTCAAACTCTATTTTCATGACTTTTTTAAAATTTCCCATCATATTTAAGTTTTATCTATAGATCATATCATCCACATGCATAAATACAATAAAAATTCGGTTTTATTGATATATTTTGGCGTATAATGTGGATTCATATTTTCTTATGCTAAACCCATTATTAATTAAATATGATTCATTTCGTTCATACCAAGCTCTTGGCACTTGTTTTATGCTAGAATTTATGCTACATTATAAAATCCTTAATTTCTACCTTATACCACTCTATTTTTTTGCGAAAGCCTTAAATCCTTGAAATTGTCAAAAGTTTCATATTTATACTTTAGGAAATATACCCCCTTCTTCCAACTAATCTCATCAATCAAACTTAAAAAATAAAAGTGTCCTCCTAAGGACTATGTCTACATGGGACCACAAAATTCCATATGCACTATCTCCAATGGTGCTCTTGCTTTGTAGAATACACTAGCTAGAAAGATATCCCTTTTTTTCCAATATGCGTCTCTCACAAAAGTTTGTTGGTTCATGTATTATTGGAAATCCCTTAACCATTTTCTTCGGTTGCAATAAATTTAGTCCACCAAAGTGAAAATTACCAAATCTCAAATTCCATAATGAAGACTCATCTAGAATTGTGACATTGTGTACACATGAACATAACTGGTTGCCATTCCTTAAGGTTAAAGGAAACATCTTATTGCTTTTCATTTTAATCGTAGGAATGAGTTTCATACTTTGGAATTTATCCCTGATTATACAAGAATTATTTGTAAAGATGAATTTATATAAACATGTTTAGTGAGTTGACGAGCACTCATCGTATTATGCTTTATTGTAACAAACCCAAAATACCTAAATAGATTCTTGGCGTGCGTCATATACAATTTCTTCTTTCTAAAACATTTAATCATACCAATTAAATTAAATGTTTTGATTACTTAACCATAACCATTCTTTAAAAGTTAAGAACCTACAAAATACAATCACTCTAATGCTAACCCACATAAGTAAATCTTATTGAATATTGTAATAAGGCACAACCGTTACATTAGTCACATGCTAATCCTTTGAATGAAATAACGATTACACATTAAACCTATCCTTTAATTATGGTTAACACCCTCCCTATCAAGATACCATATTTTGTACTTGATCTCCTAGGAATAACCACCGTATATGAGGTATGTGTCGCGTGAGTTAGTTGAGGCACAAACAACGAGTTTATATTTACTTTAGATGATAAACAACTAATTTATAAAACATGTACATATACAAACTCATTTTACTATATTTGTCATCCGATGGTTAGTCTAATTTCTTTCCATCATTGGAACTCATCCTTTTCAACCACACTTTGTAATCCATGTTAGTTCAATGTACATAATAGCATCGGAAACCAAAGCATTTCTCTAGTGGTATAGACCACATAATAGAAAGATAAAAATATTTCCATAAACAAGTTTAACTATTATGAATACAACAAAATGTGAAAAGAACTTGTGTGGCTAAAACATTTCTGATAACTTTTCTCCCAACCATAGGCTTCATTTGACATATGTTTCTCCGTCTAAAGCTACCTCTCAGCTGGGGGACAAATCCACTAAGGAAAGGTTATAAACAAAAACTCTCCAAACTTCAAGTTAATAACCCATGGGATACCTTGTTTATGAGTATGATACTTAGACTTCTTAGTTGTCATAACATTTGAAATTTTAACTATTAATAATGACTAAACCCTCATCATGCTTTGTCAATAAACAAAAGGGCATCTCAACAATATTTGTTAATTGAATGATACAACTATCTACCCAAAATTCGAGAGTGTATTAGTAAGCAATGTATCCATCGTTTTATAACAACCTTTTACATATCATTTACTTATACCAAAAGTATTTATAAGTTACCTATTATATTCAAGAGGATATCTCATAAACTATCTACGAGGATAATCATATATTAAGATAAGGACCTTCACTTAACTAATATATATATATATATATATATATATATATATACTATTTAAGTGAAAGTCCTTATCTTAATATATGATTATCCTACTAGATATATATAAGCTCTTTCTAATATATATATATATAACCTCTTTCTAATATTCTACTATTGATTATCGATTCCTTTCATATTTATTGTAATCTATGAAACTTTTTTCCATTGAAGGAGTATAGTTAAAATCAACAAAATACTCACGCCGACAACAGGTTATATACATATTTATAATCTTAATATTAATGAAGCATTGCAAATTCATCTATTTGCAAAGATATTCACACAGTATTGAAACTCATTCATTTACAAAATATTAAGTCTTCAAATCCAACAATAAACTTTAAAAACGCATCCAAGGAACTATCGCTTAGATCTCATCTCAAACATATAGGCAAGGTTTAGAGATTAGCTCCGAAATAGTACAAGCATGAACATATCAGATTTTAGATCAAATCGTAGTTAGTAATTCATGCTCAAAACGGGTAACAAAATCATGATCATAGTTTACCAAAACACATGCAACAATATAGCTCAAACGTCTATCATGGAGCTAAACCATACCTGTAGAGTTGTGTATTTATTAGCATTTCTTGATCATTAAATATATTTGTTAGTAATTCTCGATCAAAACAATAGGAGGCCAACATAATGAAAAATTGTGCAGCAAAATATAAAGCACATAGGTAGAAGCCAAGAACAGAGGTGGAGACAGATCGTCAAGAAGAGACACGACCAGGAGTGAGTTGAAGATAGAATGTCACGAAGAAAAGAGAAAAAACTAAATATCATAAAGCCGGAGCACTTATATAATTGGAGTAGTCTATTTCTTTTATGTTTTGGACATTCTTGTACGTTTTGAACATAATTGGTAATTTTTTTGGTAAATTTCAAATTTAGAAGTATTAAAATTGTATTTATGAATACTAAATAAATATCATAAATCCGGAGCACTTATATAATTGGAGTAGTCTATTTCTTTTATGTTTTGGACATTCTTGTACGTTTTGAACATAATTGGTAATTTTTTTGGTAAATTTCAAATTTAGAAGTATTAAAATTGTATTTATGAATACATAAATATATTTAGTACTCTAGATACTCGTATAATACAAAGATTATGCAATTTGTATAACTAATATTCCCATAGCACCATGATTATAAAATTTGTATAGCTAATATATTTGATTCTAATTTTTTTTTTACAAAATTTCAACCAAACTTCAAACATAACAACACCAAAAATATATTAACCAAACTTCAAACACAACAACACTAAAAATGTATTAATTTTCTTTAACTTAGAATATTTAAACTATTGAAATTTTTAGTTTATATTTTTTTGATATTATTTAAAATATAGAATAGTTATATCACGGGTATTTTATGATGTTAAATTAATTTCTATATTAAAAATGGAATTTAACCAATAAATATTTATAGTTTTAGCAAAGATTATATAACTGGGTTTAGATAATGTTGCAAGGATCTCGACATGACTAGCTTGAGTTTTTTTATTTCCGCACGATAAGTAATGTCGAGGACAAAACATAATAAGTAATTTTTTTTCTTGATGATGACTATTGTGTTCTCTTATATAAATATGTAGGATTCATTATTGGCCATCTAGTCTATTATAGTCCAACAAAATCTTGAAGATCCTTCCATGGTGGAAAAGACATATTAATATCATCATCACCTAAAAATTAAATGATTATGTTTAAGTAATTTGAACAACGTCAAACCTTGTGAGTAGGGACTTCAACCTTGGATCATTCATTGCTTTCGTTTCAGTTCATTTATTGCCTACTTAATGAGGATGTTTATAAATGATGGAGCTCCACATAGGAATTCACCCATGCTTTTTGTTCAGGAGCTGATCTCTTTCACCTCCAATATTTAATGCAAAGGTGCCAATTATTTCGAGGCCATTGAAAATAACTGACTTAAAAAGTAATGGATGAGGAATAAACAGTAAGATTAGGACATTTTGTTGGGATTGGTGGCCTAGAGATAACAATCATATTAGGCCATGGATTCTATTTTTCAGCTAATTTGAAGATGGAGGATGAGGTAGATTCTACATATCAATGCACATAATATTCATGTTATAGTTTTCAACATATTTTGTGAATTTGAGCATAAATAATTCATCATTTTTGTTGAAAGTAAGTTAATCCTACAACTATAAAACAAAGTTGGTTCACATTGTGAGTATGATTTTTCATTGTTCTCCTAACTTCTCTTCCAACATTTCAATCCCTTCGTTAAAATTGTCATGTGAACTAACTAATATGTTCATTGTGACTTTAACTCTTTGATATGGCACTTCAAAAGAATTTTAAAATTATGCAAGGTAGCATAGATATGCCACACATATTCGCCTAATGAATACATTGGAAAATTTTCTTTTTTTCTTTTTTTCAACATGTTTTAGGAAAGTGGACCCCGATGGTTTTTTCAAATTCACTTTTAGAAGTTAGGATGAGAAAATCAATCATAGGAGAATATGATTGATGAATTAAAACATAGTGAATAGCAATTTATTGCCGAAGTGGTTACAGTGGGAGAAACTATCATGTTAACTTGGTGCACCTTTTTGGTTATTTCTCTCAGGGATCCAAAATATATTTGGTATATGAATTCATGGTGAATCATTCCTTTGACAAGTGTGTGCATGGAGATCCTAAAAATCACTTGGATTGGAAAGTGTTGTATTCTATGCTTTGTTAAACTTGTCGTCTTGACACTGAAGAAACATAATTCTCACACATCATGTACAAATTCCATACAACATTTCACACAGCATGCTATATGGCGTTAATTATTTAACATAACATATGGAATTTTAAACAATTTTTGTTTTTAATTTAAGTTTATTTATTTTTAAAATCTAACAATTCAAACCACTCCTCAAGTGTTTATGTCCCATGGTAACCTTTTAAACCCATAAAAAATAGAATATATGTAAATTAATATTTTTGGAATATATTTTGTATTTTCAAAATACTCACTTTAAAATATTTTTTTGTAAAACAATAAAAACTTTGTGAATAATTATATCTACACACACACATGTATGTATGTATGTATATTAAAAAAAAAAAATTTAACTTGTGAACGAAAATTATATCCTTACTTTCGGAGGGATAATAATAAAAAAAATCTAAATACTATAACCTTTAGAATACTCCTAAACAATTTCGAAAGCACCAATCTTAAAACTATCACTATAGACATATCCATGCTACCGATTTGTTTCAACTGAGCTATTATCACTTTAATCTTATAGATATTGTGGTCGTCTTTATTTTTCAAACTTTTATTTTTTTCAGACTTTACGACATGGAGAAATTGATCGATTACTCATATGTTCAGTTGAGACAAAAAGATATAGCTTAAATTCCTTAAAAGCATTCAATGTTGTCTCTTGAAACATTGTTTTTCTTTTCATTTATTGTTTGATTTTTCTAAGATATTACTGTATTATTGGGATCAAATTCCTACATTTTATTTTAATTCTACTACTTTTACAAAGTTATTGTTGAACCTGGTTCATACATGCCTATAGTCAAAGTTAAAAAATGGTCATTACATGGATTTCTATGTCCATTTTGTTGGATAAGAAGTGGATATCAAACACACACAAAAATTGAGATCAATCACAACAACATACACAACTATGACTAATTAAACACTAGTCAACATGAGCTTTCCAAATCTTCTTCAATAACAAAAAAAACTCTCTATATACAATTGAAAATGATATTTCACACTTATAAACATTTCCTAGACTAGTTCAAGAATTTTCCCACATTAATTGAACTACCTAACTCAATTTATGACTATCACATGTACTATCATAAGTACAACATGAAGATTACTTGTGTTAGAAATACTTTGATTGGTTTATATATGTCACAGGGAGAAATTACTCCTTCTTACACTCGCCCTTAATTTCGTCCTTATACATTCCATAAATACCTATACCTAGATCGTTCATTTTATATAAAAAATTATCTAATTTCCAATGGCTTAGTGAAAATATCAACCAATAGGTCTTGAGATTGACAAATTTCCAAACATATTTCTCCATTTCTTACAAGCTCTCTAATAAAGTGGTATCCGGTATCAATATGTTTGTTTTTTCGATGGAATACATGATTTTTGGACAGTGCTATGACTGAGTTGTTTTCACAAAAGATGCGTGTTGCTTCATTTTCATTATGTTGAAGATCTTCTAATATTCTCCTTAACCATACAATGTGATAGGTTGATGATGTTGTTGCCACATACTCTACTTTTGCTGAAGATATTGTCACAATGGGATGCTTTTTGGATGCCCATGAAATTAAACATGGTCCAAGATGAAATTCATTACTTGAAGTTCTCTTTATATCATTATCATGTTCAATAATAGTTCTATCAGGATCACATTGATTCAATCGTAACTTGTACCATTTGACAACGAATAGAACTACCTTGAAGGATTTAAAGTCACGCTGTAGAATATCTTCCAAATAGCCATAGTATCGATTTTCTAAGAGTTATGGATGTTTGTCACTTCTAGATGAAACATTAGTCACCTTAAAGACTGCAGATACACCACAATATGATTTTTTCTTTGTTTCATCCAATTTTTTGATGTGATATCTACAACCATTGCAGACCATATCCTTATGGTGTCTTACCTGCAACAAGAAATACGAAAATATTACAAAATGATTCAATAGTTATGCAGCAATACATGGAAAAGAACAACATGTATGTCAAAATGTAATTTGCAAAATAAAATATTTAGAGTGATTGATTAATATGCTTGCCATTTTATCTTTTAAACCATATGCTAAATCGATTTCCCTTTTTATAGTATTTCTATGTCCATTGCGACGTGCTTCTTTTACCAATGAAGCCACACCTTCCCATGATATTCAATGACCCGATTGTTCGCATCGTTCAATCCATACCTTCATCTAGTCAAGATTGTTTGTGATGTATAAATGAATTGCATCGCATTCTCGACCAACTGCTTGATGACAATAATCATTAAAATGAAAGATAGATGTAAATTTTCTGAACAAAGTATATGCTCTTAATTGATGCAATAACTAGAAAATTCAAATAGAATATGAACGACATAATAAACATCCACTATCCAATAATTACCTTTCACCTTCCTTGATCTACCTTTCCCCTTCAGTTCCTCCCCTTCAAATTTTGTATTGGAGTCCGGATCAGAAATGTGACGTAAATTGAGCTTTGACACTAAAATATTAAGATATTCACTAACATACAACATGTTTTGGTATACCGTATATCCTTCCTTCATAGAACCCTCAACATGTGCTCTTTGTCTCACCAAACCCTTCATAAATTTCAAGCGCTTCTCAACCATCCACATGGACCTTGAGTGCACAGGACCACACAACTCAATCTTCTCAACTTGGTGTTTGAGGTGGTGTTACTGTGCATTGAAAAATTCCGAAGGTAGATGCTTTTGCATTTCACACATGAGACCAGGAATTTCTCTCCTCCAATACTTTATATCTTCTTTATGGATTTCTTTAGATGTCAACCATCTACAAGTAACGCAAACCAATAATGATATTTAACAAAAAAAACATTAAATTACATATCATGAAATAGTTCACAAAAAACAAATATAAATTATACGGAGAATTAAAAAAACACTAAGCACAAGCAAATAATTGCTAGTTACCTCATGTATTTACCAAGATTATATATAACTTGTTTTACATTGTTGTCAAAGTTTTCCGAGAGAGAGAGAGGTAGAACATACTGTATCAATATACAAACCACGCCATTCATTAATCCAAGAGTATACAAAAAAGAAAAAAAATTATGCAATAAAATGAAAAAAAAATTATATGGACATAACAATAATAATTACCTTGATGAAGACATTCCAATCATGTTTTTTAACCCCCGCAAAATCACCTTTTTTTGTTATGATATTCTTCAAATTTGGACAAAATCGAGTGGGAAATTTAATTTTCCACGTTATTTCTTTGACAACATTGCTTTCTTGCTCCGTAAACATCCATGGAATTGATTTTATATTAACTTGGTCTCCATTTCTATGAAAATGGATGACATATTTCATTGCATGGTTTCCTTCTTGAATGTCTTTGCAATATTTCACAATTTTATCTTTCTACCTCCTTAGCTCCAATAGTCGCCGCACAATATTTCCAATATTCATTGTATCAAACAAATGAGCAAATTGTAAGTGCTCATAGTAGGGCAACCTAGTGATATGTATAGGATAACTTTTCATTCCTTGTGGAATCCCATTAATGCCTTCATGATCAAGATGGACATCATTAATATTAGTTTATAAATAAATTACATCATAAATCAAATATGGCCACTACAATAAATATGGCCACTACCATGATGACTATTTCTATTGTATTGCATCTTCCAAAGGTGAGGTGTCATTCTCCATGGTTTTAATGCAGTCTCTTGCTTCCCATTGAAAATATTTTTTCCGATTATTCTATACATGTGATTCTTAAAGATGAAATTCCTATACTCATCAAACACCTCCTCTCTTAAGCTTTTTGAGCGACGAGATTTTATCTTAGGACCACAAATTGGACATGCAA
The DNA here is from genome assembly GCA_001517045.1 of Pseudotsuga menziesii. Taxonomy (NCBI): domain Eukaryota; kingdom Viridiplantae; phylum Streptophyta; class Pinopsida; order Pinales; family Pinaceae; genus Pseudotsuga; species Pseudotsuga menziesii. The sequence continues at coordinate 326,837 of LPNX010564506.1, read as the reverse complement.
ACTTACCCTTTGTCTGAATACCTACAATATATAGATATGGAATTTCTATGTCAATTATAATGATATATAAACTATAATAACTACATATAATTAAATGCAATTAAAGTGGAACTTGAAAATACAAACCACAAAATTGGGTTAACCTAGGGGCATCATATATTGTCCATACAACCATTGCATGGAATTGAAATTGCCTTTTCCATATTGGTATAGATACATCATACATGGTGATGCCATTCGATAACTTCAGTATCTCATGTATAAGATGTTCGATATATACATTCATATCTTTGACTTGAAAGTTATGTGATTGATTTAAAGTACATATAAAATATATAATTATGACAACCATTAATATGTATAAACCACACACAAGAGTAAAATAAAAAATATACAAATGAAATTAGGAAACATAATACGACAAATGAGATGTCACAACTACATTAGAAATAAATCAGTTGTAGAAAAAAAATACCTGGAATAATCATTGGCAACATTATGTGATCCCTCTTTATTGACAACCATGGAGGAATGTTATTTTTTATAACAAAAATAGGCCACACGGTGTAAATGGATTTCATCTGTGAAAATGGATTAACACCATCTCCTGCCAAATAAATCCTAAGATTACGTGGTTCTTCTTTAAAGTGCAACCACTTTTCCTCCATATCTCTAAAAGCAGAACCACCTGTAGGCATTCAAATAAAATCATCTTGACTTCTATTTTTGGCATGGTAATCTATAAATTGCACTATGTTATTGCACCTGAATAGTCGTTGCAAATGTGGAATGATAGGAATATAACAAATAACCTTGTGAGACACCTTCTTTATGACTTGATCTATTCGATATCTACTTATATGACATTCGAGACATTATATTTCAAATTCATGCTAATTATAATATATAACATGGTCATCGGGGCATGCATGAATTTCTTGATAATGCATTCCAATCTCTTTCATGATGGAAGATAAATCTCGATACGTGCAAGGTAAAATATTTGATGGTGGTAACAAAAATTCGGTTATTAATCTATCAATCTACATACATACATACATACATACATACATACATACATACATACATACATACATATATATATATATATATATATAGTTAATGTAATAAATAAATAATATTAATGAAACACATTTCATCCCTATGATGATCAATAATGAGTTAACAATAAAATTATTAGAGTAATACATATAAACTTTATCGCGATGGTATATATGTGATGTATTATTTTACATACCTTAGCATCTGTGTGATTTATATGTTTGAAAGACCATTCATAACCTTCAAGTTCATTATCAACAATACAACAGAGAGAAGACTTGTTTTGGAGCCTTTATAAGGGGTTCATTTCCCTTATCGAGAAGAGGTATATCGTGAACATCATCATAGTCATCAATATTTTCATTATCATCGCCATCATCATCATCCATTCTAACATTAAATGAATTATGGATCAATGTATTTGTACCATTATCTTCAAATACATTATCATTATGATCATCTTGTTCAATATGATCATTCACTTGTTCTCCATTAAACATAGACGCTCCCTGATCCTAATCCAGAACTTGTTCTGAAATCACTTCCTCTGGATGATATGTCATAGGGTGTCTTTCCTGTATAAATACATGAAAACATCAATAGATATAATTTAATATAGGAAATATTAAAATAATACATATGTTTACCAAAGCAAAGAATATAAAAAACTTCTAATGCTAAACCTACAAATGGACGATATTCATTCCCTCGACCCCGTCAATGTGTTCATGTTCCCTGCAATGTTTTGGGTCTGTTGAAGTCAATATTCTTCTCCTCTTAAATCCCCTGCATCGAGTACATGGACAATAACATTTTCCATCACCCATTCATTTCACTCTATCCCATAGTCTAGCAAGCAATTGTCGATTGCGTTCGGTTGGATCAGGAATATTTTTATTTGATATTTTGTCACAAACTTCGTGAATGAATACTATTGACAATATTAAAAAATCAAGTTCCACGCATCACAATTTTCTCAAACGGAGGTTTTTCAAATAAGAAAAAAATTCCTGCAAACTGTCTATCGAAGAAAAACCATTTCCTGCAACCACCTGTTGAAGAATAAAACAATTCCTCAAACCGTCCATCAAGGAACAAATAATTTCCACAAACCATCCATCGCTTCTATAGCAAACATGTCAGAATGTTTAAAAATGTTTATATTTATAATTCGTAAGTCATCGAATATCCGACGATATGAACCCAGTTACCGTTGGAAATATGGGTTTAAACTATTTGAAATATGTCTTTATATTTTTTCAAAAAATAGCCCAATGACGTTGAAAATATGATGACTCATCATCCAAGTGTCATCGAAAATTTGACACACTATTGTCAGATATCCAACAACTAAGCCTCAAAGTGTCATTGCAAATTTGACACACTTCTGTCGCAAATATGACAATATAGTGTTGCAAAGTGTCATAATAAACCTACTCTAAGGACTTCGGAAATTCGACGACGCTTAAAGAAATTGGAAGGTATAATACTTTTCATCATTGCAAACTGACAAAAACATACTTTACGTGGGATGTTGTTGGATTCTATCGTCATATTTTTGGTTCAAATACTATTGTGTAACATGAGTCGATCCACTGGGATATCCTAAGTAACCGGTGTTCTACACATCCATCCATAAAGTACCTCAAAGGAGGCTCATCTTGGAGGAGGTTTGGTATCCATTGTTATATGGAAAATCTACAAGATTCAGGTAATATTCCCACTTGGTAGGGTTGTTCATGACATACATCCAAAGCATGTCCTCTACAATTTGGTTTAGCCATTATTTTTTCCCATCAGTCTATGGGTGGTAAGCAGTACTAAATTTCAAACCTGTCTCTAATCCGAAGAATAAGGATCTGCACAAATTCTTGATAAAATTTGTATCTCGATCCGAGATGATTTCCTTGGTTGTCCTGTGCAATATAAATATCTCCTTTAAGAATACGTCGACAATTTGTACTGCCTTGTAGTTCGACTTTATTAGAATGAAGTGTTCTTCTTTTGAGCTCTTGTCAACTACTACAAATATAGAATTATTTTGCTTCTTACTCTTTGGTAGACCCATGATAAAATCCATACTAATAACCTACCACTTCCATTCTGGAATGGGTAATGACTGCAACAATTATGAAGGATGCTGGTGCACAGATTTGACCAGCTGACATTTTTGACATTTTGTGATAAACAATGCTATGTCGTACTTTAACTTAGGCTAGAAAAAATGTTTATTTAATGTAGATATCATCTTTTGATATCTCGTATGCCCCGATTAGGGTGTCCGATGAAATTCTATTAGGATGATGGACCTGATGTCCCCTCCTTCCAGAACATACAATCTTTCTTTCGACCACAATAGTCCCGATTTGTCTACTTTGTACTCTTTTTGTTGCTGAAACAACCTATCCTCTTGGACCTTCTTGAGGATTTCAACATAAGAATGGTCAACTCTATTGGCTGTTCTAATCCTCTCATGTAATTGTGAATTGGTTTGAATAAAAGTCACCTCATATATCATATGATATTGTCAGCTTAAAGCATCAGTAATTTTGTTCTCCTTTCCCTTTATATGCTTTAGCTCAAAATGGTACTCGCTAAAGAAAACCAACCATCTGTCCTTTCTGGCATTTAGATATGGTTTCTCAAATAAATACTTCAGACTCATACTGTCTATTTTTAGAAGAAATTTCTTCCCCATGAGGTAGTTCCTATACATATTCAAGGCTTGGATGATGGCTTCTAACTCAAGATAATGGTTGGGGTAGTTATGTTCGTGTTCTTTTAACTTTCACGATTCATAACAGATCGTGCAATCGTTCTGCAAGAGGAATCCTCCGAGCCCTTCCTTGCTTGCACCCGTGCAAACAAAAAAATGCTGATCAAGATCCATAATTCGTAGTATTGTTGTAGTCGTCAAAAGTTGTTTAAGCTTATGAAAACATTCCTCGCACTTGGTCATCCATAAGAACTTGTTCGACTTCTTTTGAAAAGTGTTCATGGGAGAAGCTATCCTAGAAAATTTATCAATGAACTTTCGGTAGTAACCGGATAATCCCAAGAAGGATCTAATGTTAGTGACACTAGTAGGGGTAGGCTAATCCTCTATGGATTTAATATTTTTTGAGTCCACAACTATCCCCTTCTTGGAGATGATGTGACCCAAGTACTGTATCTATGGTTTGTAAAGATCACATTTAATAAACTTAGCTTAGAGCTGGTGTTCTCGCAATTCCTGTAGGACTATGCAGAGATTCTCATCATGTTCATATTTACTCTTAGAGTAAACTAGGATGTCTTATATACAGACAAAAACAAATTTATTTAGGTATCTACTGAAGATATTGTTCATCATACGCATAAAGTTAGTGGGTGTATTGGTCAACCCGAATGGCATCACTACAAATGCGTAGTAGTTGTACCTCATACGAAAGGAGGTTTTCATGAATATCCTCATCGTGGATCAGTACCTGATGGTATCCATATCACGGGTCAATATTTAAAAATATCATGGCTCCTCGTACTTGATTGAACAAGTCATCGATCATAGGCAGTGGGTATCAGTTCTTGATGGTCATCTTGTTATGTTGGTGGTTATCGATGCACATCCACATCATACCATCCTTATTCTTTAGGAAAATTATCGGTGCTCCCCAAGGGGACACACTTAGTAAGATGTATTCCTTCTCAATCAACTTCTCCAACTACAGTTTGAGCTCCACCAACTCCAGTGCGCTCATGCGGGAAGGGTATTTTTAGGACAGAACTGAACCTAGTGTCAGTTCTATGGAAAAATATAGGTCTTGATTTGGTGGTAATCCTGGTATTTCCTCAAAAAATATGTCCATAAAGTCTACGAGAACTAGAAAGTCCTTGATGTGTTGTTCTCTTTTAGATTCTATGTCCTGGATGTTCACTGCAAACAGTTTGCATCCTTTTCTAGTGCACTTCTTTGCTTGTAAATCAAATATCTACCTTACAGAAAATTTCTTAAGGATGCCTTCAATCTTTACCTGATTCCCTTAGCTATATGTACACAAGATTGACTTGTGTTAACAATCAAGCATAACATGGTGTTGTTCTAACCAGTCCATGCTAATAAGTGTATCATACGATCCTAAGGGTAGGATGTTTAGGTTTTTTCTAGCAGAAAAACCATTCAGTTTTACCTCAAAATCTCTAACTATTTCATAAACCTTTCATTTTGTACCCATGGCTAATTGCAACACCCACGGTTTCTCATGTTTAAATTTGTCTAGTTTACTTACATCAACAATTTTAGGAAATACATAGCTTGAGCAAGCACCTGGGTCAATTAATATTGAAATAGAAGTGTTGGAAACCTTACGTTCTATCTCAACCATGGTATCCTAATGGTGTACTTATCGGCCATCGAAGGCTGCATAAATCTGTTGTGTTCCATCTATGTCCTCTACGGTTGTTTCTTATTGTAAGTTGTGCAAGACTCCATTGGTATTGTTCTTACAGTCTCATGCATAATGGGGCCCTTGGCATTTCGAGATTTTGATTTGTAGTGGGGCCACATTGGCTCCCCCATTTGCTTCTAGTTTTTTAGCATTTGGAGCTGGTATATATGGCTTCATACCTATCTTGTTGAAGTTCTTATTGGGTGGAAAAATATTGTTCTATTTTATATAAGGTGGTGGTTTGAAACTCAATTTGCGCTTGTCTGAGAAGGTCCTAGACCCGTCTCTTCTTTTTCTGATTTTCTCTTTCCTCAGTTGTGCATGCTCATAGAAAATATAGCTTTGTGTAAGGTGTTGTCCCATATTTTAGGCATGCCAAATTCAATCCTCTCCTGAAAGTTGGGAGGAATACATTCAAAAAATTGTTGTATCCTCACTTTCTCATCCTTTATGTATGGCACATAATGTAACATTTCCCTAAATATGTTACTAAAAGAATCCATAGTCATCGAACCCATTCTTAACTCGTGAAACTCTTTCACCTTCCTTTCAAAAAATATTTTAGACATGTATCTTTCCTAAAAAAATATGCGAAAGTTACCCCATCATATTTCTTTTAGCTCATCTTTCTTGGTATGCTTTAGATCTCTCCACCATCTAGTTGCTTTTCCATTTAAGTTATAGATGGATAGACAAGATTTCATCTCACTCGACTAGTTGTGTACTCTGAAGTATATGCTCATACCGAGAAGTCATTCTTCAACGTTTTTCCCACTGTTCATCTCCCCTTCATAGGTTGGGGCTCTAATCTTCCTGAACTCTCCCTAGAGGTTGTCATCATTCCTTTATTTCTTTCTACAAGGAGAAAGATAATCATCACTAGAAATACTATGATAATCTCTTTCTAGAGATTTAGGAGTGTGTTCTTCTTTCCCTTCTTCCTTTGGGCTACTGGCCTATTTATGACAGAAATATTTCTTGAACTTGTTGGTTGAATGAATGTGTTTTCCATGCGGGATTTCTCCCTTTATGTTCTATGGCAAGGCTTCATTAATTGCTCAATGTTCTTTTATTTAATTCATGTTATGATTTTTGAAACTCTATAAGCATGCTCAAAATATTTGTATGGTTTTCAGTATATCAAAATTTAATTCAACCACCAATTCTTCTTCCTGTGTAGGGGTATTCAGTTTCCCTTACTGGCTGTTGTCTTCTTCGGTGTTCATGATCTGAACCATTCTTGAATTATGCAAGTTAACATTTTTTTAACAAGAAAAATTTCTGTTAGTTAACAAAATTTCAAAAGCATACTTTATTTTCTACAATGAATGTTTGGTATTCCCATTAGGTCTCTTAGTGTTGAAACTGGGCTCTGATACCACTTGTAATGTCCCCAGAATTCAAAAAAAAAATCCATGCTAGTTAATTACTACCTATTCTGGACATTATTTCATCTTCTATGGAATATGTCGGTAATTATTTTCTAATTCGAAGTTTCGTAAGTTCTCCTTACCATTTCTATGTGTTTTCCTATGTAGTTACTGATGTAATTATGTACTATGTTTATTTTACTTGAACTGGTTTAAATGATTACTCTTCCTATTGATTACTATTTACCATTCTTCTATGTATTCTCATTCAATTATATCTTACTTCGTGGTTATATGTTTTGTTCATTGTTTATTGAAAATCCTGAATTATATTTAATTGCCAAGGGGTGGAGTGGTGGGATTTGTATCCCTTATGGGACCACTTGGAGAGGTAACTTGTTCTACTAGCTCTTATAGGGTTTACTTAGTTCATGAACTAATGCAAACTTCTCCTTTCTTTGTGTAGGTTGATTAGATGGTGAAATATTGCTACGAAAGCTAAAATTGACATCCTAGGGCATGTTATCCACTCTACACTATCCTATTCATATCAAAGACAAGAAGGACTAAATTCCTGGCCTAACTATTCATACTGCTATTGTTTACGTTATTGTTTATGCGAAGATGGGGTTTGTAAGCCCTAAATCTTCATGGTTGACATTATTTATTTGGATTGGGACTTATGATCATTTTTATCCCTTTGCTATGTATTTATAACTTATAATTTGGAATGTGTTAATGCCTAAGCTTATAGGCTTATGTCATAACACTTAACCAACATTATATTATACTTTGTAAACACTATGGTATATGTGGTAAGAAATTCATGGCATGTTACATATGCCATGAAACCATGGCTTAACTATGCCAATGAGGGTTTTGATGGGGGTTTTAATAAAAAATCACATTGTTGGGGTTTGGACTATATGCATGTGGGTAAACATTACGTCGATGGCCGTGGACACATTGGCGCAATTAATACTCATTGGGATGAGGGGGAAACAAACACTAAGCTTGGGTTTGTCATTGTTTGGGATTCATTTGTCATTGCTATTGGTTGTATGCACAGTTTGGATCCTTGGTTCATTACCTCATGGAGGAACAGGTTCACCCTGTGCTTGGAAGGTATGCTCTCTGTTTGGTTTTGTAGCGTTACTATTGTTCGCTTTGTGTGGTGGTTTTCAAATACTTCTGATAGTACTCTATTTCAAAATACAGGTGACAAGGGATTCCATTCATGGGTCGTGGGTGTTTACTAGACTATCTACGATACCCTTCCATGGGTAATCCCTGCAATAGCTTAGGCCTGTTATCTCTACGTTTAAATATTTAGCAGAGCTTTGAGCTCTATGTAGAAAGGGTTAATTTTGTGAATATTTGGTTATGGATTCAACTGTATGGATCTTTTGCCTAAATGGGAATCTAGATATGCGTATGTAAATATGATTTTTGGTAATGGTTTAAGTGTAGCGCCTTCAGGGCATGTCTGTCCAGACGAGACTCATCTGTGTAATCATTTTTGGTTTTATAACTTAAAACATATTGTTTGATAAGTTAATAGAAGCTCTATGCTTTGGTTTTAAATGATGGGTTTAAACTATGGCATTTCCATTGCTTGCAATTTCACCATTGTCCAATCGTGAATTGTTTGTAGTTTTACTTGTAAATGTTTATTACCGTCTGATATATGGTTTATTGAACATGCCTGATTTTATTATTGTGATGGTTGTAAGCTTGGATTATTGTTGCGTATTTGTTATTTAACAGTCGTGGCTGTAGCAATGTTGACAGTAGGGTTTAATAGATTCCTTCAATATATTTGAAATGGTTTGGGTTCTTGTTTTTAATGGTTATTATGGTGGGGTTTTTACCTCTCAACCAAGAGTCGTAATGAGGAAACACATCATTTAAATTATTTTGTTTGATTTAATGTGGAACATTGACATAGTAGTGATTATGGTTTTAAAGCTGAGGTTTATAGTTGACCTTTGATAGCTACAGCTCAACCCTCATGTGAATATGAATCCTATGTATCAATTTATGGATATTACTTGGCATATTTAGTTCTGTTGGCATAGTTTTTAAATGATTATATGAAAACTTGTATGGATTTACAACATTGGTTTTTCACAAATTGAATCCTTATACAAGATTCGATCCTAGCATGTTTTTTATATAGTTTTTGTTTGTAAGTAAAAGGCGAGCCTACTGGATTCAATCCTTGGATGTCAAATGCGTGGATTGGTGGTTCAACACCACATGTGTGTGTGTGTTTTTGTTCGCGTAGAGATGCTAACAGGATTCGATCCTGGATCTTTTTAAATGGATATATTGTTTACGATTTGGTTTGTATTATGTATTAGGTTGATTCTTAGCTTGGTAGTAGATAGTAGGAATATTTGTTATAATAAATCGTGCCTACGGCTGGACCTTGACAGGTCTCAATGGCTGGCATGCTATGTAGATAATTTTATAAAATGGAAATTATTGTTTGGGGTTTGTTTAACAGTTATCTTCATTAAATGTTATTTGGTAGGTTTAAATTTGTTAACTATGTTTATCTTGTTTATGCTATAATGGTCTAAGTTTCAAAAATAGTATTTAATTTGTATTTTATGCATAGTGTTTAAGTTACAACTATACGTAATAGTTTCGATGGTTAAAAAAATAACAAGCCTGCTAGAAATATGAAATCTGCCAGCAGTGGAAGATATTTAATTAGCTAAAATATATTTTTACTTTTGTATATAAGTTTGACAATGATCATAAATCTAGCTAAACTAATTAATCTGAACTTTATTAAAACCAATATGATCTTTAGAGAAGACGAAATTAACAAGTAAATGATGAAAGAATAATGCAGAAAATAATAGAGACCAAATACTCCTATGGTTTTGAAAATTGATAAGACTATAGGTGACACTCTATTATTACAAACATGAATAAGATCTATATTTCCCTAACTAGAATATCATGTTTGAGTAAATAAAATAACCTCGTTATAGCAGAAAGCTACTATTTATGCTTCTAGAATTTAATCTCTTCATTTAATAAGAAAACCTGTGTAAATTATAAGGGAAATCAAGAAACCTCATACCTGTAAGTTGAAGCTATTTTAATGGATGGAAAACCTGCACACTCAAACACCCAACATTAAAAATTACATAGATAGTTATGACTTCTTTTAAGATAACCGAATAACTTGAGAACTACCATGTTCCACCAAGCCATGACCCAGAACCGTTCTTGGTTTCAATACAGATCCCCTTGAGTTGGTTCCAACATGCAAGTAGCTTATATCTCCTAAGGTAAGGCTTCCCTATTTGGGATAAGAGGTTCTATATCATTTTCCTTTTCCTCTTAGGAAAAATGTTCTCCAAGAACTCTCTTGAGAATGATGAGGTAGAAATTATGGAATAATCAAACGATCCCCAAGCATCTCTTTGGATTGGGTCTTTATAGAAAAACTTTTCAGGAAAAGGGGCAGTTAAATCAACAACAATTTGTTTTCTTGAAATAACCATTTTTACTTTATTTAGGTCATTTTAATATTTATTTAAATTTAACTTAGGAACTTTTGACTAGTTCCTACTTTGACTCTCCTAGGTATTTAATATTTAATTCACATTAGTAGTAATAATAATATATATATCCTTTCATTATTATTCATAATTACTAGTATTATTACTTGTACTTACTCTTTTATACATATTATGTATAAAATATATATTCATATATATCTTTGTTAACATTTTTACTTTTAGGCATCATATAGCATGACACCTAATCAAAAGACACTTTTCTTTTTAGCTTATAACCACTTCTTTATTAAGGCCTTCAGGTAGGGTTTAGGTCAACTAGGTTAGGAAACTCTAACCTCCTTGCATGTTGGATTCCCTTGTATTACATGGTATTTCTTTAGTACTTGATGAGATACATAAATTTGAAATTTCATTTAAGAACTTAAAAATAAGTAAGATGCAATCAATGTTTTATCAGAGTCATTTTCACTCAACATATTAATTTTTTAGTAACTCCTAGCGTTTATCCAGAACCCATACTCAACACTAAGAAACATGGATTTACAAGCTTAGTGCAATTCCAGAGCTCCTCACCCAACACTAATACTCAGGTGTATTTATAGGATACACCTAGAGATATAATAGCCAAGGATCCGATGTTCCAGATCTTATGCTCAACATCAACTTGGAATTCTCTAGATATTATGCCCAACACTTCCAATTTTTATCTTTTTATGTGCTTCATATCTTCCTACTCAACACAAAGGTTTCATAACTCATGTGCTCCAGAGCCTCTCACTCAACACAAACATTAAAATATTCATGCACTCCAGAGCCTCTCGCTCAATGCAAACATTAAATACTCATGTGTTCCAGAGCTTCTTGCTCAATAAAAACCATTAAATACTCATGTGCTCCATATCTTCTCGCTCAACATACATCAAATACTCATGTGCCTTAGAGCTCGCACTCAACACAAAACATCTCATCAATTATGTGCTTCAGGGTCCACGCCCAACACATGAAACTATATACATAAAACATATGCAACTGGATTATGCCCAGTGTATCAAACAAATCATCATGTTCATGTGTAGTGCGGTATTATATCCAATATACAAAATAAAACATCGAAGAAACATCACAATCAATGGGGATTATTCCCATAAGTGCTAGGTCAAAACTTCAGGAATTACATTACATTTTTGTACTAGTTACTTTTACTTGCATATCTCCATTATTGATATTTCTCCTTCACTACACTAGGCCTAACTCACACCTTAATTTTCATAAGCTTGAAATGCATATTAAATTTGTCAATGCTAATACTAGCTTAACTAGATCATGCCCCCTCTTCAGACATTGTTAACATCATAGGTAAAATCTTTATGTACCAAATTCTCCAGCATAATCTCGACATATTTATACAATGACTTGCATTTTTCTCAACATTACGCATATGAATAATATGAAATTTTTCTTGGATAGAAATGCCCGTTTGCATTACCATAAATATCTTAATGCATTCATTTCCTTATTGGAATTTTTTTTTCAATCTCTATAGCACAATGAAACCAAACATTTTCCAAAGCTTCATACTGACTCATCCCCAAGGATGCCTACTGTCCATTGTTGTAAGCAAAATCTACCAAGTGTAAGTAATCTTCCCACTTGGTTAGTTTGTCCATCACGTACATGTGAAGCATGTCCCTGAGCACCTGATTAACTCTCTCTGTTTGCCCATATGTCTTAGGATGGTATGCAGTACTGAAGTTTAGATTTGTACCCAATTCTGCAAACAACCCCTCCCAAAAGTTGGAAGTGAACTTGACATCTCTGTTAGACACTATTGCCTTAGGCAATCCATGCAATTTGAAAATATCCTTCATGAAGGTCTTTGCAATGTCATCCGTCTTATGCGTAGACTTCAGTGGTATAAAATGCACTGCCTTAGTCAACTTCTCTACCACAACCATGATGGAATCATGTTGTCTCCAAGTCATTGGAAATCCTGTAATAAAATCCATCGAAATAATTTCCCATTTCCATTCTGGAACTGGAAAAGGATGCAACAAACCTGTAGGGTGTTGATGCTCAACCTTTACCTGTTGAAATTTCATACACCTCGAAATGTACTCAGCCATATCCGTTTTCATTCCTAGCCAAAAGTAGTGCTTTCTAGCTGTAGCAATTGTCTTTTGATATCTTGAGTGACTAGAATATGGAGCTTGATGGATTTAATCCATAACTAATCTCCTCCAACATGCTACATTCGAAATATAAATTATATCTTTATAAGTGAGAATTCCATCTTCTTGCAATTTATATCCCTCATACCTCTTCTGAAGACTTTGCTGTTGCAATTTGTCTTTTACCTGCTAATACAATTCATCTCCAACAGCATGACTAACAATCTGCTGCCTCAAATCTGATTGGAAAATACTAAGAGATGCCAAATGCATTTCTTGCACCTTTCTGCTGAGTGCATTAGCTACCTTATTCTCTTTCCCTTTTATGTGCTTGATTTCAAAATCAAATTCACATAAAAATTCCAGCCATCTTGCTTGCCTAGCATTCATAGTAGGCTGATCAAATAGATACTTTAGACCACAATGGTCTATTCTGAGCTCAAATATTCTACCCATGAAGTAATGCCTTCACATCTTGAGAGCATGTACTATGGCTGCAAGCTCTAGATCATGAGTGGCATAGTTCTTCTCATGCTCCTTTAGATTTCTTCACTCATAACATATCATGTGGTTGTTCTGCATAAGGACTCCTCCAAGCCCTTGTTCGCAGGCATCGGTACATACAACAAAATCTTTCTCTAGATCTGCAACCTTCAATACTGGTGCACTGATGAGAATATTCTTCGACTGCTGGAAGCTTTCTTCACACCTTGATGTCCATTTGAACTTTATCCCCTTCTTTTGCAAATAAGTGATGGCATGTGCAACTTTGGATAATCCCTCAATAAGCCTCCAGTAGTATTCTGCAAGTCCCATAAAATATATTACATCTATCACATTTCTTAGAGTAGGCCAATTAATAATGGCTTCAATCTTTTCAGGGTCCACAAATATACCCACCTATGAGATAATGTGACCCAAATACTGAATTCTATCTCTATAGAAGTCACACTTGCTTAGTTTTGCATACAACTGGTGCTCCGTGAGCAATTTCAATGTCAATCTCAAATGCTCTTCATGTCGTTCCTCATTCTTAGAATAAACAAGAATGTCATCAAGGAAAACAAGAACAAACTTGTCCAAATACCTGCTGAAGACACTATTCATAAGGCACATAAATGTAGCTGGTGCATTTGTGACAAAAAATCATACCACTACAAACTCATAATACCAATACCTTGTACTAAAGGCTGTCTTATGAATGTCTTCATCCTTGATTCTCACCTGATGCTAACCAGACCTCAAGTCGATTTTGGAAAATACCTTTGCTCCTCTCATTTGATCAAAGAGGTCATCAATCCTAGGCAAAGGATAGTTATTCTTCACAGTAACCTTGTTCAATTATCTGTAATCAATACACAACTTGAGTGTACCATCTTTCCTCTTTACAAACAGAACTGGTGCTCCCCAAGGAGACACAATCAGTCGGATATACTTATTTTCCAACAACTCTTGCAGCTGCATCTTCAGCTCTAGCATCTTCGGTGTACTCATCCTGTAGGTTGTCTTGGACACTGGTGCTGCTCCTGGAACAAGTTCAATTGTGAAATCAATGTCCCTCTTTGGAGAAAGCCCTAGAATCTCATCAAGAAACACATCCTTGAATTCCTATAACAATTGATAGTCCTCCAACCTCAAATTTTCATCATCTGTTGCCTCAAAAATCTGAGCTGCATACAACTGGCAACCTTTCCTACAGAACTTCTTTAACTACATTGTTGAAACTTGCCATACTAAATTCACCTTTGGAATACCTTTCACAACTACTAGGTTCCCTTCTTCATTAATGCATTCGAAAGTATTATTGTACTAGCAAGCTTCACCCTATGAGATTCTAACCAATCCATTCCAATGAGAACATAATAGGAACCAAGTGGTACAACATTCTGATCTACATAAGTGACCAATCCATTCACGACCAATGGGCATTTCTCTACCACATCACTGACCTTTCTCTTATTTCAAGTGGCTAGCTAGACTAACCAAGACTTCATATGCTTTACTTTCTTAAAATCACAAATCTCCACTACTCTAGGAGTAATGTAACTATGCATAGAACCAGAGTCAATCAAAATAGAAATAGATTGCTCAACAATCTTACCTGCAACTTCAACCATGGCTGACTGGTGATCTACCTAGCGGTCCTCTAGTGCTACATAAATCCTAGGGACTGCCCTTTCTACTTGACCCAATGTTTCTGCTTCTTGAATGTTATAAGCCGGTCTTGCACTCTCATTCTCGAGTGGACAAGTTATATGCATGTGGGGTCCTCCACATCTCCAACATTGAAGTGGTCCTCTATTCTATTGTGGATCCTTAGTGTTTTCTCCTATCACTCCAACTAGTTTATTCGTAGCTTGGGATGGTTGCTTCTGCTGATTCCTGAAGCTAGAAGGTTTGAAACCTTTCTTTCTTTGGTCAAACTTCTCATTCTTCTTGTCCTTCCATGACTTATGATAATCCATCTTACCTTTGCTTTGCTCATAGAAATACTTAGCCTTCCTTATTGATTCTTCAAGAGTTCTAGGTTCATAAAACTCAATTCTATCTTTGTAATACTGAGGTAATCCACTCAGAAAATGTCGAACCTTCACTTTTTCATCTCTGATGTACCAGACATATCTCAACAGCTCCAAAAGCTTATTTGCATATTCTTCTATGGTTTGCTGTCCCAATCTCAACTCATGGAACTCCTTAATCTTTTCATCATAATACCTATCAGAGAGTTATTTCTACTTGAAATACTTCTTGAACTGTTTCCACTTAAGTTTCATTTCACTAATCCTCTTTACTTGCTTGAAGTGTTCCCACCAAATGGATGCCCTTCCATTCAGATTGAATATGGAAACTCTTTCCTTCATGTTTCCTGAATAATCATGCACTTGAAATCACTTCTTTATCCCAAGAAGCCAAGCTTCAGCCTCTTGTCTGGTCTTTACCTCACCATCAAATGTAGGAGGTTTACATTTCTTAAATTCACCCCAAGAGCGATCCCTATGGTGTCTCTTTCTTTTTATTTTGTGAGAAGAAGAACTCGAATCCCTGCTAGATTCTTCGGAGTCAGATCATCCACTAGAAGTCCTTCTCCTTGTCCTAGTACTGCTCTTACTGCCTTTTGGTCTTGCTGTACCTCATCTAGAGTCTATCTTTCTTTGCAAGTCTGACAAACTCTGCAACATAGCAGCATTCAACTGATGCTTCTCTTCCAGGGCTTTGATCAAGCTTCTCATGGTGGCTGCAACATCTGACGGTGTCTCTTGGAATCTCCTTCCATTAGACTCTATGTCATCATTTCCATTACAGAAATTTTCTCCCGTGGCATCTCCTACACGCTCATAGAAATATCGAGCATCATATCCATCATGGGTTCTCATAACTGAACCACAACTTACTTACCAAACTGCACTACCTGGAATATTGCTCTTAAAGGTGATTATGATTCTGCAAATGTGTCAGTAACACAACTGTTAGATGCATAACATTGTTATAAATTAGAATTACTTACCTTCTCTTGGAATAATCATAAAATAACAAATTTTCCCAAACACAATATTTTCTTAATTAAAGAACATCTGTCTGAGGGGGACGTCGGGGGTCAAGGGGGCGTGCCGCCTTGTCGATTCCTTGTGCCACTATAGGGCGAGTCGAGGGCAGCGCCCTCATTTTTTGTTGTTGTTGTAAATCTATGATTTTCATGCAATCTGGCACATAAGATTGCTGCCACTTTCTCCTCTTTAGCCCTGAAAATCCACTGAAAAACCACTGAAAATCCTGCTGAAAAACAACCGAAATTTGCTAAGAAATATCACTGAAAAAATCAAAATTTCCTTGTATAGGATTGGGTCTCATTCCAACTACATTCTGATGTTTCGGTGGTCACCACAACTAATTTCCTCCACTGTTCATCGGCGATCTATTCACCTAATTTTCTCCAGTGTGTCGGATCCGTAGTCATCTAGGATTTCGATCTTTATCAGTGATGCTAGGATATCAGCGATCGAATTCACTAAGCACTACTGCATCGGCGATCGGATCCTCTACTCATTGGGTGGCTAGTTCCATGGGTAGCTGCAATGGAGGGCATGCGAAGTCTCTATGTTTTTCATGAACGTAACCCTGTCGATGGATCGGAGAAATTGATCACTATGTTTCGGTGACTCAAAACTGAACGGGTCCTCCGTGTCAACGACTTCAACAAATAATGTTTTTTCGATGGTGGCATATCAAAAATTGGAAGTACTGATTATTCCGGCATTGACAGTAAGATGCATTGTCCATCGGATGGATAGTCTCTTAGGAAGCTACAACGACAGGCGCACGAACAAATAACTTTTGCCAATCCAAATAGCTAACCGTCGTCGATCGCTGATGGCCATTTTAGGACGGTCCTTTAGCTAAAAAGGGTCGATGTTTCGGTGGTCTTCGGCGACTCCATCTTCAACTAACTTTCGTCAATGGCTAATGATCACTTAGAGAAAATTCACAAGTTCTTCTTCCATCGGGTGATCTTCTGCCTAGCTCTCCGCTACATTGGAAGAGCTTCTCACTTAGTCTTCCGATCGGTCGATGATTCATGCACTTAGACAATTTTTTCAACAAAATTTTCAAGAAATTTTCTATCATCAATTTCTGATCTTTGCTAGGCAGAAGGAAATCCTGCCTCTGTCACTGAATCCTCATGGTCCATTCAGGCCCATGCTGCAACATGAGCTCTGATACCACAATGTAACATCCCCGACCCTCCAACCAGCGAAGATGACGCTACCATGGCATTAACCATATGGGAAACTTCCCCATGAACATGTATGTACATAAAATGCTGAAACAAAATGCTTTGAACTAGAACATGCATACATGATTATTTATCATACAGTGGAAGCAAACACGCGTTCATACAAGCATTCAACATGTTCATCATATTCATTAAACAATAAATATAAATATAGAGACGAAATGGTCAAGATTACTTATCTCATTAAGAACCCGTCCCACAACCAGCTACGTCACTGCAACGTTCCACCCAACCATAGGCTATCATGCTCCTAAATCTCTCAGCAATGTTGCCACCCCCGAGCTGGGCATGATTCCCCAAGGAATAAGGAACAAGAAGGCTTACACATAGCCAATGATACATAAAAAATAGCCAAGCCAACGCAGTTGGGTTTATCAGGCCATCAACAAGACAACCAAGCAAACATGGTCAGGTTTATCAGGCCATCAAGGAGCTGGTAAAGGATAAATGATAAGCTGGTGAGCCCATTACAGAACTAGGAACACCTACACCAGAACTAGCCTGACTTCTAAGACACCCACACACACCCAACATAAGGAATTAGTCCCTTCTATGCTACACAGTCCCTGATGCCCTGACTTCCCTTCCAGTGTTATTCAGGGGTTGTGGAGAAGAAAGCTATCCCTCTAGCTCTGTCTGTGTGGTTTCCAAGCGCACCAGGTTTATCAAGAAAACCAAGCCCCATCCTTGCTCCCAACACAGTCTGAAGACCAACCATTACACGCATGCAATCAATCAGCAGTTACAGGTTAGACAGGGAAAACTACTCCTAATTCGTTTTTGTCCCTATCATGGCCAAAAATACTCTCAAGTAACCTACAGCAGCCCCCAAAACGTAACAGAAAACACAGCCAACAAACGTGGGGAAAACAACGGCCCATTCTAAACAATGAAGTCACCAGGGAAGCTTACACAGTCCAAAGATGGAAAGAATAGCCAGGTTCTCAGCTAGGAAGAGGATAACATATACACAGTCTACAATCGGTAAGGAAAACATACACACAGATGAAAAATGTCAATGGCCCTTCACAGGGAAATCATGGATGAAAGAACACGGCTCCCAGCTCACTGCATGAGTCAAAACCAGGAAAAATATTGTGCGTGAGAATGAGCAAGACAATGGAGTTTGGTGGTTGTCTCCCTGCATGAGGAAAAACGATAGTGAATCCCAATCGATGCGTGAGGATGAGAAAGAATGGAGTGAATCCCTCCCATTTTCCTACCTAGGTGAAGATAGAAAGTCTGATGGTGGAGTGGGTCTGCGGGCAAGGACTGATAGTCCTACCACCCACCACTTCCCAGCAAAACTGCCCTCAACTAACATCAGTAGTTTTGAATGGGTGGTTGACAGATGGCACTTTTTTTCCATTGGTTCAAGTTTTAACAATTTCCCCCCTTATCCTTGGGATAATCATGCCATTTTCAATATGGTTGCATTGACATAGTTGGTTGGGTTCATTTAATTAAATATGCATATTTACATGATGACAAAACTTAATATATGTTGTGTACCACGATAGACCATCAGCAACGATTTCGTTCGCCGAAACATAACACAACTAAGTCGATGGTGGGGATTTTTCCTTTAGCTCTGCACCATGATTATTTACAATACATACATCATATACATTAATGCCAATGGGGTCAAAACCGGGGTGTTACACTCGCACTTGGTCATTCATAAGAAATTGTTTGACTTCTTTTGCAAAGCGGTTATGGGACAAGCTATCCTAGAAAAGTTCTCAATGAACTTTCGGTAGTAACTGGATAATCCCAAAAAGGATCTAATGTTAGTGACACTAGCAGGGGTAGGCCAATCCTCTATGTATTTAGTATTTTCTAAGTCCACAGCTATCCCCTTCTTGGATATGATGTGACCCAAGTACTGTATCGATGGTTTGTAAAGATCACATTTACTAAACTTAGCCTAGAGTCGGTGTTCCCGTAACACCTATAGGACTATGCAGAGATGCTCATCGTGTTCCTCTTTACTCTTATAGTAAACTAGGATGTCTTATATATAGACAAAAACAAATTTATCTACGTATCTATTGAAGATATTGTTCATCATACACATAAAGTTCGTGGGTGTACTGGTCAACCTGAATGGCATCACTACAAACTTGTAGTAGTTGTATCTCACACGAAAGGAGGTTTTATGAATATCCTCATCGCGGGTCTGTATCCAGATCACAGGTGGATATTTAAAAATATCGTAGCTCCTCCTACTTGATCGAACAAGTTATTGATCCTAGGGAGTGGGTATCAGTTCTTGATGGTCATCTTGTTATGTTGGTGGTAATCGATGCACATCCACATCATACCATCCTTCTTCTTTAGGAAATGTATTGGTGCTCCCCAAGGGGACATGCTCAGTTGGATATATTCCTTCTCAATCAACTTCTGCAACTACAGTTTGAGCTCCACCAACTCCGGTGTTCTCATGCACGAAGGGGATTTTGAGGATGGAACTGAACCTGGTGTTAGTTCTATGGAAAAATATAGGTCTCGTTTCTGTGGTAATCCTGGGATTTCCTCAGGATATATGTCTATAAAGTCTACGAGAACTGGAAAGTCCACGATGTGTTGTTCTCTTTCATATTTTATGTGTTAGATGTTCACTGCAAACAATTTGTATCCTTTCGTAATGCACTTCTTTGCTTGTAAATCAAATATCTACCTTACATAAAATTTCTTAGGCATGCCTTGAATATTTACCTGATTCCCTTTGCTATTTATACACCAGATTGACTTGTGTAAACAATCGAGCATGACATGGTGTTGTTCTAACCAGTCCATGACGATAAGTGTATCATACGATCCTAAGGGTAGGATGTTAAGGTTTTTTCTAGCAATAAAACCATTTAGTTTTACCTCAAAATATCTAACTATTTCATAAACCTTTCATTTCGTAACCATGGCTAATTGCAGCAGCCATGGTTTCTCATGTTTAACTTTGTATAGTTTACCTACATCGACAATTTTAGGAGATACATAGCTTCAGCAAGCACCTGGGTCCATTAATATTGAAATAGAAGTGTTGGAAACCTTACCTTCTATCTCAACCATGGTATCCGGATGGTGTACTTGTCGACCATCCAAGGCTACATAAATCCGCAGTTTTCCAACTATGTCCTCTACCGTTGGTTCTTCTTGTAAGTTGTACAAGACTTCATTGGTCTTGTTCTTATAGTCTCGAGCATAATGGGGCCTTTGGCATTTCGAGCATTTGATTTGCAGCAGGGAAACATTGGCTCCCCCATTTGTTTCTAGTTTTTTATCATTTGGAGCTAGTACATATGGCTTCGTACCTATCTTGTTGAAGTTCTTATTGGATGGAAAACTATTGTTCTATTTTTTGTAAGGTGGTGGGTTGAAACTCAGTTTGTGGTTGTCCGAGAAGGTCCTAGACTTGTCTTTTCTTTTGTTGATGTTCTCTTTCCTCAACTGTGCATGCTCATATAAAATCCTAGCTTTGTGTAAGGTGGTGTCCCATGTTTTAGGCATGTCAAATTCAATCCTCTCCCAAAATTTGGAGGAATACATCCTAGAAACTATTGTATTTTCACATTCTCATCCTTTATGTATGCCACATAATGTAACATATCCATAAATATGGTAATAAAATAATCCATAGTCATGGAACCCATTCTTAACTCGTGAAACTCTTTCTCCTTCCATTCAAAAAATATTCCAGACATGTATTTTTCCTTAAAAAATCTATGAAAGTTACTCCATCACATTTCTTTTAGCTCATCTTTCTTGGTATGCTATAGTTCTCTTCACCATCTAGTTGCTTTTACATTTAAGTTATAGATGGATACATAGGATTTCATCTCACTTGAGTAGTTGTGTACTCGAAATTTTATGCTCATACCGAGAAGTCATTCTTCGGCTATTTCCCCACCGTTCATCTCCCCTTCATAGGTTGGGGCTTTTATCTTTCTGAACTCTCCCTGAAGGTTGTCATCATTCCGTTGTTTCTTTCTTCAAGGAGAAAGACAATTATCACTAGAAATACTATGATAATCTCTTTCTAGAGATTCAGGGGTGTTTTCTTCTTTCCCTTCTTCCTTTGGGCTACTGGCCCATTTATGACAGAAATCTTTCTTGAACTTGTTGGTTGAATGAGTGGGTTTTCCATGCGAGATTCCTCCCTTTATGTTGTGCAACAAGGCTTCATTAATTGCTCTAATTCATGTTATAATTCTTGAAACTCTATAAGTATTCTTGAAGACTTTGTATGGTTTTCAGTATATCAGAATTTAATTCAACCACCAGTTCTTCTTCCCGTGTGGGGGTATTCAGTTTCCCTTACTAGCTGTTGTCTTCTTCGGTGTTCATGATCTGAACTGTTCTTGAATTATGCAAGTTAAAATTTTATTAACAGGAAAAATTTATGTTAGTTAACAAAATTTCAAAAGCATACTTTATTTTCTACAATGAATGTTTGGTATGCCCATTAGGTCTCTTAGTGTTGAAACTGGGCTTTGATACCACTTGTAATGTGCCTAGAATTTGGAAAAAAAAAATCTAGGCTAGTTAATTACTACCTATTCTGGACATTAATTCATCTTTTGTGAAATATGTCGGTAATTATTTTCTAATTCGAAGTTTCGTAAGTTCTCCTTACCATTTCTATGTGTTTTCCTATGTAGTTACTGATGTAATTATGCACTATGTTTATTTTACTTGAACTGGTTTAAATGATTACTCTTCTTATTGATTACTATTTACCATTCTTGTATGTATGCTCATTCAGTTATATCTTACTTCCTAGTTATAAGTTTTGTTCATTGTTTATTGAAAATCCTGACTTATGTTTAACTGTCAAGGGGTGGAGTGGTGGGATTTGTATCCCTTATGGGACCACTTGGAGAGGTAAATGGTTTTACCTGCTGTTGCAGAGTTTACTTAGTTGATGTTGAGATAATGAAAAATTCTCCTTTCTTTGTGCAAGTTCATTAGATGGTGAAATATTGCTATGAAAGATAAAATTGACATCCTAGGGCATGCTATCCGCTCTACACTATCCTATTCATATCAAAGACACAAAGGACTAAAGTCCTGGCCTAACTATTCCTACTGCTATTGTTTACATTATTGTTTATGCAAAGCTTGGGTTTGTAAGGCCTGAATCTTCATGGTTGATATTATTAATGTGAATTGGGACTTATTATAATTTTTATCCCTTTGCTATGTATTTATAACATATAATTTGGAATGTGTTAATTCCTAAGGTTATACTTAACCAACATTATATTATACTTTGTAAACACTATGGTCTAGGTGGTAAGCCCTTCATGGCATATTCCATATGCCATGAAACCATGGCTTAACTATGCTGACTAGGGTTTTGATCTGGGTTTTAATACAAAATTACATTGTTGGGGTTCGGACTATATGCATGTGGGTAAACATTACGTTAATGGAGGTGGACATGGTGGCACAATTAATACTCCTTGGGGTGAGGGGAAATCAAACACTAATCTTGGGTCTGTCATTGTTTAGGATTCATTTGTCACTGCTATGGTTTGTCTACATGATTTGTATCCTTAGTTCATCACGCCGTGGAGGAACAACTTCATCCTGCGCTTGGAAGGTATGCTCTCTATTTGGTTTTACAGTGTTACTATTGTTTGCTTCAGGTGGTGGTTTTAGCATACTTCTTATAGTAATCTGTTTTTAAATACAGGTGACAAGGGATTCCATTCGCTGGTCATGGGTGTTTACCAGACTATTTTTGATACCCTTCCATGGGTAAGCCCTACAATATATTAGTCCTGTTATCTCTACGTGTAAATATTTAGTAGAGCTTTGAGATCTGTGTAGAAACGATTAATTTTGTGAATATTTGGTTATGGATTGAACTGTATGGATCTTTTGTGTTAATGGGAATCTAGATATGCGTGTGTAAATATGATTTTTCATAATGGTTTAAGTGTAGCACCTTCAGGGGATGTCTATCCAGACAAGACTCATATGTGTAATCATTTTTGGTTTTGTAAGTTAAAACATATTTTTTGATAAGTTAATGGAAGCTCTACATTTTGGGTTTGAACTATGGCATTTCCATTTCTTGCAATTTCACCGTTGTCCAATCGTGACTTGTGTGTAGTTTTAATTGTAAATGTTTATTACTGTGTGATATATGGTTTATTGAACATGCCTGAGTTTATTATTGTGATGGTTGTAAGCTTGGATTACTGTTGCGTATTTGTTGTTTAAAAGTCATGGATGTAGCAAGGTTGAAAGTAGACTTTAATAGATTTCTTCTATGTATTTCAAATGGTTTGGGTTCTTGTTTTTAATGGTTATTATGGTAGGGTTTTTACCTCTCGACCGAGAGCCATAGTGATGAAACACATGATGTAAATTCTATTGTTTGATTTAATGTGGGACAATGACATACTAGCGATTATGGTTTTAAAACAGAGGTTTATAGTTGACCTTTGATAGCTACGACTTAACCCTCATGTGGATACGCATCCTATGTATAAATTTATGGATATTACTCGGCGTATTTAGTTCTTTTAGCATAGTTTTTAATTGATTATATGAAAACTTGTGTGGATTTACAACATTCATTTTTCACAAATTGAATCCTTATACAGGATTCGATCCTAGCATGTTTTTGATATAGTTTTTGTTTGTAAATAAAAGGTGATCCTACTAGATTCAATCCTTGGATTCCAAATGCGTGGATTGGGTGTTCAATACCATGTGTGCATGTGTGTGTTTTCATTTTGGCAGAGATGCCAATAGGATTTGATCCTAGATCTTTTTAAATGGATATATTGTTCAAGAGTTGGTTTTTATTATGTATAAGGTTGATTATTAGCTTGGTAGTAGATAGTAGTAATATTTGTTATAATAAATAGTGCCTATGGCTGGACCTTGACACATCTCGATGGTTGGCATGCTATGTAGATAATTTTATAAAATGGAAATTATTGTTTGGGGTTTGTTTAACAATTATCTTCGTTATGTTATTTGGTAGGTTTAAATGTGTTAACTATGTTTATCTTGTTTATGCTATAATGGTATAAGTTTCAACAATAGTATACATAATAGTTTCGATGGTTAAAAAAATAACAAGCCTGCTCGAAATATGAAACTTGTGAGCAGTGGAAGATATTTAATTAGCTAAAATATATTTTTTAATTTTGTATATAAGTTTGACAATGATCAGAAATATAGCTAAACTAATTAATCTGAACTTTATTAAAACCAATATGCTCTTTAGAGAAGACTGAAATTAACAGGTAAATGATGAAATAATAATGCAGAAAATAACAGAGACCAAATCCTCCTATGGTTTTGAAAACTGATAAGACTATAGGTGACACTCTATTATTACAAACATGAATAAGATCTATATTTCCCTAACTAGAATACCATGTTTGAGTAAATAAATAACCTCGTTATAGCAGAAAGATACTATTTATCCTTCCATAATTTAATCTCTTCATTTAATAAGAAAACCTATGTAAATTATAAGGGAAATAAAGAAACCTCATACTTGTAAGTTGAAGCTATTTTAATGGTTGGAAACCCGGCACACTCAAAAACCCAACATTAACAAGTACATATACAGTTATGACCTTTGTTCATATAACCGAATAACTTGGGAACTACCACGTTCCACCCAACCATGACCCATTCCTAGTTTCAATACAGATCCCCCCGAGTTGGTTCCAACATGCAAGTAGCTTAGAGATCCTAAGGTAAGGCTTCCCTATCCGGGATAATAGGTTCTGTATCATTTTCCTTTTCCTCTTAGGAAAAATGTTCTCCAAGAACTCTCTTGAGAATGATCAGGTAGAAATTATGGAATAATCAAACGATCCCCAATCGTCTCTTTGGCTTGTGTCTTTATAGACAGAGTTTTCAGGAAAAGGGGTAGCTAAATCAAGAACGATTTTTTTTCTTGGAATAACCATTTTTACTTTTTGAGGTCATTTTAATATTTATTTAAATTTAACTTAGGAACTTTTGACTAGTTCCTACTTTGACTTTGGTATATATTTAGTATTTAATTCACATTAGTAGTAATAATAATATATAGATCCTTTCATTATTATTCATAATTACTAGTATTATTTCTTGTACTTACTCTTTTATACATATTATGTATAAAATATATATTCATATATATCGTTGTTAACATTTTTACTTTTACGCATCATATAGCATGATCCCTAATCACAAGACACTTTTCTTCTTAGCTTATAACCAGTTATTTATTAAGGCCTTCAGGTAGGGTTTAGGTCAACCATGTTAGGAAACTCTAACCTCATTGCTTGTTGGATTCCCTTGTATTACATGGTATTTATTCAGTACTTGATGAGATACATAAATTTGAAATTCATTTAAGCACTTAAAAATAACTAAGATTCGATCAATGTTTTATCATAGTTGTTTTCACTCAACATATTAATTTTTTAGTAACTCCTAGCGTTTATCCAGAGCACATACTCAACACTAATAAACATGAAGTTACAAACTTTGTGCAATTCTAGAGCTCCTCACTCAAAACTAATACTACGATGTAGTTGTAGGATACACCTAGAGATATAATGGCCAAGTATCCCATATTCCAGATCTTATGCTCAACATCAACTTGGATTTCTCCATGCCTTATGCCCAACACTTCCAATTATTATCTTTTTATGTTCTTCAGATATCCTTGCTCAACACAAAGGTTTCATAACTCATGTTCTCTAGAGCCTCTCTCTCAACACAAACATTAAAATATTAATGCGCTCGAGAGCCTCTCGGTCAACGCAAACATTAAATACTCATGTGTTCGAGAGCTTCTCACTCAACATAAGTAACTAAATACTCATGTGCTCTATATCTTCTTGCTCAACACAAAACATCAAATACTCGTGTGCCTTAGAGATCGCACTCAACACAAAATATCTCATCAATTATGTGCTTCACGGTCCACACCCAACACATGAAACTATATATATAAAACATATGCAATTGGATTACACCCAATGTATCAAACAAATCATCATGTTTATATGTAGTGGGGTATTATATCCAATATATAAAATAAAACATCAAAGCAACATCATAAGTAATGGGGATTATTCCCATAAGTGTTAGGTCAAAACTTCAGGAATTACATTACATTTTTGTACTGGTTACTTTTACTTGCATATATCCATTATTGATATTGCTCCTTCAGTACACTAGGACTAACTCACATTTTAATTTTCATAAGCTTGAAATGCATATTAGATTTGTCAATGCTAATACTAGCTTAACTACATCATGTCCCCTCTCTAGACATTGTTAACATCATAGGTAAACTCTTTATGTACCAAATTCTTCCAGCATAATCTCGACATGTTTATACAATGACTTGCATTTTTCTCAACATTATGCATATGAATAATATGAAATTTTTCTTGGATAGAAATGCCCATTTGCATTACCATTAACATCTTAATGCATTCATTTCCTTATTGGCATCTTTTTCTTTTTTCAATCTCTATAGCATAATGAAACCAAACATTTTCCAATGCGTACCTATTTTTTTCATAATAATGATTCCTTCTTTCTATGCATAACACAATAAGCATGTGAATACTTATTTTAAGATTTTAATCATGATACATATTCCCTCAAACCATATATCTACCCTTTTTAAACCCAAGAGGGATTTGAAATCATGGCCTTCCATTTACACCTTCTCGTGACATTTTCTCTCATTCTCACAATGTTGCATTCACTTCATAGATATATTCAATAATCAAATTCAATAGTTTAACAATTTATTTTCACTTCACCATCTATATCCAAAATATATGCCCACACCTATTTTCTATTATATAATTGTTTGTAGTAAAAGGTGCATCCATGATTTACAATGTTTATAACCAAATATTTATACTCTCCTTGAACATTGAAAGTAAATAAATCTATATCCGAAATGTATTCATAATTTCATAAAATAATTCACAACCTTAATATCAAATACTTGATATTCACTACTATATTATTGTGATCTATAATTATGGTTTCACCATGGACACACATATATATAATTCCTTCATTAAAAGAAACACACTTCCCAAAAAATGAATAATCATCTATCAAATATTTAAACAACAAGGTGATCCTCAATGAAACCTTATCTAGAATTACATAAGATACTTCTTAAAAAGGAGGTCGTTGATACGTCTATTAGGTGTTGGCCTAATTGGGTTGACTACCGAGACCTTGATTTACACAACCTAACACATAGCCATGAGGCCATACTCCAAATGGTGGTCAATCAAAGATGGAATTTTAACATTTACTGAGTAAGCAATTAGCATGTTTGAAGAAAACAAAAGGAGGGGGTTAGGTTTTGTTCAGTCAGATTAGGTTGACAATTTGGTAGGGTATCATTGAAATGAAATCATTAGGCCCACAATCTTGCGAAAACGTACTTAACAACAACTGCAAAAATATTGTTTTATTTAAGAGACAAAGAGTATGACATGAATGAAAGATGAGTTGATAAACATAGTTCACACAAAGAATCAGTACATCACAGGTTCACTCCAAAACTGAATGATTGTAGAGCGCATCAGCTTGACTTACAACTTCAAGAATCTTTTTCAAACCATATTGTAGCGATTTCATTTGTAATTAAGGAGGAATCAAATTAAGGAGTTTCAACAAACAATTTAGTCTAATTCAATTGAATAATTTTCCTTCCAAACACTAAAGTATATATATACTTACCTTTCACCATAATATTATAATTGTCGCAACACGCAGGAGAGAAGTATTCCCTGATATTTATCATATTGTTTTCTCACCTTTATGTTCAACCCATATAGGTCCAAGTGTTGTAATATGAGATTTGATACCATATGTAACATACCCAAAACTGTAACTAGGTCCTTATGGTAAAATTTTCATCTTTCTATTCATAGATCAAGTATATGAACATAATTACTTGTAATGCTTGTCATTTGTTAACAGTTCATAATTCAAATAAGTATGCAGCTTGATTTTTTTCTAAGTTTCAAAATCAGAACTTACCAAAAATAATCATTCACATCTCCTCTAACAATACTTTCACAATGGAGACCATTTATATCTTGTGTATCTTCGATAGTTTGTAATTTTTAATTAAATTCTATCGATTTTTTATTTTTATTTTGACATACTTCAGTATTGTAAATTATAGAAAACCAAAGAAAATATAGGTTACTAAACCTTACTAGACACAAACCCATAGTGTATGTTAGCTATATAATATATGGCACTTACAGTTATTGTTGCTTCTATGTACAAGTGAATAACCTCAATAATAGCATATATACGAAAGTGTATAATTACTTTCTCATGCACATTTTTATCATACTTATTCTTAATTTCCCATACAAGTGTATTCATGTATATGTTCCTGATACTTACTACAATAATCACAGATAAGCCACATGCAATATATTAGTCACATGAAGGTTTGTTGAATGTGATTATCTTTCCTAAGAACAATTTGTAGGAGATGAAGTATGAATCTCCCGAGTCAACTGTTGAGAGAACAATAAAGCCACGTAGCTACATTTTCAATAAATAAATAAAAAACCAACTTTATAAACCATAATTTTATTTTCACGATGTTATCCTTCATATGATAGACTAATTTTCCTTTCCACCCTTGTGACAACATTCTCTGCAATCACAACTTGACGACCAACATGTTAATTCATAAATGATTAGGAGCAATATGAATCCATAAATGTTATTATCATTACAACTCTTTAAGGAAGAACATAATAAGAATGACTCAAACTACAATGTTTACTTACTCAACTAATGAGGAAAGAAACATAATTCAACTTTTTCTTCATCCCTTAATCCTTAAGGTTACTTTTCTAATTTAAAGGGCTCAAGTGACCGAAAGTTTAACTTCAACTTCCCCCCTAACCATTGACTCTATTTTGTATATGCTATTTTTCCTAGAATCACCCCCAAGGTGAGCAGAGAATCCAATAAGGTAAGGAGATAATTAGAACCCTTCATAAAATGATCCATGAGTTTAGCCACTCCTATGTAACAGATGTGAAAAAAATTAAATAAACTATAATTCATTCCTTCAACCGAAGAAGCCTAAGATTTTCCATGCATTACGTAGTTGAACATGGAATGAGTGAACATCATAAAGGAGGCTTGGCCTTCACTTAACTTCACCATGCACACTAACCCTAAGCCGAAACATTAATATAGACACAGTATTCTCTTAAAGAGAACCTAGTCAAGGTTCAAACTATTAAAAAGAAATACAATGCATGCATAAATCACACAACTCTAATCTTGGAGGTTGTATCATTCACACATGAAAATTCTATTTATAGTTCACCACATAAGGAGATGCTTGTTTACACCTTAATGCAAAAGTCACTATCTATGCATATAGATTCATATCTATTCATAATTCAAAAAGTAGGAAAGCCACATGTATACATTCTAGATCACATATAAGAATTATTATTAGAATAAAATCACAGGCTACACATGTAATCATTCCAGACCTAGGAAATTACAAATGAGAATTATTATTCAAAGGAAATCACGGGAAAATAGATGTATACCTTCCAAATTCTAAGAGTGACACATAAGAATTACGATTCAAATGAAATCACAGGAAAAAATGGGTATTCATTCTAGATATGCATAGGTGACCACTCTTGGGCAGCGATTCATTGTTTCACCATTCTTGGGTTTGTAAGAAAAGGGCTTCTTAGCCTCTGTTTTCTTAAGATAAGTTTACAAGCCTATAGAAGTGCTAGATCCAATTTATGGTTTGTGATTTTGATACTCGTCATGATTTATAAATATGTATGGTTTAAGTTATCCTTTAGGGTACTCTATCCTTTTCGACTTAGCTATACAATTTATATGAGTTGAAGTGTGATTCATTTTATTGAAGACTTTAATTTGGAAAGAAACTTAGTTTTCGGTTTCATGAAGGACTATAATAACTATTAATCCCTTGGTAGGAATCTTGTTTTTCATTGCGACTGTATGCATGTACATTATATTTTCTCCCTCTTTTCAGATTATCATTGTTGGATCTACTATAGTTTATTAGATTTTGAGAGCGTATCTCTGGCCATAATGACATAAGCATAACTTTGATAGAAATTGATGTATCTCTACATTTGATAAGAAGCCTCTCAACTCTCATTGTTATCTCTATACAATGCTAAAAGACAAAATGTAATGCTTATTTAGTTAATTATTCTAAAAGAGTTATAAGAGGTTGTATAGGGTTTGCTTAGCTTGATAGTGAATTTTTGTATGGAATATAAAGTTGTTATTTCTATTATTTTTGTGCACAAATCAATTGAAAATAGGAACAAGGATTTATTATGTAATAGATGTGAAATTCATGTACATAAAATGTATTGAGAAACTAACATAACAATCATTTCAGAAATAAAATTAGTATTCTAACATTACAGGGTTACTAAAATAAAACATCTCACCATTGATGGTAAAACAAAACAAAAATGGTCGTTCCTCCCAACCAAACTCCAAGAGCATCCAAATGAGTTGCTCTAGAACCCCGAACATGTTTGTTGAACCACAAGGACAAAGATTGATCAATGCACATTCTCTCCCAACATAAGCTAGATCATCCCCCCTCCATCCAAAGCCTCCTACTTATTTGATGGCATCAATATTTTATAGTTATTTTCCTAGGGTTGTAGTCATTTATGAGCAACCTGCTCATTACTACTCCAGAATTAGTCTCGACCTTATTTTAGGGAAGGTCCATTTTGCATCACTTGAGATTTCAGTAAGATGTTTTTGTCATTTGTCATTCCTCCTTGTGGGTTGGCAAACACTCTTTTAACAACTACTTAACTTCTGATGGTAAAGGAACAAACAATTTTGCAGAACACTTATCCATATGACTCCTCCATTTGTTTGCTTTGGAAAAAGGCTACAAAAACATCTAAGTATTTGGGAATTCAATGCTTGTTGTCAACTAGGTGAAGGAGGTCCAACGATGTCACAATGTACAATTATTTACTATGTTAGAAGAAATAGACTTAATCAAAATAATATTTGACTCTTTCACTTGCTGACATGTTTAAAGGGAGGAGTGCAACACGATAGCCAATGCCCATGGGGTCTACACTTAGTGAAACTATGTCATAGCGCCTTCTTAGAGGCACTCAAACCCATGCATGAAGATGCAGGAATGGTTTTAGAGGCACTTAAACCCTCTCAGTTTTTAACTATTCGTTAATAATAATTACTTTACATTTATTTTGACCTCATTTGGTCAAAATATAAAAATATATATATTTAAAGTCTTTAACAATTATTAAATATTCAGTGTATTACATTTTTTTTTATAATTTTGATAAAAAAATCACTCCATAAGATAATTATGTGCCATCTCACTTATACTACACCCATTAGAAAATCAAGATAATGTACTTTTAAAATAATTAAAACTATTTTTATTTTTCAAAATATTAAGATTAAAAATAAATTTGTAACAAATATTACAACACATTGTAAAAATATTTGGTCAAAAAATAAAACTAATTTGCACTTTGACTTTTTATAAAAAAGTATATCCCTTCCTTGGTAAAGAATAATAAGCTAAATAAAAAAATGTCTCTTTAATATACTTTAAATCAAAATTTGTAGAAAAAACAAAACAAAAAATTAAATTAAATGTATAAAATAATTTATATATAATTTAGTTTATAAAAAATATTTACAAAAATAAAATGTTTATTTATAACTTTTGATAATAAGGTTTTACCAATTTTAAACTAAAATAGCCATTGATTATTTCAATATTTAAGATTGAGGAGTACAATGAACTATATGCATTTTGGGAGTTAATCAATTGTTACATCACTCTCTCCATTAGTTCATTTTGGGAGTTAATTAATTGTTACATCACTCTCTCCATTAGAGTAATACGAAGAAGCACCATTCTCTTCTTAGTGAGGAGGTGTGATCCTATTTAAACTTAACAAAATATTTCTTTTTCATAATTTTGATTTTAAATTATATTAAAAATAAAAAAAGTTTTATATTTTAATTAATTAAAACTGTAATATTGAATGAAAGTGAGATATTTTTTGTAATGTTATTTATTTTATAATTTGAAACATTTTATTTTTAAATAATGGATTTATATCACATTATTATAAATTTTGCTAAAATTTGAGTAAAGATTTACACCTCAAGAAAATTAATGCAATATTTTTTTTTGTTTGCTTGGGTGTTCGGTGACTTGCTGGGGATTGAAGGGGACTTGGAGGGCACCAACCATGAGAAGCAGTTTTGATCTTGGGCCAACAAACAAACTAAACTCCTCTTAGGCTTTTTCTCTACCGGAATTGGACTAATGTAATAATTTTTTAATTAATTACACTAATAGGTGTTTAGATATTATCTCATATTTTGGACTTCCTTGAGATGATCAACAACATTAACTCCACTATCCTGTTATGCTTAAATGCATCTTAGTTAAAATTTAAATATGTTTCAATTAAAAATTCAATATTTAATTATTTATAAATTTATAATTCACTAAAGTTTTATACTTGTGATCGGTTTTGGTTGTTTTGTTTTTTGTTTATTAAATAGTATTTGTTTTATATGTTTTTTTTCTTAGTTTTATATTTATATTATACCTTAAAATGATATTTATAAGGATATCAGAATAAGTTTAATGTTTAGTATTTATTTAACATTGTTTATGGGTTACTCCACTTATGGTTGTGCTACTTCTAAAAATTCATCTTCCCTTTTTTTATGTATTAAAAAATTGGATTCTAAATAATAAAAAAATTATAATTTCCACAATATTAATATAGAAATAAAAATTTTAATCTAGTAAGTATGAAAAATTCAAAGTCATCTCACTTGTAACAAAATAGATTACTGTTTAACCTCCCAAGATTAATGGAAAACTGTCATTTTATGGACCTTCACCAATGACATGGTTTTATGAACCACCAAGGATTAGTTTTCATTGATGATTATGCTGTATCCCATTTTGACAATTAATTTATGGTAAATTTTGTCATTTAAAAAATTAAAAACATTTAATTAAAATTAAAAAAATACTTAAGAGTACATCTCACATTCTCCATCTCCTTACTTTAAAAATCAATCTATTATTATTTTTTATCAAATAAAAATAATAATTACTAATCAATGTCTCACAAGTCCAAGGTACCTAGGGAATTATCGTACGGATTCTCCTTTTCATTTTCCTTCTTTCGAGAGTATTCCATTCTCTCCTTTATATATTATCTTTCCATTTACTTCTTTCCACCCCGTCTGGCATTCGCTCCTGTATATATTCTATTTCCATTTCCATCTCCATCTTACGAATCACTTTCTATCTCCGCAAACCTTAATGAAACAGAACAGCATGGATCAGGATTGCGACACACAGCTCCGCCTAAGTCTCAACATCAGTTCTGCGAGAGATTGCGACACAGAGCTCCACCTTGGTCTTAATACGAGTCTTGGGAGAGCCTCAAGAACCCAAGATCTAGAGTGTGTTTCCCCGAGAGCCGTCCAAGGATCTTCTCTACAATTAAATTTGGGTTCCTCAGCTGTTCTTCCAGCCCCGACGACTTTGCCATTAAAGAAGACTTCAGCCGTCCAAGGATCTTCTCTACAATTAAATTTGGGTTCCTCAGCTGTTCTTTCAGCCTCAGGGACTTTGCCATTGAAGAAGACTTCAGCCGTCCAAGGATCTTCTCTAAAATTAAATTTGGGTTGCTCGGCTGTTCTTCCAGCCTCGGTCACTTTGCCATTGAAGAAGACTTCACCCCGGATTGGTATATTTCACTTGAGACACGTTATTGATCTGCAATACTGATTACTTAAAATGATTCAGCTTTAAATTATAGGCTTTTGATTGCCATGTGGGTGGTTTTGATTGTATTTCGGATAATAATTATGACAATCGGCTTTTGCAGATGGTGGTTCTGATGAACAAAGATCACCAGGAGAAGCGAAGGCTGCATTCCGTCAAGTACCGGTTTCAAGGCGATTCGATCTCAACAAATTTCTTGTGCTCTGTCATCGCAATGAAGAAGCGGCCGCCATTAATCTCGCGTCATCTAACAGCACAGTGGATACCTGGAGTGCTATCAGTTCAGATAGCGGCTACGGCATGGACGTCAAGAGACTGCAGGCTTCGACCGAGGAGCTGGAGAATGAAAGAGCTTGCTCAAGGGTACACAACGATATAGATGTAGAGGGCGCTACCGAGAAGAAGCCCAGACTGTCTGAGGGGCAATATGCTCTTTTGGAAGAAAGCTTCAGCAAGAACAGACTGCTCACAGAGGTAAGTCTATCCATCTTAACTGTATTGTACTTCATGTTCTCTTGTTTGTGATTCATCTATTTGTTCTCTCAATACGATTTGGGCCTTCTTCAGAATCAAAGGCAAGACTTGGCCAGAGAATTGAACCTCCCCCTTCATCAAGCTGAAGTAGGGTTCCAGAATAAACGGGCAAGGTTCGCTCTTGTTGTTTATTGATTCGTTGTACATCTCGATATTAAGATTTGAATCGACTGCTAAATAATTTCGTCTGTAGATTTGAAGAGTTCTAGATATTAAAATTTCTGCATACTTGTCACGGAAGTTTTGATCTTCAGGGTGCTCTATTTTATTAGCAGTAATTCTGTTACACATAAAATTCTACATACTTGTGACTCGGAAAAGTTTCGATGTTCATTCATTCTGTTTTTCTGCATACTTGTGACTCACAAATACATAATTTGAATGTGATTAATTTGTGTCAGGACGAAATTCAATGAAACAGAAATGGACTGCAACCTTCTCAAGAGGCATAACGAGACACTTATAACCGAGAACTTAAGACTGCAACAGGAGTTGCAGGAACTAAGGTCTCTGAAATTGGCATCTCCCCTCGTGCCTACGGCAACCCTCACTGTGTGCCCCTCCTGTCATCGAATTGCACCAGGGAACAATAGCAGGCCTTTCGAATGGGCCACACCTTAGTAATTTACTTTTATGAGCAACGTTTCTCTTCAGTGAATTGTGGGATTACTGAATAGATCGATCCATGCATTTTTGTGTGATAGATAATTTCACACCACTGAACTTTGTTCAACTTAGGGTTTAATTTTGTTTCAGGTTTCTTTATTTGATGAAATCAAATAGTATAGACTTAGATATAGCCCTTTTCAAAAAAGATACTATGTAGCTTTCGGTATTGGCATGCAGTATAAAATCGAAATGTTTACCCACATTTTCCAATTAGTATAAAACCCGGTATTGGCATGCAGTATAAAATCGAAATGTTTACCCACATTTTCCAATTAGTATAAAACCTAGAATGTTTATGCAGTTTTTGCTTATGGTAAAATTTTATGTTTTATTATTATTATGGATATGTAACATACCCAATACCGTCTGGACTTCCTTCTGTCCTTTTGTGTAATAGATGAATGGACGAACCTTCTAGCGCTTCTAAATATCAACGACATCTAGAGAGTGTTCTGGTTGTGACCGACTTAGTTCACGGGCTTTTATACATTTCCAAAGGAACCTTCACGGGCTTTTATAAATACAGATTTTCTGAATGCATAGTGGCATGGCAGCGGCCATCCCAGTTTCTTATTTGTCTGTAATATTTGTACTGTGTATGAAATGATCTCTCTGTGTATTTTTAAACGTGGTATCAGATAGGACTGATGTTGGGCCTATGTAATGATGAGTTGTTTGTTTGATGTTGGGTGGGTGATGCATGTTCCATCCTCATGTAGCCAAAATAAACACCTCTACGTACTTCTTCTACAAGAGAAAAGCATGGGCTATAATCAATTCCTTCTTGATGGATGTGAATTTTTCCACAGTGATTTTTCTGATTTTGAGAGCAAATAAGCCAAACGCTGGCCAAAATCTTAAAACATCAGCCTTATCAATGATAGTAGATTCTCCTTTTACACCGAGCGTGGCTCCTTTATAGTCAACAGCATCAACAATTTGGATGATTCAACAAAAAGAAAACAACAATGTTTTTCTCTGCACGGGTGCACTTCTTCACCCAACCGGCGGTGCTACTTTCAAATCTCAGACTTCAATCAAGATTATGTAGAAATTCGCGTGGGTAGCTCAGCAATAACAAAAAAATGCACTTCTTAATAACAGCAGAAGCGACACAATATGAGTGCCATCCTCCTTAATCCGACAACACGCGTCATAGATTGACACACAACTTTCTCTAGCAAACTATAGCCTCAGACCATCATCCTGGAAACTATTCCTACATCATAATATTTCTCTCACGGCTTCTCTTTCATGATTCTGGGCAATACCGTGAGGGAGCTAAGCCTAGCCTAGCTGTGATACCATGTTACAAAACATAATAGAAGACACAGTGATAAGTGGCAGAGTAAACTGAAACTTGTTTGATTATTGAGATCAATTTCATGCATTTTGTTAATTTCGCTACTTTTTGCAGAGTTATTGTTCAACCTGTTTCATACCTGCCTACAGTCAAAGTTATAAAATGGTCATTACATGGCTATCTGTGGCCACTTTGTTAGACAAGCACAGGATCTCAAATACACAAGATAACTGAGATCAATCACAACAACATACACAACTACTAGTGATTAAATACTAGTCAACATGAGCTTGCTAGCTCTTCTTCAATAACAAAAAAACATTCTCTACATACAATTGAAAATGATACTTCAGACTTATAAACATGTCATAGATAGACTAGTTCAAGAAGTTTTCCACATTAATTGAACTACCTAACTCTATTTATAACTATCACATCTACTATCATAAGTACAACACAAAGCTTACTATGTCACAGGGAGAAATTACTCCTTACACTCCCCTTTAATTTCTACCTTATACATTTCATGACTACCTATACCTAGATCATTCCTTTTATTTACAAATTTATCTCTTTCCAATGGCTTGGTGAAAATATTAACCAATTTGTCTTGAGATTCACAAATTTCCAAACATATTTATCCATTTCTTATAAGCTTTCTAATAAAGTTGTATCTCGTATCAATATGTTTGCTTTTGCCATGGAATACAAGAATTTTTGATAGTGCTATGGTTGAGTTGTTTTTACAAAAGATGTGTGTTTTTTCATTTTCTTTATGTTGAAGATCTTCTATTATTCTCCATAACCATAAAACTTGACAAGTTGTTGATCTTGTTGCCACATACTCTGCTTTTGATGAAGCTATTGTCACAATGGGATGTTTTTTGGTTTCCCATGAAATTAAATATGATCCAAGATGAAATGCATAACTTGAAGTGCTCTTTCTTTCATCAATACTTCCAGAAAAATCAATGTGAGTGTATCTAACTTGAGAACCATAATTTTTAGTTGAGTACATGATTCCAAAATTGATTTTACCTACAATGTAGCTCAAATTCTTTTACCTACTTGGTAATGGGAAGTTTTTGGTGTTTCCATGAACCCAGAAATTAAACTAGCTACATAATGTCTAGTCTTTTGGTTGTTAAATACATCATGATGCCCACAAGTCTTTTATACAAAGTGGGATCCACAACTATTTTTTATCTTGCTTTCTTAATTTTTTGCTTGTTACTACTCTAGTGTATGATGGTTTGCAATTTCTCATTGTAAATCTATTCAAAATATTTTATCATACTTTTGTTGACATATAAATATGTCATTATCTGATTGTTCAACTTCAACAACAAGAAAATATTTCATTAATCCAAGATCTCATTTCAAACTCTATTTTCATGACTTATTTAAAATATCCCATCATTAATTTTTATGTGTAGATCATATCATCTACATAGAGACATACAATCAAAATTCAGTTTTATTGATCTATTTTTTCATATAATATGGGTTCATATTTTCTAATGCTAAACCTATTAGTGATTAAATATGAGTCAATTTGTCCATACCAAGCTCTTGCACTTGTTTTCTGCTAGACTTTATGCTACATTATAAATCCTTAATTTCTACCTTATACCACTCTATTTTTTTGCTAAATCCTTAAATCATTGAAATTGTAAAAAGTTTCATATTTATGCTTTAGGAAATATACCCCATTCTTCCAACTGAACTCATGGATCAAACTTAGAAAGAAAAAGTGTCCTCCTAAGGACTATGTCTACATGGGACCACAAAATTCAGTATGCACTATCTCCATTGGCACTCTTTCTTTGTAGAATGCACTAGCTAGAAAGATATCCCCTTTTTTCCAATATGCATCTCTCACAAGAGTTTGTTGGTTCATGTATTATTGGAAATCCCTTAACCATTTGCTTTGGTTGCAATAAATTTAGTCCACCAAAGTCAAAATTACCAAATCTCAAATTCCATAACCAAGACTCATCTAGAATTGTGACATTGTGTAGACATGAAGCTAACTGGTTGGAATTCCATAAAGTTAAAGGAAAGATACTATTGTTAGTCATTTTAATCGTGGAAATAAGTTTCATAATTGAGTTGACCAACACTCATCAAATTATTCTTTAATAGATTCTTGGGGTGCGTCATATAAAATTTCTTCTTTCTAAAACATTTAATCATACCAATTAACTTAAATCTTTTGATTACTTAACCATAACCATTCTTTAAAAGTTAAGAATCTACAATATACAATCACTCTAATGCTAACCCACATAAGCAAATCTTATTGAATAATAGTATAAGGCAGAACCATTACATTAGTTGCATGATGATCATTTGAATGAAAAAATGATTACACATTAAACCTATCCTTTAATTATGGTTAACACCCTCCATATCAAGATACCATATTTTGTACTAGATCTCCTAGCGCAACCACCATAGATGAGGTATGCATCTCGTGAAACTTGTTTGATTTTGGGATCAATTTCATGCATTTTGTTAATTCCGCTACTTTTTGCAAAGTTATTGTCGAACCTGGTTCATACATGCCTACAGTAAAAGTTATGAAACGATCATTACATAGCTCTTTGTGGCCACTTTGTTTGAAAAGCACAGGATCTCAAACACACAACAAAATTGAGATCAATCACAACAACATACACAACTACGAGTGATTGAATACTAGTCAACATGAGCTTGCTATCTCTTCTTCAATGACAAAAAAACACTCTCTACATACAATTGAAAATGATACTTCATACTTATAAACATTTCATAGACTAGTTCAAGAAGTTTCCCACATTGATTGACTATCACATCTACTATCATAAGTATAACAGAAAGCTTAGTTGTGTTAGAAATACTTTGATTGGTTTATGTATGTCCGAGAGAGAAATTACTTCTTCTTACAATCCCCGTTAATTTCCACCTTATACATCTCATGACTACCTATACCTAGATCATTCCTTTTATTTACAAATTTATGTCTTTGCAATTGCTTGGTGAAAATATCAACCAATTTGTCTTGAGATTTACAAATTTCCAAACATATTTCTCCATTTCATATAAGCTTTCTAATAAAGTGGTATCTAGTATCATTATGTTCGTTTTTACGATGGAATACATGAATTTTGGATAGTACTATGGCTGAGTTGTCTTCACAAAAGTTGTGTATTTTTTCCTTTTCTTTATGTTGAAGATATTCTAATATCCTCCATAACCATACAACATGACATGTTGTTGATGTTGTTTCCACATACTCTGCTTTTGATGAAGATATTGTCACAATGGGATGTTTTTTGGTTGCCCATGAAATTAAAAATGATCCAAGATGAAATGCATAACTTGAAGTGCTATTTCTATCATCAATACTTCATGCAAAATCAATGTTAGTGTATCCAACTTGAGAACCATATCTTTTGGTTGAGTACATGATTCCAAAATTGATTGTACCTACAATGTACCTAAATATTGTTTTACCTACTTTCCAATGGGAATTTTTTGGTGTTTCCATGAACCTAGAAATTAAACTAACTACATAATGTATAGTCTTGTGGTTGTTAAATATATGAGGATGCCGACAAGTCTTTTATACAAAGTGGGATCCACAACTGTTTTTTATCTTGCTTTCTTAATTTTGTGTTTTTTACAACTCGAGTGTATGATGCTTTGCAATTTGTCATTCTAAATCTATTCAAAATATTTTATCATACTTTTGTTGACATATAAATATGCCATTATCTCATTGTTCAACTTCAATGCCAAGAAAATATTTCATTAATCCAGGATCTGTCATTTCAAACTCTCAATTTCATGACTTATTAAAAATTTCCCATCATTAAGTTTCATTTGTAGATCATATCATCCACATGCGCACATACAATCAAAATTCGGTTTTACTAAATCATACCAATTAATTTAAATGTTTTGATTACTTAACCACAACCATTCTTTAAAAGTTAAAAACCTACAATATATGATCACTCTAATGCTAACCCACATAAGAAAATCTT
This sequence comes from Pseudotsuga menziesii, assembly GCA_001517045.1. NCBI lineage: Eukaryota > Viridiplantae > Streptophyta > Pinopsida > Pinales > Pinaceae > Pseudotsuga > Pseudotsuga menziesii. Next base: position 286,060 of record LPNX010564506.1, on the reverse strand, counting down.
ATTGAATACTATAATAAGGCACAACTGTTACATTAGTCCCATGTTGATCCTTTGAATGAAATAATGATTACACATTAAACCTGTCCTTTAAATATGGTTAACACCGTCCATATCAAGATACAATTTTTGTACTTGATCTCATAGGGGAAACCACCGTAGATGAGGTATGTGTCTCCCGAGTCACCTGAGGCGCAAACAACGAGGTTAGATTTACTTTAGATGATAAATAACTAATTTATAAAATATGTACACATACAAACTCATTTTACTATATTTGTCATTCGATGGTTAGTCTAATGTTTTTCCATCATTGGAACTCATCCTCTATAGCCACACTTTGCAAGTCATGTTAATTCAATGTACATAATAACATCATAAACCAAAGTATTTCTCTAGTAGTATAAACTAAATAATAGCAAGATAAAAATATTTCCATAAACAAGTTTAACTATTACGAATACAACAAAATGAGAAAAGAACTTATGCGACTAAAAACTTCCCTATGACTTTCCTTTCAACCACATGTTTCATTTGACATATATTTGTCCATCGAAAGCCACCCTCGAGTTGGGTGACGAATCCACTAAGGAAAGCTTATAAACAAAAACTCTCTGGACTTTAAGTTAATAACCCATGGAATACCTTGTCTATGAGTATGATACTTAGACTTCTTAGTTGTCATAACATTTGAAATTTTAACCATTAATTATGACTAAACCCTCATCATGTTTTTTCCATAAACAAAATGGCATGTCAACAATATTGCTTAATTGAATGGATACAACTATCTACCCAAATCGAATGTATTAGTAAGTAATGCATCCACCATTTTATAACAACCTTTTCTCTACCATTTACTTATACCAAAAAGTATTTATAAGTTACCGATTATATTCAAGAGGGTAATCTCATTAACTATCTAGTAGGATAATCATATATTAAAATAAGGACCTTCCCTTAACTAGTATATATATATATATATATATAACCTGTTTATAATATTCTACTATTGATTATCGATTCCTTTCATATTTATCATAATGTATGAAACTTTTTTCCATTTAAGGCGTATAGTTAAAATGAACAAAATACTCATGCTAACAAGAGGTTATATACATATTTATACTCTTAATATTAATACAGCATTGTAAATTCGACTATTTGCAAAGATATTTACACAGTATTGAAACTCTTTCATTTACAAATATTAACACTTCAAATCCAAGGATAAACTTTAAAAACACAGCCAAGGAACTAAAGTTCAGATCTCAGCTCAAACACATAAGCATGGTTCACAGATTAGCCCCAAATTAGTACAAGCACGAAAATATCATGTTTTAGATCAAATTGCAGGAATTAATTCATGCTCAAAACTGGTAACAATGCTTGCACAATACATACTCATATTTCAACAAAATCATGCTCATAGTTTACCAAAACTCATGTAGCAAAACAACTCAAACGTCTATCATGGAGCTAAACCATACTGCAGAGTAACGTATTTGTTATTTTTTCTTTATCATTAAATATATTTGTTAGTAATTCTCGATCAAAACAATAGGAGGCCAACATAACAAAAATCATGTAGCAAAAAATAAAGCACATATGTAGAAGCCAAGAATAGAGGTGGAGACAGATCGTGAGGAAGAGACACAACCAAGAGTGAGTTGAATATAGAACGTCACCGAGAAAAGAGAAAACTAAATATCATAAAGCGGGAGC
>LPNX010564506.1:146838-279338 GCA_001517045.1 Pseudotsuga menziesii | reverse complement strand
ATACAATTTGACATTGTTAATATAACATTGTACATGCAATTGGATCGTGGTAAAAAAAAAGTCAAAATATACATTTTTGTCATTATGTAATATTGTAATTGTGCATTGTTCTCAAACTTATAACTGACATCTCCATGCAATCATAAAATCTATAAAAAAATTGGCAACATTACACATAGAAACATTCTTGGCCACACATTTATAATCACACTTAAAAGACTGAACCATCAATATCTCAAGAGCCTTGATATGAAATATTTTTTATATCATGAAAGTTATAATACAAAAATAGAAGGCACATCTATGGCCTTGTGAGGTACCCTCAAATAGACCATTAAAACGTGTTGACCATGCTAAGTTCCTAGGGGCTCAAAATTGATATTAATTATTCCTCATAGGATAAATTTTGCTAATAATTGTTTTACGGCATATATTTAATTTTATCTGAGCAATTTTATTTATTATGCACAATAATGATGTGGAATTAAGGTTGTCATGTTAGGAGGGCACAATGGGGAAAGCTAGTCAACTTGCATTGGTAAAAATAAGAAAGTTCATGACAAAAGAAAATAAGAGAATAAATGGAAGTTACCAAAAAGTAGAAAAAATCACATGGAGGTAAAAGTAGGAAAGTTTTTGAAGGAAAGAAAAAGTCTCCTTATGACCCAAGAACAACAGAAAGCTATCATAACTCAAAAGAGGCATCTTTTGTCTAAGGGAGGGCACAGTTTCTAATTGTGAAGGATTAGTTGGACTTGGAAACAATTCCACATGGTCCTACTTTCCTAATTGCTTAAAGGGGGTGATTTTGTGGCTAGGGTTTGGTCACCCATGGGGTTGACTTACTCTCACAGGTCACCATTGGCCTCAACTTACTAAGCAGGTCATCCATAATTCTATAAAAGGTGAATTTGATCCCATTGATTCAGTTTTGATGATTTGATATTGTGGTTATGCTATGTGAGCATACTCTCTAAGTGGTGTTGTGCCTCAGACCATTAGGTGATGATCCCCAAACCCCTCCTCCCTTCTCTTCCATTTAGCATTCTTTATATTACAGGTATATGGAGCACTAATTTCAGCCAATGAAGCTTATTTTATAAGTATATTATATCCTCCATAAATTTCAGGTCAAACTCCAATGAATATCATGCTTCACTTATGCTCACATCCCCTTGCTGGTCATGATTCGGGCCTCCTGCCCCTTAATTTTGGAAGCATGTTTGTAATGGTCATTCAATATTGTTATTTCTATTGTGTAGTGTCAATATCTTCTGAACATTAAATTTATCAGGTCGATATATCTCATACCCTGAAGAATATTATCTCAGTTTCATAAAAGATCCTATTTTATCAGTGTATGGGGGATTGAGTGAATATGAGTGTTGTAAATAATATTTCATGATGGGGAAGGCATTGAGATAAATATTCATGTTCACAAATATCATGTTTATCTTCATTATAAATCTCAAGTTTCACAGAATTGGATTTAAGATGATTTAATAGTTTTTTTAAGACCCTAGCTTTATTACTAGTTTTTAATAATTAGTTTTACTTAAATTGATGCAAAATAGGCTCTATAAACTCAAACTGAGTTTTGTTAGTTCTGGTAGTTCAGTAATAGGCATACCTTCCCATATCAATCTCCAAAACCATTTTTGATTTGGGTCATACCACCATTTTTCATCCTCCTCTGCGCATGGTTTCTCTTTACCAAAATTGCCAGAAACCCCCAAATTCACCCAAAACACCTCAAACTTTCCAAAACCTTAAATTTTTTTTTAATACATATTTATATATAAAATTAATGCTATAACAAACCTATTGAGTTTTACCTAAGCCTCTAGTTGAAACAGGCAAAACTACTCTCCTTAGTTGCACGGTTTGGTTGCCTAGAAGCATGGTAGTAGGTTTCCACGGCGCACATTCTGAAACCTAAATGGCACCAGATCTAAATTTTTTAGGGGAGAGAAAATTCAATGTCTGACATCTCTTTTTTTTCTTCCCACTGATCACTCTTGTCCTCTGCAAAATCGCCCAGAAGAAACCTTTATTTTTGCCAATCCGAGAAGGCTCTATGTGAACCCCTCAAATTTCAGAATTATTTAAGAAAAATTACAGAATTAAAGTGTTTAGGTCTATACACTAGACTTAGGACATTATAGTGGTATCAGAGCTCTTTCCTTGTATCATCTTATGGAAAGAAATCTCTCACTGAATAAATTTGCAGCCATGTCATACTATGAGGATGACTATGATGAGCAGTATGAAGAATATTGTAGAAGATATGAAGAAGAAGAAATCCTCTATGTTGATGGAGACATACTAAAACATGAATATGATGAAAACTATTGGACATCAGATGGGGAATAGATCAGATCCGATTCTCCAATGGTTAATAAAAAATTGACAGAGATCATTGAAGCATGTGAGAACATGTCTCAATGGTATGAGGACTATCTAGCATTGGGTGGGAATATTTGTGCAAACCTTTCTTTTGAAGATTATATTTATTTCAAGTATGGATTCTGGACCAAGCATGATTATGAGAATTATTTCAAGAGAAGAAATATATCGAAAGAGGAACCAATTTGTTCCAACTCTCTAAGAAAAGAAGAAGAAGACAGAAACAAAGGTGAATATTCCTCCAAGCCATCGACATGTTCAAGACTTAAGAGTTTGTTTGGTTTTTCTTCAAAAGGAGATTCTAAATATTGTGAGATGAGTACCACTAAAGATGAAAAATTCACAAGTTTCTTGGAGGATAATATAAATGAATTGGACACAGATATCTAGGAGGTGAACTACAAATCACCACAAGGTGGTTGCATAAGAGAAGAAGTTGAAGAGGAATGCAGTTCAAGTTTCTTGGTGGGTGATCTCCGGATCGCTGCTCAAGGTTTTGGCTTGTGTATGGGTGGTGATACATCATTTGGATCAGATCCAAAAGAGGTATACATATCATATTTATAGTCACCTCCTGAAAAACAGAATGAAGATGAAAACAAGGCCACACTGCTTGAGTGTGAGGCAGAAATTTTGGTGGAAGAGCAAGCCACCATCGTATCCGTACAAGAATATGGTAATGTTAAGAACATGGATAATAAAATTTATGATTTTTGTAGCAGACCTATACACCTACAACCATCTGATCCATGTAAAGATAAAAATTCTTCACTTGCATTTGAGGACTACAAAAGGAAGGCCAATTGTGAGGGAGAGAAATTCAGTCCTATGTTCTCTGTTGGTGATCACACAATCAGTGCAAAGAAGGGTGTTATTGTCAATGATGATAATATGGTGAAGGAATATTTTGAATCAGATCCAAAAGAAGAGGAAATATCAGATCTGAATTCATTATTTGAATTTTCCAATGAAGTGGAAGACAATCCCCCACCAACTAGGTGTGAACTAAGAAATCTGAAGGAGAAAAATCTGGTGCAAAGCGATGGAAAAATTTATGAATTTTGGACTCTCTTGCATCATGATGAAGTTGAATCCACATTAGAGGAGAGGATTGAACTCATTGAGAATCCCAATCCAACTATCACCATTGTGGAGATCTATGAGACATCTAGTATTGCAGGTGGGAAAGCAGAAAGAAAGATTCATAAAGAGAAGTACAATTCATAGCAAGAAAATTGCAGGAAAGAAGGGGGTGATTTTACTCAAGAGCCCCACTCATTTCCTTGGCCTTTGAAAATGTATGAAAAGAAAATTCAAAAGGCTTTACACCTTCCCCAAGACATGCATTATTCAGTGGCACACCAGTGTTGGATAGATGCTTCATTGGAAGATCAATTCTCTTGAATCCAAGGAGGAGATGCAGAAGGCATTGTCTACAATACAAGGAGAATTCTTAAAATTGCTTTCAGATAGAGATGATTTGATTGAGTTTTCTGATGTGTTGCATGTAGAATCCTTGAAAGATGGAGAATAAATTTGCAAGCTCACACAAGATTTATTGACCACCCAAGAGTCCTTGAAGAGCACTGAATGTGCACTCCAAGAATCCAACATGGAGATAGAGAAACTTCATGAAAAGTTGAAAAGGTATTGCCTACCCCCCTACACACCATTCAGCCATATTCACAAGGATGATTGCATTCTTGAACAGAGGGAGGAATCTCATGAGATGGTGGATCATGAGATGCACTTAGATTTGTAGGTGCTTGTAAAAAGCTATGAGGAAGAGATTATTAACCAAGCACTCATTGAGGTTGAGAGGAAGGATGAAGTGTTCTTCTCTACCATAAAGATGGATAATCACATTACTTATGGATCAGCAAATAAAATTCCTTATTCATCCATTGATTGGGTGGATAGAGACACCTTTAAAGTGAAGAAGGTGGGAGATGAAGAATTTAATTTCTGCAATAAATTTTTTGTTGTGACTAACATTGCTTTGGCATGTGGGCAGCCACAAGGATTTAATTTGCAGAAACCAGATACATTTCATACACATGCACATGAGGTGCATTCTGATTTTTTTGTGCTTAAGGACTGTAGAGACAAGTTTGATGAGAACCAAGCACTTGGTCTTTTCCAGAAAAAAATGGAATTGTTTCCTGAAAAGAATCTCTTCCCCATGGGAGATTCATATGAGGATGAAGATGGGGCAGCATAATTTGGGTGGATAATTATTGCAAAGATATGATTCACAGTTCTACCCATACTTATATTTCATCCTCATCAAAAGAGAATGAAATTTGGGAGAAGGAATTTCCCTTGGTGATGCAACAGGAAGAGCTAGAGGCTTTCCTAGGTGTTCATGATGACTTCTGGAATGCACCATCACCCTCACATCAGCCACATAAGAAAATATTGCTATCACTTGCTGCCATTCCACCACTTGTGGATTGGGTGGAAGATTCAATGTCACACATGGAGTCTTCTTGCAGAAAAACTTCTGCTCATGAGCAATGGAAGGCAACTGAGCAATCAAACTGTCAAGAGGAATTGATGAGAAAAACATCTTGCATCAAGTGGTCTTGGTGGAGGAAATACACATAGTTTGATGGATTCTTGTACCCTATGACCAGTGGCAGAGAGTTGAGCCATTGGAAGTGTTCACATGGAACTTTTGTTTGGAGTGTCAGTACCCTCTCAAATTGGATGATGGGACACTTATTTAATTTTCCTTCTTGCATTTGTGGAGATAATTATGATGCATCATCTTATTGTGACCAATTTGGGAATCACTGTTGCTTGAATGATGCCTATATTCATTGGGGTTGGACATGGGACTCACACCTATGCATTTGCAGCAACATAATTGTAAGATTCAATGCTGATGTGCATCAAACACATAAGGAACTTTATGTTGGGTGGGAAAGTATGACAGATTTCCAACTTTGCATTGAGAATTTCCAGTTTTCACTGCAATGGTATGATTTCCATAGCATGAATGCCATTTCTTGTGATGATAAATTTGTATGGCGAATTCTAATGTTTGGATGCTTATAGTTGAGTAAATGGAATTCAGGAATAAATTCTCCTGATAAGTTGTGTGGGAAGGCATTCTCACTAAAGAGGGTGCAATGCAAGCAATGGGACCCTGGCATTGCTTGTTTTGGAGAAACTTTACAAGATGGATTGATGGAGAAAGTCAAACTTTTTGCAAAATGGATTCATGCTCCATTTCTCCTACATGATGAACAAATTTGCAGCACTCTGGAGTGCTTCTGCTTGAGGACAACTAGATTCGGGAGGGGAGGACTGTCATGTCCCCTCAAATTGACCATTAAAACATGTTGACCATGCTAAGTTCCTAGGGCTCAAAATTGATATTAATTATTCCTCATAGGATAAATTTTGGTAATAATTGTTTTAAGGCATGTATTTAATTTTATCTCAGCAAATTTATTTATTATGCACAATAATGATGTGGAATTAAGGCTGCCATGTCAAGAGGGCACAATGGGGAAAGCTAGTCAACTTGCCTTGGTAAAAATAAGAAAATCCATGACAAAATCAAACAGGAGAATAAATGGAAGTTGCCAAAAAGAAGTAAAAAGTAGACAAAGGTAAAAGTAGGAAATTTTTTGGAGGAAAGAAAAAGTTTCCTTACGACCCAAGAAAAGAAAAAAGCTGTCATAACTCAAAATACTCATCTTTTGACTAAGGGAGGGTGCAGTTTCTAATTGTGAAGGATTATTTGGACTTGGAAACAATTCTAGATGGTCCTACTTTCCTAATTTCCTAAAGGGGGTGCTTTTGTGGCTAGGGTTAGGTCACCCATGGGGTTCACTTGCTCTCATAGGTCACCATTGGCCTCAACTTACTAAGAAGGTCATCCAGGATTCTATAAAAGGTGAATTTGATCCCATTGATTTAGTTTTGATGATTTGATATTGTGGTTATGCTATGTGAGCATACTCTCTGAGTGTTGTGCCTCAGACCATTGGGTGATGATCCCCAAACCCCTCATCTCTTCTCTTCGATTTCCCTTCCTTTATATTGCAGGCCTATGGAGCGCTAATGCCAACTAGTGAATATTATTTCAAAAGTATATTACAGCCTCCATAAAGTTCAGGTCAAGCTCCAGTGAATCCCATGCTTCACTTATTCTCACATCCCCTTGCTGGTCATGATTCGGGCATCTTGCCCCTTAGTTTTGGAAGCCTCTTTATAATGGTCAGTCAATAATGTTATTTCTATTGTGTAGTGTCAATATATTCTGAACATTACATTTATCAGGTCGATATATCTCATACGCTAAATAATATTATCTCAGCTTCATAAAAGATCCTATTTTATCAGTGTATGGGAGGATTGAGTGAATATGAGTGTTGTAATGAATATTTCATGATGGGGAAGGGATTGAGATAATTATTCATGTTCAAAGAGATCATATTTATGTCTGTTATAAATCTCAGGTTTCACAGAATTGGATTTAAGATGATTTAATAGTTTTTTTAACACCCTAGCTAGATTACTAGTTTTTAATAACTAGTTTTATTGAAATTGATGCAAAATAGGCTCTGTAAACTCAAAATAAGATTTGTTAGTTCCTATATGTTAGTCACAGGACTACCTTCCCATATCAATATCTAGAACCATTTTTGGTTTGGGTCATACCACCCTTTTGCATCCTCCTCTACGCAGGGTTTCTCTTGACCAAAATTGCCAGAAATCCCCAAATTCACCCAAAACACCTCAAAACTTATAGAACCTCAAAAGAATATTGAAATAAATTTTTATATATTAAATTAAGGATGTAAAAAACCTCTGCAATTTTACCTAAGCCTCTCGCTAAAATAGGCAGAACTACTCTCCTTAGTTGCACGGTTTGGCTACCCAGAAGTGTGGTAATAGGTTTTCATGGCGTGGATTCTGAAACCTAAATGGAGAAAGATATAAATGTGTTAGGGGAGAGTAAATTCAATTTTTGACATCTCTTTGTTTTCTGCCCACTGATCACTCTTGTCCTCTCCAAAATCTCCTACAAGAAACCCTTATTTTTGCCAATTTGAGAAGGCTTTGTGTGAACCACTTAAATTTTAGAATTATTTAAGAATAATTATAGAATTAAAGTGTTCAAGTACATACAATAGACTTAGTACATTACATGCCTATCAATGTACATGTATCAAAAACATATTTGATGTACATGTGCAAACAAAAGTACATCTATCCTGGACCATGCCACTATACTCTAACTCGAGATTGTTCTTAAAAATACATATTTATCCTCGACTAACACATAAAAAATCTAACTTTCTCTTGTTTTTCCTAGACCTTGATGCTTTTCGCCTCTTTCTACGACCACTATGCATCTCTGGCGACTACAAATCAATGACAATATTTCTTAATCAAGTAATTGAACTAGTACTGTCCAGCAATAACAAAGTTTGAAAATTTAAAATATGACTCAATTGTAAATAAAACAAAGACTCAGTACATCCGTTGGGGGTACAGGTGCCTCTGGTGTCCTCCTGCTTGTAGAGAGTCTCTTTGCAATGCTTCTTTGTGAATAAAAAAAAATATGTCAATTATCTCAAGAATTATCAACATGTACATGAATGAGAAAGTACTAATCAATTATGTAAAAAATGAACATCTCATCGAAAAAACCATTTCTAAGGGGATTATGCTGGGACTCTTCAGTATTAATAGGAGCCTTAGGTGGAACATCAACCTCAGTTGCATGCAATAATGGACCAGGGTGTGGTTACATTCACCAAATGATAAAATAGTTAGACATCGTGCATGTCCATAAACGATACAAATGAAATGTACAATTACAAATATTCAAGTAGATGTACCTCAATGTGACTTCTCCCTATTGTAGATGCAACATTGACCGCAGCATCAACAATCCCACTAAGGTTTGGCACGGATGACTATACATTCTGATGCTATAAACATGTGAAAATAACATTAAGAAAAACCACTTGTGAAGTGAATTCATAGCTAACCAACAACTACCATTGGAAGTGTGTACATTACCATGGGATGAGTAGGTTTATCCTCATGCACACCCGCTCTGTTCAAGGAAGAGGGTCACTTGGTGTAAACAACCCCCTTATCTATGTTTGGACTACAAGGAGATCCAAAGCAAAGAGGCGGTGTAGGGATCTGCAATGATGTCTGCAGTCATAAAGTTATACCATGGCTAGACATGGATTTGAATGGATGGAATAATATGTACTAAAAAACTAACATGTTGTAATATAATTACCCCTGCCTCAGACATATCTCCCCCATGGGAGTGACCGCTTCCATCAATTTCTTGCCCCTCTTCAGATGCTAATAGCATATGCAAGTTTAAAAATTATAAATATTAGCGATGTATAAAGGAGTGTACAGTAAGAAATTTAAATAATTCAAACAAGATTTAGCCACAACCCATGTACTTACATTATTCAAGTAATCGTGAATTCCACCTTGGACTATGTCGTTTATATAAACATCTCGAGCATCATGTTCTAAGTGGGGTTCCTGCAACTTCAAAAATTGTAAATATTAGACAATTTAATAAATTAATCAAGACTAACACATGCATTAACAAAATTATATGTAATAACAAAATGACAAATGTTTAAATATTACCTCAATGGTGGTTGTTTGGGCCTCAGGTATAACCAGTACCACCCCCATGAGAGGCATCAGTCTCTTGCAAGAGTAAATATTGCATATATTACGAATCTTTTAATATGTTACATATAGTATGGAAGAATAAAAAATTGAACAATAACAGAGTTTTAAAACAATGTCCTTACATGACCACCAGTCATTGTAGTGGTACAATGTCTTGGTCCAAGACCATAACAAGGTCCCCCACACAATGTGCAGATGTGTGGCTCTCTCTGAGGCACATGGGATGTCGACCTATCCCCACCAATAGATGTCCCTCCACCACGAGAAGCTGGTGGTTGTACACCAGCAGAGGAAGAGGGCGCTCTTTGGTCAATAATGGTCGTTTGTGGAGAGACCGTCTCAGCTAGAGTAAAAAATGCCTCCTGTGTCTCGGCAACCATGTCATGTGCAGGAGGGATGTTTTCCCTCGGTACCTGGGCACTGGGTGTAGGTATCTGTGCATTGGAATCTCTATTCCTAGCATTCAATTGGTGTTGGGGAACCCCCCTACCAACTCCCTGGAAGCCCAACATGTCAAAATAGTTGACATGTTTCCCCATCACAAACTCTGCATACAATTTTTTGGAGGAAGTACAACGGTACTTCCCTATTGTTATGAGGGGGAATGTCAAAAATCATGTACCACCTATCCATCCAATTGTCTTTGATGGGTGGAAAGGTGAACCACTAAATAGAAATATGTGGCCTATTTATCTCTGGAATGTCATTCGTCCCAAGCAGTCTAAACAATGAATAGATGTGTTGTTTTGTTATTTTGTGTTTTTTTACCTCGTTATAACTTAACCCATCGGCATATTGTTGTCTTTTCCTCTCCCGGTAAGATGCAATGCTATACAAAGAATCATTCGATCTTGTGATCGTATCAACAATAGACAACAAAGAATCTGACAAGAAGCGATGGAGCTCATCTCCACCCCTCCAAGCAGAACCAATCTCTCTCAAATGGGCAATAACCCTCAGTATCTCCGCATTGTTATCCGTAGTAGCCACTACAATCATAAATACAAATAGAATATCATTAGAAATATAAACACATGCTATAATGACATATCTAATCACTGAAAACTGTATAACTAATGTACGACAAATAACAACATATAAACTAAATCTATCATGTAAATTTAAAAATTGATCTTGAATTTTACAGTAAAGAATAAACATTTAACATTTTTTCATTTCATATTTATGTCCTAAATTCAAGTATTAATTCCAATTTTTAAGTATCCATGTGTACATAAAGTGTCTTGATTGCATATGTTGATTGCGAAGCTCCTCTAGCTTAGTTTAAGGCTTGGATTATGAAGTTTCGTTGAAATTGTGAGGTGCTGACTATTGCATTTGCAGGACCAGCTCCCACATTGTGGGTAGAGGCAACAACTAGACCCTAGAATAGGCAGCATAATGTGTTGTTGATGAATAAAATCCCAGTATAGGCAACGATTTTGTTAGATATGTAATTATTTGTTGTAGTGTGATGTTTTTTGGACTCCAAAGTCTATTTAGCAAATATTTATGGATTTTAAGGTTGCAAGGGTTTCACTGGATTATATCATGTATGATAGTATGTGATTGGCATGCTTAATCAAATACATCAACCTACCTATGTATCTTCACGTTCATAGAGTCTATTGTTGAACTTTGTTGTCTTGACCTTAACCAAAAAGTACCCTTCGTTTAAGACGAAATATTTGTTAAAAGCATGTAAAGCCTCTATACCTTATTTTAACACTTGAATTGGGAAGTTTCATCAAAACTATAAGGTGTTTATTGATGTTATTGGAAGAGCAACTTTGATATTTCAGATAGAGGCAATGGATTTACCATGTTTGTTTATGTATTTTAGGGGAATATATGAATTCTACTTGATTTTTTTTAGTTGTATGCAAGCTTGCAACATAATTGACAAAATTTGCATATTTGTTAATTTTGGTTTGGATTCACAATGATGCTTGCAAATATGAATATATGCAAATAGTGAAGTTCGTTTGTTTTTTATGAGTTAATTGGGTTTTTGGTTTACATTGGGCATGTAAATTACTTATGCAAACTTACAATGTGCTTAACAAACTTTGCTTATTTGTGGATTTTGGTATGGATTCACAAGGATCCTTCTCAATATGCATATGGAAATAGTTAAATTCATTTGTTTTTTGAGTTAATTGGGGTTTTGGTTTCCATTGGGCATGGGAATTTTGGGTATGAATTTTGGTAAATAATCAAAATTATTTAATTTTTATGATTAAATTGGGTAATTGGTTTCTATCAGCCAATTACATTGGGGTTCTTGTTTCCATTGGCCAATTCCATTGGGGTTTTTGTTTCCATTTACCATAATTTAATTTATTTTGGTTTAATTTTTCAATTTAGGGCAAATAAATTGATGAACAAAGAGAAAAAAATATGAAAAGAAATGAGAAAAATACCTCACAAATAGGAGGTTGATCCAAAGGTGGAGATGGATGGCTTTGGCACACCCAAAAATGTGTTCACCCAGTCGACATTTTCTCAAAAGAAGTCAAATAGCCATGCGACATGGACAAAAATACGCGCTTAGCCTATTTAAAAAAAAACAGGCTTTCCAAAACGCGTGCGCAATTTTGTTCACCAAAAAGGAGGTGCGATTTTCTTGAACAAAATGGAGGCGTGATTTGCTTAAATAAAATGAAGGCATGATTTGGTTTACTATCCTAATTGGCATGCCCATTGGTAACCTTGGGACTAGGCTTGGCAGGTTCAGGATTGCTTGGGATGATTTCATTTTTTTTAGATCAAGAGTGATTGACTTCACTCCACCATTGCATCTAAAATGTCCCTCAACTTCTTGCACACACCCTTAATCTTAGATGACTCCCATAGAATCAATATGGAACGCACACTTGTCTTTTTCTCATGTGTAGATGAAAAATCATAGATGGTAGTGCACCCAAAATTCTAAAATATATATGCTTATCAGCATAATTACAAGTTTATCTCTATCAACTACTCAATTGACTCAACCATTTATAGATGCTAACCTATTCTTCTATGTCATCATGTCATGTAACCTACTCAATAAGTTATGACCTCATTCATATCACCTCGTTCATACAACTAGCACATCTACAAGTAAAGTGACAAAGCAACCACTTAGTTTTGCACTAGATGTTAAATAAACCCTAAAATATATAATTTTATATCAATTATTCATACTAGATTGTTAGAGTTAATATAAGCACAAACCAAATACTATTTAATTTAAAAAAAATAATGTGAAAAAACAAAAAACAAATTGTTACCTGTTTCTTTAACAACCTTTTAACTAAAGCTTATTTAAATCTTAATCACAATGTAGTCAAGCATAATAACAAGATACGACAGCCATGAAATGAATCTTCAAGAAATTCCAAAATCTATGATAATATCTAAAAGCGTGTAACATAACAAGCATGGATTACATACTCCAACAACTATCAACATCAACAATGTTGATATATGAATATTCACACATTAAAAATTTAACATTAAATCAATGTTTCTAACCCACCATTATTTATCTAAATCAAGATTCAAAAAATAATAATTTCGATGATACGTTCATTCAACGTCGATTTATGATGTCTCCAAATGTAACTTTTCCATTTTACAACGTTTGTAAAAATAAGTGTAAATCAAACATAAACTTTAGTTCTTAAGTAACTCTAATACGGATGTGCCCGACTTTGTAAAAATAACTGTAAATCAAACATAAACTTTAGTTCTTGAGTAACTTTAATATGGATGTGCCCGACCATTGGTACTCTGCATTGGATTGTTTAAATATAACTTAAATTGAAGCCACTTGCTTAAATCAGGGGCACCTAAAACTATCCCAATAAAAACCAAAAAATACACTTAATCTTTAAAACACTCTCAAACTCGTTTAAATGCTAAAGCGGATAGGTCAAGGAAATAAATGTTCTTTAGGACTAAGAAATACCATCTTAATTTGCAAACCTACTTAGTGATATCTATATTTCTGAAAGCAAATGTCCATATCTTCAAAAGGACTTTCCGAAATAGAGATTTGACCATGTTTATTTTCTTGTGAGTGCAAGATACCTTCAAGTACTTATTGTGCTTCTTCTCATAGAAAATACGCTCCAAAAGGTACTTATTGTGCATCTTTTGATAGAAAATCCGCTCCTTGGTTATGCTCTATTTGAATATGATTAAAAGAAATAATTTTAAAAAAGTTTGCATCTTTTACTAAATCTTCACCCATGCCCTTAAGATCCTCATTCATAAGCTGGAAAGGACCTCTCATCCAGTCTATGACCAAGCGGGAGTCACCGAAGATTTGAATCTGATTCACAATTTTTTTCATCGCACAATTTCTAAGAAACCTTAAAGCCATAAACTTAGCGTAGTTGTTAGATCCTTTTCCTAACCCTTCTTGTTAGGCTGCATCTGTACCTCAGTGCAAGCCCCAGGGAGAAAGAGTCAAAACGCAAGAAGGATGTCATTGAGCAATGGTAGTTGTGGTTGGGCCCTTTGGTTCCTCCTTTGGGGGAATTCTGGCTTAATGGAGTCGCGGACTACTGTTCATTGAGGTTTTTAACCTCGTGGGTGGTGACCGGGCCCCTAAGGGTTGGCCAACGGTTCTCACTGATCCATATGTTGTTTGTTTTCTTAATACATCCTCCTACACTACAGGTCCTCCTTCCCTTGGGCATTCTTCCTTCAACAAGATAATCTCTCATTTCACCATGGACGAGGTTCCATTTGAGGGAGGTGTTGAGGGATTTACAATATTTGGGGTTAGTAGAAACATGGCAGTGCTCTCAGGACCCATTCCAATCCTTAGTATGGAATATTTAACTCGATAAGGCTAATTTGGCACCCGGGGAACCAATATCCCAAGTACCTTACCTTAAGCCTACAAGTTAGTAATATTTTATTATTATAAATTATTCTAATTTTAAATTGATGTCTTAATTGATGAATTTATGTATTATAAAGCATGTGAGCCTAAATGTTTTGAGTGAGGGTGAGATGGTATGAATAGATCTCCTCACTTTAATTTTTAATTATGATATAACCTAGATTATTACTATATAACTGCTTTTTCTCTAACTAGGGCTCTTTTGAGAGGATGCGCTATTATTGAGACTGATTTTGTTTGGCTTATACAAGCTAGATTTTTTAGAGTTTTGATGATAAGGTTACTTTATGGTGATGAACGAGTTTGTTGGCACAAGCACATTAAGGACTCGCTTTTACCTTATTGTTTATTGTTGGTCAGTGATGCATTTTCTTGGTTGAATGGTAAAGACACTACATTTAGCTTAGGGTTTCCCATTTTCCAGCCATTTGTCACCTTAGATGAGAGAGACTTTTCCATCATGTGAGTTTCTCTACAAACTTATCTTATCCTTGAGGTTCCGAGTAGTTGTTTACCTACTGCACTGTCTCCTTAGTCTCTACCTTCCTATTCCTTAGATTCACTCGGACAAGGGCACCAATGTATTTTCATCTCCAAACCTTTAGCTGCCTCACTATTTTTCCATTTACCTTCGCGGACTTGGTTTTTCTCCACTTCCGCAGCCCTCTGCCAGACCCTACCGATACATACTTCGCGGTATCCCAACTGAGGTCTGTCCACACCTTGGTCGCTGTGGTCCCTCCCTCAACCTACGTCTCACCTCCTCCAGCTATCGCGCGCTAGCTTCTCCACAACACTCTCCGTCGGCGGTCTTCCACCTCCCACCTTTGCTAGGATGGTCTCTGTTTCCACCCACGCTGCAACATAAAACTTCCGATCTCTTCCTGCTTGCCTCTCTTCTTGACCGCCTCCTCAATTTGCGCGACCACCCCCTTGAAGCCTTCCAAACTCTCACGCGTCCACTCCAACTCTGCAAGTTTCTCACACTGTCGGCGATCACCCACCTCCTCATCATGTCCGCAACTTTCTTCTTCCCGCCAGCTGCAAACTCCCACGCTCATTATCTCCGTGCTTTTTCCCATACGCAAAGGAGGTAGATAGGGTTAGGGTTTTTTTTGCCAAACTGAGTTTTATATTTGTCCATTACATTAATATTATTTTAAGTGAGTGTTTCCAATATTTATTAACATTTTATTAATTGTATCAATTACTATTTTGTTATTTGCATATTTTAGTCATTAGAGTTGATTATTAATTGTTATTTGGGTTGTTTACATTATATTTGGTTTTTTTCATAATTAATTTTTTATATCATTTTCATTGTTAAAGATTATTATTGAGCCGAGAGGCTCTCTACAGCCGAGTATGGGGAAGATCATGTAACGTTACGTAACTAACGTTATTTTTATTAATAAAAAAATAGATTTTTTAATTATAAAACAAAATAAATGTCGGCCACAAAAACAACCTAATATGGGGGAGATGTTGTAATCTTCCTACCTAACAAAACAATAAAAAATTAAAAATTTAATTATCCCCCCAAAAATGTGGATCATAAAAAAAACACAATATAGGGGAGATGTTATAATGTTCCTACATAACAAAATAATAATAAAATAAAAATTGAATTATTTGCAAAAAAATGTTGGCCTTTTAAACAACCCATGGTTTTATTGTATATGGTTTAGGAGGACGGTGCACATGGTTTTAAAACCATGTGCAAGACCTCCTAAAAAACCCATGGTTTTATCATACATGGTTTAGGAGGGCCTTGCAAATAGTTTTAAGACCATGTGCAAGGCCTCCTAAACAACCCATGGTTTTAGGATGTCCTTGCATATGGTTGTAAAAACATTTATGGGGAGATGTTGTAATGTTCGTTCATAACAAAATAAAAAATAATATTAAATATTATATGTTGGCCATAAATAATATTAAATATTAATAATAAATATATTATATGTTAACCTTAAATAAAAAGATGTGTCTTTTGGTTTGAATCAAATCAATGGTATATATAGGACACACCAAAGTTGATAGCTCATTGAGTGTAATACTTAAGAAGAGGTTTGCACCTAGAGAGATTTGATCCCTCTCGGCTCTTGATAGAACCTAGGATTTGGATCTACGCTGGTTTTAATAGCATTTCAGTATATGCATTAACTTGCATTTGGTTATTAAATATTGTTAGTGTGAGTGAATTAATTATTTAATTATTATTTGCATACTTTAGTTAATTATTTGATGTTGTTTTGTTATTTATTAGATAATTGCGATCATAGTTGGAATAACAATAATTAATTTTCCATTCTTGAATTAGACTCTATTAGGCATTGATCAATAACATATTTGAGAGATATATTTGCATTTAGTGTCTTTTGTAGAGTCACATAGGGCTCTCCCCTAGGAAGTTACGACTTCCAAAGCAGTTAAGGGTAAGTGACTAAGGTGACAATGGTCACTTGTCCCGCATATGCTTATTGGTTGCTTGACTTCTATTTCAACTGGTAACATTTTGACGCCGTTGCCGGGGAACTCAAACCGTTGAGGCGATATTCGGGAAAGAACGACATTATTGATAAATCTTCACGTACGTTGTCGTGTTTTGAAATTGTGTTTTTAACAATGATTAACCTGACAGGTTTATTTGGCGACTCCACGTATTACTCAGGTACGTTCTTTGTTTTTATTTTGGGTGAGACTTGCTCGAGCTAACCGTTTAGGTCTTTCCTCGTGACTCCATTGGTGAAAAATCCTAAAAGATATCCGAAAAGGTCAAGTTTCAAAGGTACATTCCTCCGAGACCTTAGTCATATATTATTAAGAAGAAAATATCGACTTCAGAAAAGGTTGGTAAGTAGTGAGGTAGCTTTTGATACCGTACGAGACATACACAAACGTTTTGCCAATTTAAGTAATAAAATAGGTATGGCTTCCTTCTCCATGTTTGATTTGACGAATATTGCAGGATATCCTAACCAAACCATAAAGTTCAAAGGTATTAGGGAATTTCCTATATTTTCTAGGTCGCACGCCATTTCTGTTGTAGATCATTAGGAGGGTATGGAAAGATGTTTTATGGTTATTGAAACTTCTCATTTGGATGTTAAGTTCAAGGATTTTGCATCTTGTCTAACCCATGATGCAGCTGAATGGTTCAAATTTCTACCTGCTGGTATTGTAGATACCTGTAAAGTACCCCTCATACCTTAAAGCTACAAACCATTAAAAAAAAAAAGGGTTTAGTAATCTTTTCACCAATTAAAGCATTATATTGCATTCATAACAGCGTCATCATGTAAAAGAAATAAGCATGCACAACATAATAATAAGAGTGACACAACCATATTCACGTGGTTCACCTCGTCCACGAGGCTACGTCCACCAAGTTTGCTAATTGTTTTATTACTTCCTTGCTTAAGAGGATTACAATTCAGCAGCATAATCGCTGCAACTTGATTATTCTTCCCACATCTCTAGATGTCACAAATCAGCCTTTCACAGGACAATGAATGCACAGCCCTTTACATTTCATATATAACTTTAACTATTTATCCATATAGTGGTTCCTGAATATAGGTATTCTCTGAGCTTAGAGCGTATCCCTATTGGACCCTAGGGAACGCCTTACCCCAAGTTCCAGTTTCATAAAGAGAATAATCTCCCGATTATAATTAAGCATCTGGCCATAGCTTTTCTGCTCGACTTAGATATACGCCTCTTATTCAAGGCTTCCTTTTATGAGACTTTTCCTCAACATAACTGAGTACATGTTAGTAAGTTCTTTTCAACTAAAACTACTCTTATTATATATATATATATATAGGATTCTTTTTAAAGATATACCTTACTTATAAACCCTGATGCATAGTCATAGTTTACTCAAAGCTTTACTCATTCCAGAGCTCGTTTTCCTTTCTTACCAATTAATATGCATTTGTTTAATATATTCTTACCCTCATACCAATGAGGATACTCTAAGTTCAAGAATTCCCTTCTCGACTAGACGCCGTTGCATGATTGAAAGAAGACTTTAGGGTTTTTGCAAGAAAAAAGACATTATCCAAACTGTATTCCTCCCAACATGATTTTCCCCATATAGGCAGTACTATGTGCTGTGAATGAGCCAATACCCCCCCCCCCAAAAAAAAAAAAAAAAATTAAACGCCAGTGATCATCGCAGAAACAAAAATTTACGAGGATGGAGCGAGCGCCAAGGGGTTTGAGCCCTTCTTGAAATCCCTACATTCAGCTCTCAAGACTCAAAGAAGGGATCGACTCAACTATAATCACAATCATCCACACTACCCCGAAATTCAGATC
This sequence comes from Pseudotsuga menziesii, assembly GCA_001517045.1. NCBI lineage: Eukaryota > Viridiplantae > Streptophyta > Pinopsida > Pinales > Pinaceae > Pseudotsuga > Pseudotsuga menziesii. The sequence continues at coordinate 261,013 of LPNX010564506.1, read as the reverse complement.
AAAACACCCTACGTTTGGACGGCCACTGATTCCATCAGCTCGCACGCTGAGGTAGATGATTGGTTGTATAAATCTTAGGCTAAAATAACATTAAGAACTTTTGAGGATTATCACATTGACGCAGAGGTAGAAAATCCATACATGCGACTTAGGCTAGAAAAATAAGGTAAAATATTTGGGAGACTACCACATCCAGACACGCAGAAGGCAGACACCTTACTACACAAAACTCAGGTTAAGAAAAGATGCACAGACTACCATTCCAACGCACAGAAGGTATACGTGTAACACCCCGTTTTGACATTTCTACCTGAACTATTATTATATGTTGTATTTGTTTGATTGTGAGACCTCGTTGGTTTGACGACACTGTGGACATATGGTTCTATTATTTTGCCGATATATATATGTGTGTTTGTGATGATAGTATTATAATCGGTAGTCATGTTTAGATATGTATCATGTGTTAATTATGTCAAATATATGGAAATTACTGAATGATGGGTACGTGGACACCGTTACAGATATATGTTGAAATAATGAATGTTATGCCAGGTGCATGGCGAATGAATGAGTTTATTGTTGTCATGTTATGATGAGATATATGTGTACATATCGAGGATTATGCACGATATCCTATATTGTATGTCGAGGACTGACTTACAGGTTGAAATGGCTAAGTGATAGCTCGATCCTACGAGGTGGGAGGGCCTCGGGGACATGGAATTCGAAAGATAAAATGGTATGCGAGTGATGTAATATTTAATTTTGTATGGTTATTATGCTGTTTATTGTGATGTATGTTATGACATGGGTGGGGTAGAGTTCCAGGAAACTCAACTGCCCAAAATGGTTATACAATGACAGACTGAGTACAAGTGCAACGCTATTGTTATGTCGAGTAGACATAGTCCTTTGTTCCATTAGGGGGGTGGAGGCTTTACCCACCATTTATCCCCAAAACCCAGAGTCATGGGAGGGTTGTGCTACGGCACGCTCCCCAAGGTGTGTGATGATGACTGGTGGTTACTTGCTGGGGAAGCTTGGTCGATGTGGTCGACAATTCCGCTTACGGGTTCTAGGTGGAACCGGTCATGACTTGACATTCCAGGGTAGTCCAACAGAGGACAGGATAGGATGTGGAAGTTAGTAATGATGTAGGTAGATAGATATAGCGTGAAGTAGGGGTGAAAACAAGATCTAACTGTAGGTGTGTAAAACCCTTGATTAGTATGTGTCGTAAATCAGTGATGTATGAATTGTCGTAACATGGATTTCAGTAAGCTAATGGATCATACCTTGTAAACTATGCTAAAACATGTGTCAGTAAGTAATAAGTTCCTTGATTATGATTGATGTATGTGAATTATTACTTTTAGTGTACTTACGTGAGGAATGTAAGCAGTAGCTACTCATACATAACTCACCTACATATTAGGAATTACATGAAATGTTCTTGAGTAATAATGTCAATTAGTGTCGCTTAATATTAATTACTATCGTTAGTAATTAACTATTGTTGATCAATGTTAACGATGTCGATTAAAGTTAAGAATGATGATTAGGGTTAATAATGTTGATTAACGGTTAATTATTGTCCATTAATAATTAATTATGGTTGAATAATAAACAAAGCAATGGTCAACCTAGGTAGTGACTAATGCAATTGATTAGAATGCTTGATTGATTGTTAATTAGCTAATTACAAACTAAGGTGTAATTAGAATGGAAATAGGTATATGAGTCGATTAAATCATAATGAATTTTATTTAATTAATATGAATACCCATTGATAATGTTATGATTTACATTGAAAGGATTATTGTTCATAATTGATAAATTGAATTAGTGAATTTATAATTAAAGGGAATTTACATATTATAAATATTAGAAATCATTAATTAAATGATTAGGTAAGTGTAATTAATCAATTGACAATTACTGTTAATTAAATTAAATTGGTGAAGTGTGCAAGTTTAAACTATATAATATATATAACATTTATTACTTATTAATTAAATGGTCAAATATTGAAAAAAGAGTAAGGATATGTTTAAAATTATTATATTAAATAAAAAGGATTAAATTTAATTGAATTGGAAGTTACGGTTGGGAAGTGACCCCAACCAACACCTTGCAATATTAATTTAATATTTAAATTAGTCCAAGTCAACTTAAATTATTTAAATTAATCCAAGTCCAAGTTGAGGGCTCGGGGACTTACATGGTAGATGGAAGGGGGTGGATAAATTTATGATGAAGATAGGGGTAGTAATGGGGAGGAAAGGTCGGCAAAAATGGGGATAAGAGGGATAAAGGAGGGAGGAGAAGGGGATCTTTTACCTTAGGATTTTGGGAGAAATTTTGGGAGAGCAAAGGTTGGGAGAGCAGAGCTGCAAAGAAGGGGTTTTGTTGGAGACTGTTTTTTTTTTGAGGGGATACAATAGCTTAGGGCTTGTACTCGGTTTGGGCTCGGGGGTCCAAAGGGGTACCTTTGGAGCTGGGTGGTTGGCAAGACCTTTCCAGTTGGCATGGTGGCAAGATTGGTTTTAAAACCATGTGCAAGACCTCCTAAAAAACCGATGGTTTTATCATACATGGTTTAGGAGGGCCTTGCAAATATTTTTAAGACCATGTGCAAGGCCTCCGTCAAAATTATGCATTGTGGGTACTTGTTGGATATGGAATTAAATTTCACATCCAACGAGCTCTCCCACTTGAAATTTGAGTTAAAACACAGGGAGATATGTTGAAAATACGAACAAAAAAGTGGTTTTCTTTTATGACAAATATGTCAATTCAACCATTATGGTTGACTCATTTTATTGAAATTCTATTGGTTCTTGAATTCCAACTCACAAAATTTATTGTTGGCGCGTTTTCTTATAAGGCCCATTTTAGACCCCAAATTTCCTCTAATGATGTGCTATCTACTAAAAATAACAAGACGAGGTCATAAGGCTGAACATACCTTGAACTTACAATAACCTTTCCATCATCAAACTAAGCAAGAGCATATATTCATCTATCGGACAACTCTAGTTATGACATCAAGTCATGCATTTATTCTAGTGAACAGAAAGTTAAAATTACCCAAGCCCGTGAAGCTCGTAATTTTAGACCCTTCGGTCTAATTAGTAGAATTTAAACTTTAAAGTTAAAAATTAAGCTTAAAAGCTAATCTAAATAGCTTACATGAATTTTTTATTTGTTTCATAATTTGAATTTCATTACTCATTCTAAGTTGAATTTTATTTCAAAGATTACTAAGCCTAGACTCTATATAGCTTATTTGAATTTTCCATTTCTAATTTGTATTTCAATGTTTTAGTTGTAACTTGTAATATTTTTCATTCATGTTTATGGTGAATTCTAAACTTTTTAAATTTTATTATTTTCTATATATACAAGAGTAATATTATGTATATTATTGCCATGACCAACCTACCATCCCCTGTAAAATTTGGGTGTCTGCTCCAGCGGTCCCGGAAACTCATTACCCTGTCCCAAAATAGTGCAACATTGATGCACAACTAGAAATAAAGTAATACAACACAAACAACAACCAAAAAACAAGTACATGCAATTCTTGTTAGTACTGATTTTCTCCACATTCCCGAGTAACATTTGTAGAAAACAACAAATGCACACAATGTCATTCTAGACAAAACCTTGCATAGTTATAATGCATGCCAATACTTCATACATTTTGCTATTTGTTGCTCATTATATATTTCATCATTTTATATGGGTTTTAAAAAGGATGACCATAATATGTCAATCCACCAGGTTTAAAATGGCAGTATAAAGTCCAATTGATTTACCAATTATACAAAAATTCAACGATTAACAAGACACATTTATATGTACATATAGTGTAGTTATAATTTGAAAGATCACTTAAAAACCTCGATGAAGTATGCATATGGGGAAGATAAACTAACCAGGGCTGAAATGCTGCTTTCTGTAGAAGATGGGATACTGCAGGCTAGTTGTTCTCTATCAAGATCCCAGACCATGATGGAAGATATCTCCCCAGATGCATACTACACACGGAAACAATGGTCAGAGTTCATAATTAAAAAAGAAATGTTGCTCGAATAAAAAACAAGAAAAAAAATCCTCATGTATGGAAAATTAGATACATCATACCAGCTAATATAATAATAAATGCAGTCTCACCAAGACCAAAGATAATTCTTATTGGAGACATGGTCAATTTGTACACAGAATCTTAAGAATGGAGATGAAAGTTTGACTACTAAAATTCTTGTTCTTATGTACATAATTACCAAAAATCATTAGCTAAATCTATTAATCCTGGATTTTGAAAGGTTGGTCAGTTATTTTCTATTAACTTGGCTGTTGAAATCCTTAGTGATTCATTTTGATTTTCACTTCACCCCAGCTTGCTCCACCTAATGAGGATGTCTCTAGTTACAAAAATTAATATAAAAATTCCCTTCCGAGCAATATATAAGAACTTTCCTAGGATCACAACCCTGTAGACAAATGACATGGCTAGATACCCATGAGTGAATCCATGACTTGGAAGGTACGAGTCTTAGGTGAATTATATAGAACATATATAGAAAAAAGGTTTACAATTTTTCATGAATAGCATTACTAGATACCCTGTCAACTGCTACCAGTCCACCACAACATTAACACTTCGAGCACTAGGTCTATGACCTTGAGTTGTTTTCCACGTTGTTACAATCTTATGTCTATCTTGTTGAGTGTAATCTTTGCAGACACAAACACTCCCATCACCTAGAAATTCAATCACTTTAGCATAAGCATCGTCCATTTGCACTGACATGTGGAAAACTACATTTGAACACAATAATCCAGAAAACATACCGGCAACAGATGTTACTTGAAGAAACAAGAAGCATGCTATCATCCAACTCATTCACAAGGAAGAGCTTGGATATTCCCCTATTTGGGACATATTGGTTGTCAAACGTATTCAGCAGTGAAGCTTCATCATAGTTCTATATACTGGAAAAAATTAAAATAGTTTTTCCATGCATACTAAATCTATGACCTTCCAAATTTTACATGCTAACTATCATGAGAGTGTGAGAGATTATTAAACACATCTTTTAATTAGACATTTATTTAATAGTTAATTTTAATAAACCATTTTTCCTTATCTAAGAGTTCCAATAAAACAATATATTTTCACTGCATCCCCTTAATATCCTTTTATGGTCATCATAAGTTGTATCTGGGAACAAGTTTTGAAACAAGACCATGCCAAACAAGTGTTCATTTCAGGCATCCTTCTTGCCTCTAAATGTGGTGTTTCTGTGCATAAGGATGCAGTCCACCTTCATGCCTCAGTTTTCCTATTATATCTAAACCTATCAAGAGAAAAATCCTAAGACCTATTAATTGCTTATTGCACCTCTAATTTAAAATAAGACTAACATGACAATATACTGTTTCAAAAAAACACTTGCAATAAGAAAAATGTAAAATTAACCTAAGTTTATAGTTAAACCAGATTCAAACACAATATGTCTGATTAATGAAGGACTGATTTCTCACATATTTACATTAAAATTATGAGGTCATATAGATAGACAACTACAAGTTAGTGCACACTATTTACATGCATTATTAAAAGCATAATTTCTCATGTCAGAAACCTGACCCATGACCGGTCTATAGCAAAGATGCCAATAGCTATTGGAAAAATTCATTCAATTTTGAGAGGTCTAAATGCCAATAGCTTTTTCAAGGATGAAAAAACTATTGATATTGGATAAATTGGATAGATTACTTGGATTTTATTCTTCCACACTCAGATATCCTCAAGGCCAATAGATTTTTCAAGGTGATCCAAACCAATACAGATACCAAATCCAGCATCAAGGGAAAGAATACGCTTATTTTTTATCACGTGGAGAGAACATAGAGACAAAGCTTCTTAGATAAATATCAAGGGAATTTTACAATTCACTGGACTATACTACATAAGTGCATGTTAATGCCTCCACTATAACCATCAAAATACACCTGTTGCTATAATTGCAAAATAATACCCACAGAGGTACTAAATAATTGCAAAAGTTACAAGGTACATGTTTCCCTAGAACTTTGTTGGCATGCAATCCAAATATATGCATAATAGTAACTGGTACTAAATAATTGCAGAAGTTACAAGGTACATGTTTTCCTAGAACTTTGTTGGCATGTAATCACTAAGTCTTACAAAATATCCTCATTTAAGATGGCTTTTGTGTGGCATTTAATCCAAATATATGCATAATAGTAACTGGTACTAAATAATTGCAGAAGCTACAAGGTACATGTTCCCATGCAATCCAAATATATGCATAATAGTAATTGGTACTAAATAATTGCAGAAGTTACAAGGTACATGTTTTCCTGGAACTTTGTTGGCATGTAATTACTAAATCTTACAAAATTCCCTCATTTAAGAGGGCTTTTGTGTGGCATGCAATCCAAATATATACATAATAGTAATTGCTGATGATATAATTGCATATTCCTTACCTTAACATGATAATCTTGACAATTTTTCAAATTGTCATATGAAGTAAATGCCCCTACCAATAAAATGTAGGTAAACTCGATGAAGGTTACATAACCTCCAAACAAAACATGTCTTGCACAATTATCTTTGGAGATTAACCAGGAAACGTGTTGAAATAATAAAAGTTGCATCACTATTAAATCAAATACCTGTGAAGAATCTCTATGCTGAAAAAGGAGATCGCATCCCTTGTGACAACCTCCAAATGAACAAAGACATGAGACAATTTTATGTTTTATGGTACCTTTTCAGTATCATAATTTATAACATCTACAACTAAGCCTGCATAATATATGCCGCTGCACGACAAAAAATTATGCATTGCATATTTAGATGCTCTATGCTATTGTTCAATGGATATTTAACACAGTAGTAGTTGAAGCATTTATTCCATACATTCTGAAAACATGATAATATACAACCAGAAGAAATATTAATATGGAGAAATCCACTGAAAATTAATAAGTTATAGAGCAAGTAGTCTAGAGACAAATAAATGTTCCTACAACAATATGCTTCTTCTACTGCCAAAGAATGCCAGGTACTATAGAAACAATAGATTCAATAAATCACATTCAAAGACTAAGAGTTTCCTTCCACATATCCATCGATGATTCGTCTATCTCTTTAGCCGTATTATTCTGCTTCTCAAAAAAAATCTCCTTATCATTAATTAAAAGAAGTGTTTAATAATCATGGGTCCCATATTTCTATAATTAGCATAAAAGCGTTGAAAACCATGACCTTGATCTGGTAAATTTATGAAATTATCCTAGAATGACAAATTGAAAATAAAGATATAAACAAAAAAACACAAAAAAAAATAGTTGAAGAAAATGGAAACTCCTTAAATTATTCAAAGTTATCAAAAAAATATGGCATTCGACTCAACAAAGTCAACAGAGAGAACATTTTTTTTCTTCTTGTTTAACAACATAAGAGAGAATCTTTACATATGGCAAAGAATACATCCATTTCTTCCAAGAGGAAACTTCAACAAGCTGTTTGACATTAAATAAATCCCTAGTTGCATAACTTAAAGTAGAATATTGATTCTAGGGAAAATCTTTACCTATGATGTCTAATGGACATTAACAAATTTGTTCAAAAAAAGCAAGTCACAAAGGTGCCTCTATAAGACGATACAATAAATAAATGGAACTTGGTGAAAATGTAATTAAGATGTTATACATCTCACAGAAAATCACTGCTAAATAATTGTTTTCAGGTGCCCACTGAATTAGGCCATATATAGATCAAATTAGTAAGCCTAAATCAAATTCAAATCATGTCATCTTATTTCCTTGGCTTCATTTGCATAGAAATAGCATGGAATACTACATCTTCAGAAAAATGCATCCATCTACATAAGACATGGGATTAGTTCTTGACCAAGAAGCATACAACTAGGATATATAGTGGCTAATGACAATAATTCAAAGTTCCTATTATACTAGGGGGTTCCATACTTGACCAAAATAGTTGACCTTAGGCAATTGTAAATAAGGAGGAGCTGCGTTGGGTAAATTTGTGAATCTCAATGTTTCGATCCCTACTCTGGGATCATCATCAGGAGACAACTGAAGCGTCCAACCATTTTTTATTACCTGAGTTACTGGATCTGCCATCCATATGCGCAAGAGCCATGGATCCAATTTGGATCCAGTAGCAACTATCCAGGATCCATCCTGGAGGCATATCCTGTGGTAAAAGAAAATGGATCCTACCACCATGAAAAACATCCCAACTTTCTAAAATGGATCCTTCCATTATGAGACAGATCTAAAAATATTTGGGGTAGTTTTGGGAATAGATCCTGACCTTTTTGAAATGGATCCTACCTTTATGATGGATCCCAAAAATATGTAGGGCTATTTTGAGCTCAGATCACCAGTTAAAAATACCTTTTAATGCAAAAAAACCCAAATGACCAAAGCACTATCTACTTAAAACCGTAAAGCCCACTCATACTCTATTAGAAGACTAATTTCCCCCATTGCAGAATACAAATATGTTATTCATCCTTCATATACAGACTGCATGCAGGTTTTATAGACTGCGGCTCTTGGACAAATATTAGTCATCTACAGACTAAAGTGCTTGGAAGTGTGAAGACTAAAGCTCCAGCATGTTCCATCTACAAACTGAAGTGCTTCAAAACTTCAACTGACCCATGAATATGTTCGAGATATTCTATGAAGCCTATACAAAGAACTTCAGAAATTTTGTAGGCTTTTCTCTATTTATACAATGAGCTTGTAAGTTTGTTAGCCATCGAAAATCAGTTCCTCAGTGGATGGGAGGCTTTTAGGACATGCAATGCAACTTATTAAAATTTTGATGTAGTTTATTTTCTTAGCAAAGTATATTCTTCTCTTTATATTAATACTTCCATGTTTCAAGAACTCAAAACCCAAGAGCTACACGTAGAGAAAAGAGCCAGTGCACTCCTAATTCAAACATGTATAACTAAAAACAAAAAATTATGTATATTAAGTTAGTAGTTAACTAAAAATAGAAAATTCATTAGTTAACTCTTCATAAATATTTCTCACCAACCAATTAATCCTATACTTCTATATATACCTAATGACACATAGAGTGTACAATGTGTACAATTGTGGCAATTCTTCTCTTGCGCTTCCTTATTATGTGAGTTCTCTATATTTTGTGCACATATCAGATTTGCAGTTTTAGAGGCTTCTAGATGTCCAGAAAAGCTCTATATTTTTTGCATTGGTCAATCCTTTTCCATTTTGTTTTGGATTGGTGTTCAAAAATCTTGTCTTTATGTATATAAATACGGTGGTAGGGATTTATTTAGTTAATTCTTTAGTTTGACATAAATAAATTAGTTGTTCTAAAAGATGGGCCATGATTATGGGGAAACAACCCCTAGTATTAGTTATCCCTATATCAGAAGGTTAAGATACATTGTATTAGTTAACCTGATCTAGGAAGGTTATGATAAACCAGTGAGTGAGTGCATGAGGAAGATGAGAACCTGTTCCCTATCGAGGGAGATGACTTGCTAGCCATAGTACAAAAGGAAACGATGTAAAATAAACACTGCTACACTGATATCACTCGACCTACCAACATTTGTTGTGGCTAACCTCACTGTTGCTATCGCAAACTCACTAACTACTAGAATAGATAGATCATGTCTTTGGGTGCATATGTTTCATGGAAGTATACCCAGGAACTTGGGAATATCCTTGGGCCACTAACTTGGGCTTATATGTGTTCACCTCTCCATTAGGAATTATATTTTTTTTTATGAATAATCACTATTCTTATTTATTTAATATGATTTTTGGTGGTTGTAAATTGTTAACTTCCAAGCACTATTCTTAATTATTGAATTGATCTCCTCTTGAATGGCTTGTTTCCACCTCTGTTGATCTAAACCATACATATATATAGCCTCATAAAATAGAGAAGGTACCTTGTGCAATTGAAACACCACACAATTACTATTTACGGAAAATGGGAGGTCTCCTCTTTATCCCACTCCTTATAGGTTGGAGAGCAGTGCTACATACTTTTTATTTAGTAGGTTGAGTCATCAATCTCTTCAGTGTATTCACTATCAGTTCGTTAGTTAACACTATTGCTCTAACTCGATGGATACACACTAGATTCCACATCTAGGAACTAAAAATAGACAATCTTAAACAAAGGTACAGGAACTGTTGAAGATATTTCTTTCATATTCACAACAAAAAATGTAATCAAAAGGAAAAGAAAACTAGAGACAAAATTTTCCTACACCATATAAGATACGGTCTATAAGATACGGTCTACAAAGTATACACATTATGCTTTCCCTTACATATTTTGGGATATACTGGATGAAAATGGATCCTTCTTTCATGACTGGAAATGGAAATTCTTATGCTTGATATCTCTGGACAAAATTCCTGGTGGCATCTTTGCACAAGTTTACTCTGAACTGTCTTCCCTCCTTCATACATTTGAAGACTAAGAGCATGAAGTTTAGCCTGGATCGTAGAAAGGGATTACATACATATCAATGTTTTTTTTGCTTTCTTTCTCACGATATGTCCATAAACCAATGCTTGTAATTTCACCAAACCCTTGGGAGTGCACAATGCTTCCTTTCCTGCAAATTTAGTTTCTAGTGTTATATTCGTGCTCTTTTCCATATTTCTTAATAAAAAACTAGGGAGAGGCAAACAACTCAGATATGAAGAATTCACAAAAGCTGTACTGACCCATTTATTAAAATTAAAAAGAGGAAAAACAAGGGTTTTGATGTCATTACCTCCCTCGGAAGTCTCGGTTTCAAGTCTGGGAAGAAATGTTGTTTCAAATTGAAAACCCTTGCCTTCTTACAACTCAAAGTCGTCTTCCATCTTCAATGCTTGGGACGCAACCTCCTGTTCATCATGGTCGATCACAAACTAGGGATTGTGCCCAATCGGAAGGAACCTGTAACCAATGAACACATAGAACGCTAGGGTTACCAATTCTCCAGCCATGACAGTAGTCAAGGCATACATGTAAGTAGTTATGGTGATCAGAGCATAAACTACATCGTGAGTGAAGTAAATATAGCAGACCACCACAATATAATATTGTCTCAACAGAGTCAACTTCATCAAATTCACAGCTGCCTTGCCGTTAGTATGTGCATCCTGGTGCAAATTCTTTATAGACCAGATAATGGGGAACAAGAAAACACAACAACAGATCAGGTCAAATAGGAGAAATATCTGCTTCCATGCAAGCCAATCCTTGGCATACGGCCTGGTCTCATCGATCACCACAGTAGCAAAATTGGCTAAGACTTGCAAGGGAATGACAACAATGAGAAATTTCTTCTCCTTTCCTTGTAGGTAGGGTTTCAAGAAGGACCAGCCGGTGCAATCAAGATAATTAGGGTAAAAAGCATAATTCCCTTTAGAAAACTGAAAATATAAAATAGAACATCCCATCCATGGGTTATTCCGGTTCTCTTACTGAAAGAGTCATCCTCTGCCTCCCAAAGGAGATTTACGGATTTCAGACAGACAAGGGCGGCCATGAATACATGGATCTGGTAGGCTGTAAGACGGTTTTTCACAACCAGGTAGATCCAAACCCCAACAAGCGCAACAGATATCAAAGACATTAAAAATTAGAGCTTCCGCAGAAGGGTTTCACTAGCCTAAAGATAATCCCTGGTGCCATCACCGCCCCCCTCAATATTATGAATAACTGTAGTTAGGTCCATCGAAACCAGGACGTCACGGATACAATTGGCAAAGACCAGATTAAACTACATTAATATGGTGTCATTAAATTGTTAAACTATGTGTTTAACTTATTTTGTTTTTTAAATTTGTTTTATTATTATTATTATTATTATAAATATAAATATAGAAGTTTTTTTTTATTAGTATATAGTAAAATAAGAGCTACCAAGTGGCAATGTCACAACAATTGCAAAAATTATTTCTACTATACAAACTATATAAATATGACACTTTTGACACAAAATTGTAACAGAAAGTGAAAGGAAAAATTCCACTCTAGATCACCATACCAAAGAGTGGCTTATGAACACTGTTAGCTATAAACAATTGATTGGAAGACTCACTTTCTTGGAAAATACTCATACAAATGTGTCATATGCAATCAATATATTTCCATATACATGGAAGAATATGGGGAAACCCACTAAAATTCTACAAAAAGGGTCCTTAGCTACATTCAAGTCATAAACGATTATGGTATTCTCTATATTAGAATGACACTTTTATACTTTTCAAATATTAATATGTAGATTTTGAAGTTGATATCAATGATGGAGCATCTACTTTATGTTATTTAATGATTATGGGTTTAATAACAATATCTTGGAATTGTGAAAAAGCTAGAATGGAAAACTTCTTAGTAGAGATATAATACATCTCATCTTGGGAAGAAACATGTGATATTGTCTAGTTACGACAGATTTGATAGGATCTTTGTGCTACTAAAAAAGAACCAAGTATTTTTTTTTTATCAAAAATCAATTAGCAATAAGAATGACCAAGAATCCAAAATTTAATTCTAAGACAAAGCAAGTTGACACCAAGTATCACCTCATTAGAACACTGAGCAACATCATCAAGCCATAGTATTATCCATCTAGATATCAAACGTAAGATATCTTACCAAAGTAAAATAAAATTCACCAAGTTTAGAGATTAACTTGGCATTTATAAAAATAAACTTTCATAATAAAGAGGGGAATTATAACTAGTTAATCGAAAATTCTATTTTCCTAGAATAAAGTAATCTAGAAGTTAGGAATCATAATCATAGTTCTTATATTTTCATTATTGGTCTAGGACACATGACACTTTATAACAAGTCTCTAAAGGTTATATAAACCCTCAACATCTCACCTATTGTACATAATTTTCCTTTTCTTGATTAATAAAATTATGTGTTGAGAATAGTTGGTGAATATTAACATTGTTCAATATAAGCAATACTGCATAATCTTAAAACAAAAAAAATAATGACACATTCACATACAATATATGCATAATTTATCCTAGAAACCCTTCATTGGAAAACTAGCCTAACTCAAGGCCACACTTTTGTATCTCATTGTATTTACTTAATTGTTCACAAGGAAATATTTAGGTATTCTACAACATCAATTCTTCCTAATCTACTAACTAGGATTAGGTTAGAACCCTATAATCCATCAACTAGGATTCGATTACAATGGGTATAAAACATGTGTTGAAACAAAACAAAAAAAACCCATAAATACACCTATAACGACCTCTAAAAAGTAAGGAGACATTTTGTTTCCTCTAAAATTGTGACCTAGATCCTACCAAACATGTAAGAAGGTATTGTCTATACCTATAAATAAAACAACACATCCAACACCAACTCCTTAATAAATTTATTAAACAAGATGCATAATGAGTTGATGTAATCAAGGTTGATACCTTTGATTATATTTAACTACATTTCAAAACATCTATACATTAAGTTAAAGGTAAGAGAGGTGACTCAAAAGATAAACAATTCAAGTAATGTACATTCTAGTTTTCTCAAAATAATCGAAGGGTATTCTTCGTTTTCATTATGTACTTGATGATCCTTTAATGAGAGAAAAAACACAATAAATTAAATGACTATGAAACCTTTATAAAAGACAATAGATTAAATGGCCATAAAGCCTTTATAATGATTTATATTTTGCTTATTTAGAATACAGAATAGTCTTTAGGTAAAAAAACATATTTTAGAAAAATAAAATTTCTTGAGAGCAATACAATAGAGCATTTAAATCTTAGATATTTTTCTCCATTAAGGTAAGATAAATAAAACTAATATATCATGATTTCATAGGAAAAAAACCAAATCTTCCACATATAAATATAGGTTAGTGATAAATTACAAAATTTGTAAAAGCAAATCTTAGATTGACTAAAAACTAGAAAGAGACATAATCTAAATAAAACAAAGATTAAAGTTTAAATATGAATGAAAAAATATATATTTCTATCTTTGAACATCCTCATTTTCATTACATGTAAACGAAGAAAATTCATATTAAATAATATATTTATGTTAAGATTTTCATTATCATCAAATATATAAATTTGGTAAAACAAATCCTAATCTAAATATAAATGAAACTTAACAACTAATTACAAATGTTTAGTTTACTATAGAAAAAACAATTTCTTTTTCTCTTAAAGTCCTCATTTTCACCACATGTAAATGAAGAAAAAACATATAGACTAACACCTTTATGTTAAGATTCTCATATAGAAATTTGGTGTCTTTAAAGAACATGCTACTTGTACTTTAATTATCTTATACCATCCTCATTTTCATTACATGCAAATGAAGAAAATTCATATTAAACAATATCTTTTATGTTAAGATTGTTCTTGAAAATCTTGCACTTCTTCTTTAAGAATCTTATTTGAGTATTTTAAAAAGTAATGGGTATAAGGATGGCTAAATCGTTAAGACTTACAAGGTCACCTACTTGTAGATGTATGAAACTGATGATAAGATCGATACAATTGAAAGAAGGAAGCAAATTAGGACCATGTTCACTCCTATAAGTAATGGTTTCCTCAACTTTGTAAAGGATTTGCTTGGGTCATATATGTACAAAGATATAAAACTATGGTTGAAATTTAAACATGAATTTAAAATTTTATATTCAAACAATCAACTCCTATATGTGAAGCCAAGATACAAAATCCCAATCAATAACAAATAGTAAATAAAATATTATATATATATATATATGTGTGTGTGTGTGTGTGTGTGTTTAAGATTTTTGAATAAAAACATTTTCCAATAAATAACAAATACTAAATAAAATATTAAAAAAAAAATTATATCACATTTAAGCTTTTTGAATAAAGACATTGTTATTTTGGGAGATGAAAAAGGTCAACACAAAATTAATAATTTAAAAGTATATTAACTAAATTTTAGCTTACATGTTACGTTTCTTAATAAACAACAATATCAAATGACAATATTACTTTCACGAGATATGCGAAATGTCGGCATACATTGTCAAATTAGATATAAATAAACTGATTGAAAAAATTAAACTGTTTACGAAACCCAATCACCATGGGAAAAAAGAAAAGCATACTACAAGGTTTTGATAAAATATACCTTCACAATAATGTAATGTCGGAAGGGACATAAAAATGAAAATTGCATTTTACATCAGACCTCACAATCAAATGCCAAATGTGTGTAGCAATTCGCATGTAACTGAGACTTTTTATGACATCTGCTCCGTCGCCTACCACTAAGACCAAATTTCGAGACTTACGTCACCACAAATTAGGCCAATCAAAATTCAAATAAACATTTTTTTTAGATGTATTAACTATTAAAATTTTATAATGTTTCAAAACTTTATAATTTTTTTGAATTTTTTTTCCAATGTATCGTTCAAATAATAGAACTAATTACCTATCCATATATGTCATCATGTGGTGACATAAAAATACTTAGTAACATTTTTTTTTAAATTATAATGTAAATAGTTTAATAATTAATATTATTTATATATAAAATATTTAGAAACAAATGTATATAGGTTTATTTGTATGGTTATTTTCAAATATATAAGCCATAGCTCACCGCTAGGACATTGTCATGGCTAATTTGGTGTCAACAATGGAGTTGTGACACTTAAGGTGGTCTTCAATTTATTAAGATCTAGGGGGTCTCTGAATCCATATGCAATGTTATAATTTAGTAAAATGTACAAATTCATTGTCAAAATTTTAATTTTCCATTGCCGAACTCATCCACAACTAAAAATGACCAATTGTTATGTGGTCATTTTTAGTCTAGATATTGTGTGACCAAATTTAGTCATTTATCTTGTTCTTTTTAAGTTTATTTTTATCACGTGACCAAAAGTGGTCATTTATCTTGGTCTTTTTTAGTTATCCCACTTAAATTTATCAATTTTGGTCATTTATCCCTTGAAAAAAATTGTGCTGACCAAAATTTTTGGTCTCCTAATCACTAATCTCTCATTTTGCACTAGTGTTTCTAAGAGGAAAAAGGAAAGATTTGAATGTTGAACCATAACATAGAATACCATAACAAGTTTTTTCGAAGGTATGATCTCCGTAGGTATACTGATATAAAACATTTGAATTATCCAATTAAATTTATTAATTGGCTCATCATTCTCCCTTTTCAAACTATAAAATTGGGAAAGAAATTGATCATAGGATTTATTCTTACCCCAATACTTAAAAAAGACATAATGTAACTCTTCCCACGATCCTATTGAATTAGCTTTTAAATTTCGGAACCAAAACCCAGCATCTCCAGCAAAGGATTTTGAAAATAACCTCATGACAACATCCTCATGCATGATTTCAAAATTATCAATGAAATTATGGAAAGATCCTAAATGCTTCTCTGCTGTAATATGGTATTTTCCAGTAAAATGGGGAAGATATTCAACAAAGTAGGAAGGGTAAGGATGTAAGAGAGATGGCATCCTAAGAGGTTTAAACATCTTCTGTCTAAGTCTAGACTGAAAATCTATGAGTTGAAAATGAGGTTCAATAAGTTGTTCAGAAGTTTTAGCGGTGATGGTAGAAGGTAATGGATCAGCTTTATTCTCTATAAGATGACCAGATTAATCATGCTCAAGAGATATAAGTATATGTATATCATGTTGCACATATATTTCAAATGAAGAAATATAATCAACATCAATAAAACAAGAAGAATGGAAACTTCTTCCAAAGAGGGATATGTACCTGTCTCAGTTTATGATCATTGGAATAGAGAAAACAAAAAAATAATTCTTTTGACATGTAATGGGAAAGACAGGAAATAACTGATGAATAAGAATAAAACCTCATGGAGGAAAGTAACAGGCTAATACCGAGACTTTCCATTTGGATTCTTCATTTTTCCCTCAACAAAATTCTCCTTGCAGTGGAATCTTTAATCGTGGAGTCACCAGTGAAAAATTGTAGTCTAAAATATTTTCTCACTTGGTTCACCTCTCAAAATTAGATGAATAATGATATCCCAGGGAAGATATACTTTAGCTTCGTCCCTGGCAACAGCTTCAAAGTTGTTAGTGCCAGAAATTGTTATCAGATTACTAGAAGAACAAGTCCATACAATCTTAAATAAAAATAAAATAAAATTGGTTTTAAGGGTTTTGGTTTTAAAAAATTCATTAGAAAGGAGGAAATAAACATCCACAAGCTAATAAATAAATAAATCATGCAATTTGGATAAACTAGGGATCAAACACATCCCAATAAGCCATAAATATTACACATGAAATACTAATTCCACCCATAGGCTACAAGCATTTACATGTATAAGCCTTTAAACAGGAAATAAAATTGTAGACTGAGCAATCGACCGTATCAGAAATGAAAAATCATGATAGGTAAAAGGGTTCATCATTTTATATATAATCAATAATATTCATCCATTTACATAAGAGTTATAAATGCTAGCTTGAAAAATCAAAGCTCCAAAAGCCTCTCCTTTAGTGAAAAATTTTACCCAAAACTGTATGTTTGTCTTCCTTTTATCATTACAAAAGTAAAGTAGTTCCATAAATACCTTCTAGGTTGAAATTTGAAATAGTTACATTAATTAGTTACATGATAACTCAAAATATTTAAAGATAATTAACCCAAAAATAGCAAAATCGGATTTGGGAAAATTTGGCAAATTTCTGAAAATTTGGGTCTCAAAGACGCCTTCATATCTCTCGATATAGGACAGCTGTGCAAAACATGAGAGAGTTTTTTTTAAACGATTTTGTTATGAACAAAAACCTCTCTTGGTTTGTAAAAATTCCCCTTCAATTTATCGGAATACATGCTGGAAATTTGTGACTAAAACAAGAAATTATTAAATAATTGAAACCCTAAAAATAGACCACAAATATGAAATCAAATATCTCAAATGATAACATATGTTGCAAAAATGAGAGAGGTTTTCTTGAATGAGTCTGTTGTGGAAAAAAACCTCTTTTGGTTTTTTAAAATTCATTTCCATAACCTCGTAATCTTTTCCCAATGATAATGACAAAAACAGGAAAAATAGAGCTGCTACACAAATCTCCTCATGAAAATATTTGACAAAGGACTAACAAATGAGGGTTAGATTATAAAACAAACTTGGAATAAACTTTTATTATAATTTTTTGAAAGCTTAAAGATATACATATTAACTAATAATCCCAAAAGACAAACCTTAAAACTAAATTAATGAAATAAATCAACCATTAAAAGCATTAAATCCAACAAAAATTACGGATTGTCAAAAGTTCTTAAAATCAACATAAAATGCAAAATCATTTGAAACCAATGGTTGAAATTAGGACAAAAAGAACAAAAAAACTATGAACAAGATCTAGTTATAATAGCTACAACGTTCCACCCGACCTCGGGCTGGTGTGCTCATCAATTTCTCAGCAATACTACCAGCCACGAGCTAGGCATGATTTCTCCAAGGAATAAGGAACACTATAAGACTTCCCCATAGCAAAGGGTATAATAAAACTCGGCAAAGCCAATAGATTTGGGTTTATCAAACTTACACAGGCAGTGATTTACACATAGCCAAAGTTTATATAAGTCGCAACCAAGCCAATGGATGTGTTTATGAGGATACTAGCCAAGCCATCCTTCCACTTGGGTTTATCAGGCTTACATAGACATTGATTTACACATAGTTAAATTTTATACAAGTCACAACCAAGCCAACAGATGGGTCTATCAGGATATCGAGAAAGCCATCCTTCCAGTTGGGTTTATCAAGCTTACACAGATAGTGGTTTACACTTAGCCAAATTTCACATGAGACAAATCCAATCCAACAGATGGGTTTATCTGGCTGTCAGGGAGGTGGAAAGACTGACTGCTAAGCTAGTGGGATCAATCCCAGAGCTATGGACACCTACCTGAATCTATCCTGAATTCTCAACATTGACATATCCAACACAAGGAAGCATCCCCTTCTCTGCTACACAGTCCCTCGGATCATGCCTTCCCTTCCAGTGCTATTCAGGGTATGCATAGTAGAAAACCAGACCTCTAGATTGGTCTGTCAGGTTCCTTCACATACTAGGTTTATCAAGCAAGTTCAAACTCCATTTCTATTCCTCAAATCAGTTCATATGTCAAACAAGGATGTACACACAACGATCTCAGTTCTAGGATTAACAAAACGTAACAGAAGCCAAGGAATACACATACACAACAATTACAAATTTCTGAGCATTTCCTGAGCTAGACTGACTACTACAATTACCAAAAATGAAATCATTTGTTGGTCATTCTATTCAAAAACGCAAATCGAATTCTGGGCATTTCCATTCAGTAAATGACTAACAGGCCAAAAAATAGTAAAAAGGAAAACAATTCACAGAACAGGAAAATTCGTGAAGGATCAAGACATAGAGAGTTTTTTGCTTGCTTCCTAAATGCCAGAATCCCCCTTACCAAAACATTCAACACAAATCAAAATCGTGAGGGGAAGGTGAAACATGATTGCATGAGGGAAAGGCAGGCATTTTTTGGTGTTTTCTTGCCCAAGAAAATTTAAAAAACATTTTTCCTAGAAATGTTGCTCTGCCCATTTTGAATTTCTTCCCATTCTTCCAATCCCCCCCTTATACTTAGGAAAAATCATGCCCTACATCTCATTTTTCTGCATTGACATAGTTGGCTACATAGGATTTTAATTAAAAACAATTGCAAATTTAACATGATGTCCAAACTTATAATGTTTAGCTAGCATAAAAAACCATCAACCTAAATCTTAATCGCCGAAACATAAACATTAAATCGATGGTGGGGCTTTTTCCTTGAGCTCCACACCATGATTATTTACATCATATTATTTAAATGCAACTTAGGTCAAAACTAGGGTGTTACATTCCCCTCCCCATTCAACAACATCGTCCTCAGTGCTTTACAACATTGAACAAAATTGATTTGTTGGTACTACCCTCAGCAATTCGCAGAATTGAATAAAAAAGTATGTGCCATAATCATCCTCCAACTTCCACGTAGCTTCTTTAGGACCGTAGTGCTCCCATTTCACCTTTACCTACCCTATTGCTTGGTTCTAGAGCATTATGACCTTCTTGTTGAGGATGCGCATAGGCTCTATTTGGAACACTCCCTGTAGTTCCATCTATATCACATCCCAATTTATTACATGGTTAGGATCATGTACATATTTCTTAAGCAAAGAAACATGAAAAACATTGTGAGCCCTAATGATAACAAATGCAAGTCTATATGCAATTGGTCCTATTATTTCAAGCACTTCAAATGGCCCACAGTATCTAGGAGACAACTTGACACAAATCCCAAGCTTCAAGGAAATTTTCTTTACCTTCACCCTGAGGTAAACATGATCCCCAATACTAAACTCTCTATTAACCCTATGCTTATCTGCATAGTATTTTTGTCTAATCTGGGCTGCCTTTAGATTCTATTCTATTTTTACAACTTCCTGATCCATCGCCTTGACCAATTATGGACCGATCACAACACTGTTCACTAGGTTATCCGAAGTTACTGGTGTTCTGCACCACTTGCCATACAAAGCTTCATATGGACTCATCCCCAAGGATCCTTGCTGTCCATTGTTCTAAGAAAATTCTACCGAGCGTAAATAGTCTTCCCAGTTGGATGGTTTGTCCATCACATACATGCGAAGTATGTCTTCAAGCAATTGGTTAACTCTCTTGGTTTGACCATCAGTCTGAGGATGGTAGGCAGTGCTGAAATTCAACTTTGTCCCCAAGTCTACAAACAATCCTTTCAAAAAATTAGAGGTGAAATTAATTTCTCTTCCATATACTATTACCTTAGGAGATCCATGCAATTGAATAATTTCTTTCATGAAAATATTAGCAATATCATCAGTCTTATGCGTGGACTTTACCGGTATAAAATGCACTGCCTTCGTCAACTTGTCCACCACAACCATGATGGAATCATGTTGTCTCCAAGTCATCGACAATCCTATAGTAAAATTCATGCAAACAACTTCCCATTTCCATTATGGAACCGGCAAAGGATGTAACAAACATACTGGGTGTTAATTCTCCACCTTTACCTACTGACACTTCATCCACCTTGAAATATATTCAACCATGTCCTTATAAATGCCTGGCCAAAAGTATTGCTTCCTTTTTGTATAAATTGTCTTCTGATATCCCAGGTGACCAGAATATGGAGTTTGATGGATTTCATCCATAACACCCGACCTCAAATCTACCACATTTGGAATATACATTTTGCTCATATAAGTAAGAAGTCCATCCTCTTCTAACTTATAACCTTCATATTTCTTTTCAAGGCTTTGTTGCTGTAATTTGTCCTTTACCTATGCATACATTTCATCTTCAGCATTATGATTAATAATTTGTTGTCTCAAATTTGATTGGAAATTACTAATAGATGCCACATGCATCTCTTGCACCTTTTTTATCAGTGCATCAACTACCTTTTTCTCTTTTCCTTTTATGTGCTTGATTTCAAAATCAAACTCACATAAAATTTCCAGCCATCTAGCTTTCCTAACATTTAGAGTAGGTTGATCAAACAAATATTTCAGACCACAGTGGTCTATCCTTAACTCAAATTTTATTCCCATAAAGTAATGCCTCCACATCTTGAGAGCGTGTATTATGGATGCAAGTTCCAGATCATGAGTGGCATAATTCCTCTCATGCTCCTTTATCTTTTTGGATTCATAGCATATCACGTCGTTGTCTTGCATAATAACTCCTCCAAGTCCTTGACTGTATGCATCTGTACATAACAAAAAAATATTTCTCTAGGTTTGCAATTTTTAATACTGGTGCACTAGTGAGAAGATACTTTAACCGCTAGAAAGTTTCTTCACACTTCGAGGGCCATTCGAACTTTATCCCATTCCTTTGCAAAGAAGTGATAGCATGTTCAACCTTGGAGAATCTTTCAATGAATCTCCTGTAGTATCGTGCAAGCGCCATAAAGGATCTTACCTCCATCACACTCTTTGGAGTAGGCCAATTTTTGATAGCTTCAATCTTGTCAGGGTCCACGGATATATCCTCTTTTGAAATAATGTCACCCAAGTACTAAATTCTATCTTTATAGAAGTCACACTTGCTCAGCTTTGCATACAACTGATGTTCTCTTAGCAATTGCAATGTTAGTCTCAAATGTTCTTCATGCTCTTCTTCATTTTTAGAATACACAAGAATGTGATCAAGGAAAACAAGAACGAATTTGTCCAAATACCTACTGAGGACACTATTCATAAGGCACATAAATGTTGTTGGTGCATTTGTGAGAGCAAATGGTACCACTACAAACTCATAATGTCCATACCCTGTTCTGAAGGCTATCTTATGAATGTCTTCGTCCTTGATTCTCACCTGATGGTAATCAGACCTCAAGTCAATCTTGGACAAAACCTTTTCTCCTTTCATTTGATCAAAGAGGTCATCGATTCTTGGCAAGGGATATTTGTTCTTCACCACGACTTTATTCAGCTGCCTATAATCAATACACAATCTAAGTGTACCATCTTTCTTCTTCACGAACAAAACTAGTGCTCCCCAAGGATACATACTCGGCCTTATATAAATTTTCTCCAACAATTCTTGCAGTTGCATATTCAGCTCTAACATTTCTGGTGTACTCATTCTGAAAGGTTCTTTGGACACTGGTGTTGCTCCTGGGACAAGCTTGATCATGAAATACATGTCTCTCTTTGGAGGAATCCATGGAATCTCATTAGGAAAGAAATATTTGAATTCTTGCAACACGTGATAGTCTTCCAAGTTAAGAGTTTCATTCCCTGTTGTGTCCTCAATATGGGCTACATACAATTAACAACCTTTTCTATAAAACTTCTTCAATTGCATTGCTGAAATATGCCTTACAGAAATTACCTTTGGTATTCCTTTTACAACTACTAGGTTCCCTTCTCCATCCATGCACTCAAGAGTCTTGTTATAACACTCAAGATTCACCCTGTGGTCTTCTAACCAATCCATTCGAGTGAGAACATCATAGGAACCGAGTGGTAGAACATTCATATCTACGCAAGTGCTTAGTCCACTTATCACCAATGAAAATTCCTCCACCACTTCATTCAATTTTCTCTTAGTTCCAGTGGGTAGTTGAAGTAACCATAAATTGATATGCTTTTCTTTCCTAAGAGAAAAAAACTCCACTACTCTAGGATAAATAGAACTGTGAGTAGAACCATGGTCAACTAAAATAGAAATAGATTTCTCAACAATCTTGTTGATGTAATTGTAACATCGGAATGTATTCACTTGTATATCTTATGTATTATACCCCAATGTTTATTCCAGGAAGTGTTTGTAATGTAATTGAGTCATGTCATGCCCCAATGTTCTGATCGGGAGGTTCTATAATGTAAACAAGTCATGTCAAGTAATTGTGGGTAACCGTCCTATTGGTCAAGGGTTCAAGTCCCCACAGTTGTGGGGCCATAGGGTTATTGGACTATCCTAGAGAAGTCAACCCTAGGTGATTCATTGTAAGTCGGGGCAGTAGTCCCCACCATTGTGTTAAGGATAACCCTCCTTGCTGGTTGGAGGAGGCAAAGTCCCCACAAGTTGTGGGGCACTAGGGTTATTAGACACTCCTAGAGATGTCAGCTCTATTAAGTAATTGTTAAGTGAGGTCGACATGTTGGAGTGCGTTTCAAGTGAATGAAAGAATATAAATAGAGAGTGAGCCTCTCTATTTATCACACACACATTCACTCATTGGGCCGCATGAGTGAGAGAGAATTTGATGGGGTCAGAGAGAGAGACTAATACTTTTGGGAGATCATATTTATGTTTTCAGGGTTTACTTTTGGTGCTGATTCTATCTTTGAGGAAGTTGCGAGGTTTTCTCCTTTATGGTTTCATCGAGGAAAATTCTTTGTGTCTCTTGTCTCTTGTGTTTATTACTGTGCATGTTATTCTCTCATATAAGATCCTGAGATCATAATGCTCATTTGAATGATAAAAATCTAACATGGTATCAGAGCTAACATGAGAAGAAGACATTGTGCAACTGTAGAATCTAGGGATTCTTACTTTCTGGGTCTCTCCCCACAATCCATTAGCAAAATTATGCTAGGATGACTCTCTATTGAAGGGCACATCTTTCTGTCGAAGTGAAATTTGATTCCAAGAATTTTCAATTTTTGGTGCAAGAAATTAGGGCTTCTTACAGAAGAGGAATTTTTGAGTGAGCTTGACATAGGATTTATCTCCTCATCAAAATAGAAGTTGAGAGACCTAGGTCAACATTTTTTCTTGGGTGAAACTCTAGGAAAGTCAAACCCTAGTTTGACCTCGAGCTGGAAAAACCCTAAATACTAAAACGGATAGGTTTTGGTACATTCGCTATATCTCGATATTGGAGAAGGATTAGGAGCTGAAACTTGCACAAGATGAAGATAAAATCTTGGTTTACACTATTTCCAAAATTCAACCTCATATTCACTATATTATAGGACATATGATCCCTCCCAGTTAGGGTTCCAACCTCTTCCAGGATTCATGCCTAAATAGGACACCTGGGGACAATTGCTATATCTTGGGGGAAAAGGTCCAAATGAAATGTCTGAAGATGTTCCCGAAAGGTAATAGACTTTAATTTCTGTGATCCGATTTTCAGACCCAGAAGATGAAACACTGACATGTGGAAGTCCATAAAACTTCACAGTTATGAACAGTCTTGTAATAGGTCTCCTTGGGAAAATGATCAGAAGTCTCAATTGGTGAAACAAATTCTAATGAAACCTATGGTTTTGGGACAGGGATAGGTGAGGATACCTTAGTACAAATTTTTAGACACATAGGACCAGTAATTTTGGAGATATCACAGAAACGTAATCAGGCATTTATGTAGGAGAAATTGGTAAACTAGGGCTTCCTGTTTTGGGAGCTTCCCTCCACTGTTTTCAGAAAATGAGCACATTGGAAAACTTGCCTTGAAGAGATATATCTTTCTATCCAATCATATCTTAAAGATTCTAATTTTTTTTATTAATGGTTTCTCTAACAAACCCTAGATCAGCGAGCTCCAGAACCAGGATGGACACCTCAAATCTGTAAGATCTAATCATTTGGTATTTTCATTTGAGGTTATCATTTCAAAGTGATCTATCACATCAACTTGATGATAAGCTTGGTGAAGTTGAAAAAATTCAAGCATGGAAGTATACAATCTCTCTAAAGAAAATGAATTGGACACCTACATGAGTAGAGAGGTTCCAGTTCCAGAGGGAGATGAGGCTCAAAGCCTTACACAAGAAGAACTTGGTTAAGTCCAAGAAGATAATTGGTTATTCAATCATGGATCAACTTGTACCACAAGTGACTTCCCTAAAGACACCGAAGATGTTTGATTCCTTGACCAAGATATTTGAAAGGAAAAACATAAATTAGAATATGACCTTAAGAAACCAGTTGAAGAATGTGAAGATCCAGAATGCAGAGAACATATAGTCATACTTTACAAGGGTCTCTCAAATCAAAGAACAACTTATCCACCTTAGCAGAGTATGTCGCATCTTGTTCACCTAGTTGTGAGGAAGAATGGCTAAGGAAGCTACTGTCTGATTTATTTGATCTCTAGTTGATGCTACTTGTATACATTGTGACAACCAGAGTTTTGTGAATTTTTCAGAGAACTCGATGTTCCATGACATGTCAAAGCATATCGAGATCAAGCATCACTATATTAGGGATTTGGTGCAAAGGGTAACAATGAAGCTCCAGTATGTTGCGGTGGATGAACAGATAGCTGATGTGTTGATGAAGCCATTAGCCAAAGTGAAGTTTGAGTACTTCAGGGAGAAGCTTGGTGTTCTCTAGATCGAGGTTCCTTCCAAGGGGAAGTGATAAGTCTGTGAGCCATTCTGACATGGTGAGAGGATTAGTTCCTTCCATGGTCAGATGTAAGGGCTGATCCATTCTGTCATTGTGAGAGGATTGGTTCCTTCCATGTTAGATATGAGTGTTGAGCCATTGTGATATGACTGTAGGATTGGTTCCTACATGATCAGATATAAGGGCTATTGCCATTCTTGGAATGGAGGTGCCTGGTTAGTTATCGGGAATACTCGGTCTAGGACTGAGGGCCATTCTGATATGACTGTGAGATGTGCTCTCACATGATCAGATATGAGTGCATGGCCATTCTGATGTGATTGAGGGATGTGTTCCCACTTGATTAGATATAAGGGTTGTTTCCATTCTTTGAATGGAGGCACCTGGTTAGTTACAAGGAATCCTCAGTCTAGGACTAAGAGCCATTTTGATGTGTCTGTGGAATTGGTTCCCACATGATCAGATGTAAGTGCAGAGCCTTTCCACAGATGATAGTAGGTGTGTCTTATCATGCTGGTGGATGTGAGTGATGGCCTTTCCATAGATGATAGTAGGTGTGTCCTATCATGCTAGTGGATGTGAGTGCTATGCCTTTTGACAGATGTTAGTAGGTGTGCCTACCATGCTGGTGATTTTAAGTGCTATGCCTTTCCACATATGGTAGTAGGTGTGTACTACCATGCCGGTGGATGTGAGTGTTGTTCCTTTCCACATATGATAGTAGTTGTGTCCTATCATGCTGGTGGTTGTGAGTGCTGAGCCTTTTCACAGATGATAGTAGGTGTGTCCTATCATGCTGGTGAATGTGAGTGATGTGCCTTTTCATAGATGATAGTAGGTGTGTCCTATCATGCTATTGAATGTAAGTGTTGGGCATTTCTGACATGACTGGATTGGTTCCTATCATGGTCAGATGTGAGTGTTGAGCGTGCCTTTCTGACATGGTGTCGGATGTGTTCATTTCATGGTTATATGTAAGTGTTTGGTGGGCCATTCTAACTTAGGTTCAGATATAAGTGATGAAGAAGACCTACATGGAGGCTAGGCCTACAACCAGCATGAAAAAGGGCTGGCTCTGTAGAATTTCATGTGACAAGAAGAATCATGAGATAGGACCTGTGATAATGATCCAGCAGTGATGATCCACCAATGATGATGATCCAGATTGAGTGACGATCCAAATCCAGATGAAGATGATGGGAACTCAATGATGATCTAGATGATACAGAGAAGAAGACTGGTGGTGATAAACTGTGTCAAGAGAATACCTTCCTATTTAAGACGGAGTGTTGATGTAATTGTAAATTAAGAATGTATTCACTTGCATATCTTATGTATTGTACCCCAATGTTTATTCTGGGAAGTGTTTGTAATGTAATTGAGTCATGTCATGCCCCGATGTTCCAATCATGAGGTTCTATAATGTAAACAAGTCATGTCAAGTCATTGTGGCTAACCCTCCTATTGGTCAAGGGTTAAAGTCCCCGCAATTGTGGGGCCCTAGGGTTATTATACTATCCTAGAGAAGTTGATCCTCGGTGAGTCATTGTAAGTCAAGGCAATAGTCCCCACTATTGTGTTAAAGATAACTATCCTTGTTGGTCAGAGGAGGCAAAGTCCCCACAAGTTGTGGGGCACTAGGGTTATTAGAAACTCCTAGAGATGTCAGCTCTAGTAAGTAATTGTTAAGTGAGGTCGACATGTTGGAGTGTGTTTCAAGTGAATGAAAGAATATAAATAGAGAGTGAGCCTCTCTAATTATCACACACACAATCACTCATTGGGGTGCATGAGTGAGAGAGAATTGGTTGGGATCAGAGAGAGAGACTACTGCTGTCGAGAGATCATCTTTATATTTTTGGGTTTTACTTTTGGTGCTGATTCTATCTCTGAGGAAGTTGTGGGGTTTTCTCCTTTATGGTTGCCCCGAGGAAAATTCTTTGTGTCTCTTGTATCTTGTGTTTACTGCTATGGATGTTATTCTCTCAGATAAGATCCTAAGATCATAATGCTAGTTTGAATGATAAAAATATAACAAATCTTACCCGCAACTTTGACCACCGTTGACTGGTGATCTTTCTAGCGGTCTTCTAGTGCTTCATAAATGCTAGGTACGACCCTTTCTACTTATCCTACTACTTTTTCCTATTGAATATTGTATGTTGGCCTTGAATTCTCATTCTTCAGTGGCTATTTTCAGCATACGTGGGGTCCTCCACATTTCTAGCATTGAAGTGGTTCTCTTTACTACGGCAGTTCTCTTGGCTTTTCTCCCATTACTCCGGTTGGCTGCTTCTTAGCTTGGAATGGTTGCTTCTGATGATTTCGAAAGTTAGGAGGTTTGAAACCTCTCTTCCTCTGATCAGACTTCTCATTCATATTTTTCTTCCATGCCTTCTAGTATTTAGGTTTTCTCTTTCTTTACTTGTAGAAATACTTATCTTTTCTTATCGCCTCCTCCAAAGTTCTAGGTTCATAGAACTCAATTCGGTCTCTGTAGGACTGAGGTAGTCCAATCAGAAAGAGATGTATTTTTACCTTCTTATCCTTAATATACCTGACTTACCTCGGCAGTTCCAAGAAATTTTTTGCATATTCCTCCATAGTCTGCTGTCACCATATCAACTCATGGAATTATTTGATTTTGTCATCATAGTATCGATCATAGAGGTACTTTTGCTTGAAATATTTCTGGAACTATTTCCAGACAATATTCCTTTCATTTATTTGCTTTACTTTCTTGAACTGTTCCCACCAAATAGAGACTCTTCCTGTCATATTGAAACTAGCTACTCGAGCTTTCATATTTCTAGAAAAATCTTGGACTTCGAAATATTTTCTTATTCTCAGAAGCCAAACTTCAGCTTCTTGACCAGCCTTTACCTCACCATTGAAGATAGATGTCTTTTCCTTCCTGAAGTCATCTCGTGAGTTGTTCTGGTAACTCCTCTTCCTCCTACTCCTATGAGATGAAGAGCCCAAATATTCAATGGGTATTTTAGAGTCATATGAACCAGTAGGAGGTCTCTTCCTCTTATTCTCATGAAAGGAAAAACTTGAACCATTAGTGGATTTTTCAGTTAGACAAGCCACTAGGAGATTGCTTTCTTCTTATAGCAATTGTCTTACTTCCTTCTGGATTTACTGTCAGGTCCTGAGAGTTCATATTTCTTTGAATGTCTGTCAAAATATACAATATGGCTATGTTCAACTGATTCTGCTCCTCCTGAGCCTTAATCAGTCTTTCGTTGTCTACTCTGTAGCTTTATATCTCCACCCTGAGGCTTCTCATGGTGGATGCAAAGTCTGGGAGAGTTTCTTGAAACCTTCTCCAATTAGAATTTGTCTCAACATTTCTAATTCTAACATTTTTCTCCCATAGCATCTTCCTCGTGCGCATTGGGGTCCCATGCATAATCATACATATCGTCTATCCTCATGGTTGAACCAACTATTTAGATTCACAATGCCCTTTCTGAAGGTGACTGTAATTCTCAAAAAATGTGTTAGATAACAAAACTGTTAGATATAATCAAAACCAAGATCACTTACCCACTTCCCATTGAATGTTTTCTTTGTTATGCAGCCATAATATGTTGGAAATTTTAACCAACATCTCTGTAAATATTCGAATCATCCCATCGAGGCCCAATACTGTAACCACCTTCCTTTCAGATCCATTTAAGCCCAACGCTACAACCAACAACTCTGATACCACACTGTCACATCCCCTCTCACCCCGGAGGAGAGAACATGACCCAGTGCTTCTATCTGAGTTACCTATCTCTGATCCTGCATTCGTATGATGATTCCTGATTCTTTTTTTCATTAAATATCTACACAAGCAAGAATTTCTCCTGCTAACATTCTGATCCAGACCATATATAACTCTTTATCTTCCCCAATTGTAGAGAGATCGAACGGTGGAGAATCATCCTGCATAAAATCAACAATGAGGAGAGCTTCACTTGAGGAATTAGAAACATATCAAAATTTCAGTCTCGCACCCCGCATCCCATAGGAGGAATGGTTGTTGCGGAGATCAAAGTTGCAAAAATAAAAATTTACCATAGTCATTTCCACATCTCGCATCCGGCATCCCACATTCTACATCCCGCATCTCACATGCGGAATGGCTGTTACGGAGATCAAAGTTGTGGAAATCAAAATTTACATATTCATTTCCGCATCTTGCATCTCGCGAATTGCAAAAAGAAGATTTTTCCAAATGACATTTTTGCATCCCGCATCCCGCATCGCACAAGTTGTAGAAAGGGAATTGCATAAAGGAAAATGTGGAGTCCAAACTTCTACAAGGTGCATTTCCGCATCCTACATCCCGCAGGTTGTGGAAAGGAAGTTGTGGAAGGAAAAATATCTGAAAAATCGATCTGTTCATGAATATTTCTAAGTATAAAACTAATTTCCAACATCCAGGCCATCACCAATCTGGTCGATCTAACTTCATAACAACTTAGAAAATTCATTGAGGTAATTACACACATAGATGCATCATTCATGAAATATACAGCTGGAACACAACACATTTCATTCAAGAATTCATCATTTCATATTAATTTATAAACAAGTAGAGTTGCAGGCATTGAAACATAAGAGATACTTATCTTGATCACAAGCTTGTCCCACAACCAGCTATGTCTATGCAATGTTCCACCCAACCACAGGCCAGTGTGCTCATCAATCTCTCAGCAACACTGCCACCCCCAAGTTGGGCATGATTTCCCGATGGAATAAGGAACACTAGAAAACTTCCACATAGCCAAGGGTACAATAAAAATCAGCCAAGGAAACACAGTTGGGTTTATCAGACTTACACAAGAAATTATTTAAACATAGACAAATTTTATGCAAGTCAAAACCAAGCCAATAGATGGGTTTATTAGGCTACCATCCAAGCCATCCTTCCAGTTGGGTTTATCAGGCTTACATAGACAGTGATTTAAACATAGCCAAAGTTTATACAAGTCACAACCAAGCCAACATATGGGTTTATAAGGCTAACAGCCAAGCCATCCTTCCAGTTGGGTTTATCAGGCTTGCACAGATAGTGGTTTACACTTAGCCAAAGTTCACATGAGACACAAGCAAGCCAATAGATGGGTTTATCAGGTTGTTGGGTAGGTGGAAAGAATGACTGCTAATCTAGTGGGCTCAATCCTAGAGATATGGACACCTACACCCGATCTATCCTGACTTCTGAAAATTAACACACCCAACACAGGAAAGCATCCCCTTCTCTGCTACATAGTCCCTTAGGTCATGCCTTTGCTTCCAGTACCAGTTAGGGTATGAAAAGAAGAAAAAAATCCATCTAGATTTGTCTGTGAGATTCCTTCATAGACTAGGTTTATTAAGCAAGTCTAGACTCCATTTCCTTTTTGCAAATCAGTTCATATTTCGAACAAGGATGTACACACAACGATCTAAATTATGGGATTAACAAAACCTAACAGAATCCAAGGAATACACACACACACAACAATTACGAATTTATGAGCATTTCTTGAGCAAGAATGACTACTGCAATTACCAAAAATGAAATCGTTTGCTGGTCATTCAATATAAAAACACAAATCGGATTCTTGGCATTCACATTCAGGAAATGACTAACAGACAGGAAAATAGTAAAAAGGAAAACAATTCATAGAATAGGAAAATTGGTGAAGGATCAAGACTTAGAGCGGTTTTTGCTTGCTTCCTAAATGCCACAATCCCCCTTGCCAAAATGTTCAAGATAGTCTAAAATTGTGAGGGAAAGATGAAACACGACTGGATGAAAGAAAGGTAGGCATTTCTTGGTGTTTTCTTGCCCAAGAAAATTTAAAAAACATTTTCCCCAGAAATGGTGCTTTTCCCATTTCAAATTTCTTCCAACTCTTCCAATCCCCCAATTATCCTTAGCAAAAATCATGCCCCCCCATATAATTTTGTTGCATTGACATAGTTGGCTATAGGAATTTAATTAAAAAAATGGCAGATTTAACATGATGTCCAAACTTATAACCTTCATCTAGCATAAAAACACCATCGGCCTAAATCTTAATCGCCGAAAGATAAACACTAAATCGATGGTGGGGGTTTTGGCTTGAGCTCTACACCATAATTATTTACATCATATTATTTAAATGCAAATGGGGTCAAAACTGGGGTGTTACACTGACCTTGTGGTATGTCAAGTAAAGGGTAATTTTTCTTGTAAAAATATGTGATTGAAGAGATACGGGGACGCGGTCAGAATTGCTACAGAGGATTTTCAAGCTATTTCTTTGCAAGAAGTGCCAAGAGAACATAACCAAGGAGCGGCTGTTATTGTATTTTTTTCCTCAATATTAGATCCAGACAATGAAGCACAAGATTCTTGCAAAGTTCAAGTAATATTTCATCCTTTTGTACCAGACAACTTCAACAATTGGGAAGTGTTTGATGATGAGAAGGAGATCCATAGATTCATGGCTAATGTGGAGGAGTATGCGGGTAATGAAGTTGATTAGATAAAGGAAGAATCCACTGAAGAACCTTAGTATAACCCTATTCTAGTTGAAAGTTTATTTTTGGAAAGGAGTTTTGATAGAGATGACAGGTGCAAATTAAAAGACACAACTTTAAATCCAGAATACAAAGAAGTGAATATTGGATCTCAAGAAGACCCACGTCCGATTAAGATTGGTAAGACCTTATATCCGCAAGAAATAATTGGATAAGATGGTGGAATAAAATATGATAGTCCCAATAAGGTATTGGAGTGGATTTCCAACCCCATCCCATCTAGGAAGAAAACAAGTGATGTCATGGTGTGTGTTGATTTTAGGAACCTTAATGCAGTGTCCAAGAAAGAAAATTACTTGCTTCCAAACATGGAACTCTTACTGCAAAGGATCACGGAGTTGAAATTGATGTCGTTCCTAGATGGATTTTCAGGCTTCAATTAGGTGGCCGTCAAGAAATAATATCGAGCAAAGACTACATTCACTACTGCTTGGGGCATGTACGAATACCTATGGATGCCTTTTGGCTTGATGAGTGCTGAGGATACCTTTTAGAGAGCTATGGACTATGCTTTTAGATATATATTACATAAAATATTGGAAATATATGAATGTGATCTCACATTTTACTCCAAAATAAGGAAGGATCACGTCAAACAACTTCAACAGGTATTTGAGCGTTGTCATAGGTATGGAATCTCCTTAAACCCAACAAGTCTATTTTGGGTGTCATTGAAGGTAATTTACTTGGTTATGTCGTTACAAAGCAAGGTGTTAAAATAGATCCAGAAAGAGTAAAATCTATTAAAGAAATTTCATTGCCTAAAAATTTGAAGGCTTTAAGATATTTCTTTTGAAAAATCAATTTTATTCATAAATTTATTCCTATTTTTACACAGATTACTAAGCCTTTCAATAATTTATTAAAAAATGATGCATATTTTAGATGGATTGAGGAATCCAAGAAAGCATTTGAGTACGTCAAAGAAGCTATTATCCGAGCACCGGTATTGGTAATTTTAGACTATTCTAAGCCATTTCAAATTTTTTCTTTCTAAAAAAACAAACCACTCCTCCATATGGGTTTATGTCCCATGGAAAACCTTTAAACCCACAAAAAATAGAATATATGTAAATTAATATTTTTGGAATATATTTTTCATTCCCAAAATAATCTGTTTAATATAATTTTTTGTAAAACATTAAAAATTTTGTGAATATATATATATATTAAATAACTTAAATTTGAACTTGTAAACGGAAAATATATCCCTACCTTGGTAGGAAAAATAATAATAAAATTCTAAATATGATAACCTTTAAAATACTTCTAAACAGTTTAGGAAAGCACACAATGTTAGTGCTCTTTCTATCATCAATACTTCCTACAAAATCAATGTCAGTGTATCCAACTTGAGAACCATAATTTGTGACTGAGTACATGATGCCAAAATTGATTGTACCTACAATGTACCGCAAAATTCACCTACTTTCCAATTGGAAGTTTTTGTTGTCTCCATGAACCCGAACATTAAACTAACTGCATACTGTCTAGTCTTGTGGTTGTTAAATACATTATGATGCCAACAAGTATTTTATACAAAGTGGGATCCACAACTATTTTTTGACCTTGCTTTCTTAATTTTGAGCTTATTATTAGTGGAGTGTATGATGGTTTGGAATTCGTCATTCTAAATCTATTCAAAATATTTTATCATACTTTTGTTGACATATAAATATGCCACTATATGATTTTTCAACTTCAATGCCAAGAAAATATTTCATTAATCCAATATATTTCATTTCAAACTCTATTTTCATGACTTATTTAAAATTTCCCATATGTGTAGATCATATCATCCACATGCAGAAATACAATCAAAATTTGGTTTTATTGATCTATTTTGGCATATAATATGGGTTCATATTTTCTTATGCTAAACCCATTACTGATTAAGTATGAGTCATTTCATCCATACCAAGATCTTGGCTCTTGTTTTCTGCTAGACTTTATGCTACATTATAAAAGCCTTAATTTCTACCTTATACCACTCTATTTTTCTGCTAAAGCCTTAAATCCTTGAAATTTTCAAAAGTTTCATATTTTTGCTTTACGAAATATCCCCCTTCTTCCAACTGATCTCATCAATCAAACTTAGAAAATAAAAGTGTCCTCCTAAGGACTATGTCTACATGGTACCACAAAATTTTGTATGCACTATCTCCAATGGTGCTCTTGCTTTGTAGAATGCACTCGCTAGAAAGATATCCCTTTTTTTCCAATATGCGTCTCTCACAAAATTCTGTTGGTTAATGTATTATTGGAAAGCCCTTAACCATTTTATTCGGTTGCAATAAATTTATTCCACCACAGTGAAAATTACCAAATTTCAAATTCCATAATGAAGACTCATCTAGAATTGTGACATTGTGTACACATGAAGATAACTGGTTGGCATTCCTTAAAGTTAAAGTAAGCATCCTATTGTTTTTCATTTTAATTGTAGGAATGAGTTTCATACTTGGGAATTTATCCCTGATTATACAATAATTATTTGTAAAGATGACTTTATATAACCATGTTTAGTGATTTGACCAACACTCATCATATTATGCTTTATTGTCACAAACCCAAAATACCTGAATAGATTCTTGGCGCTCGTCGTAAAAAAATTATTCTTTCTAAAACATTTAATCATACAAATTAAATTAAATGTTTTGATTACTTAACCATAACCATTCTTTAAAATTTAAGAACCTACAAAATACAATCACTCTAATGCTAACCCACATAAGCAAATCTTATTGAATATTGCAATAAGGCACAACCGTTACATTAGTTGCATACTAATCCTTTGAATGAAATAATGATTGCACATTAAACTTGTCCTTTAATTATGGTTAACACCCTCCATATCAAGATACCATATTTTGTACGTGATCTCCTAGGAACAACCACTGTAAATGAGGTGTGTGTCACGTGAGTCAGCTGAGGCACAAACAACAAGGTTATATTTACTTTAGATGATAAAGAACTAATTTATAAAATATGTACAGATACACACTCATTTTACTATATTTGTCGTCCGATGGTTAGTCTAATGTCTTTCCATCATTGAAACTCATCCTATGCAGCCACACTTTGGAATTCATGTTAGTTCAATGTACATAATAACATCAGAAACGAAAGCATTTCTCTAGTGGTATAGACCACATAATAGAAAGATAAAAATATTTCAATAAACAAGTTTAACTATTACGAATACCACAAAATGTGAAAAGAACTTGTGCGGCTAAAACCTTTCCTATGACTTTCCTCCCAACAATAGGATTCATTTGACATATGTTTGTCCGTCTAAAGCTACCCCTGAGTTGGGCGATGAATCCACTAAAGAAAGGTTATAAACAAAAACTCTTCGAACTTCAAGTTAATAACCCATGGGATACCTTGTCTATGCGTATGAGACTTAGACTTCTTAGTTGTCATAACATTGAAATTTTTACTATTAATCATGACTAAACCCTCATCATGTTTTGTCCATAAACAAAAGGGCATGTCAACAATATGTCTTAATTGAATGGATACAACTATCTACCCAAAATTCGAGAGTGTATTAGTAAGCAATGTATCCACCATTTTATAACAACATTTTACCTACCATTTACTTATACCAAAAGTATTTATAAGTTACCTATTATATTCAAGAGGGTCATTAGAGGAAATTTGGGGTCTAAAACGGGCCTTATAAGAAAACGTGGCAACAAAAAGTTCATGTGAGTTGGAATTCAAGAACCAATAGAATTCCAATAAAATGAGTCAACCATAACAGTTGAATTGAAATATTTGTCATAAAAAAAACTACTTTTTTGTTCGTATTTTCAACATATCTCTCTGTGGTTTTACTCAAATTTCGATCAGGAGAGCTCGTTGGATGTGAAATTTGATTTCGCATCCAACAAGTACCCACACTACATACTTTTGACAGACCCCTCTAACCAAAAACCAAGAAATACCTGAAAAAACATGATGATGGTGTCATCATCACATTTTTTCAGGTATTTCTTGTTTTCACATAGAGGGGTCCATCAAAAGTATGCAGTGTGGGTACTCGTTGGATGCAAAATCAAATTCCACATCCAGTGAGCTCTCTCGATCGAAATTTGAGTAAAAACACAGGGAGATATGTCGAAAATATGAACACAAAAAGTAGTTTTTTCTTTTTCCCTCCAAAATAAATAAATATTATTTTATTATTTTCTTTAGGAGGCCCATTTTAGACCTCAAAATTCCTCTAATGATCTCATAAACTATCTAGTAGGATAATCATATATTAAGATAAGGACTTTCCCTTAACTAGTATATATATATATATAACCTCTTTCTAATATTCTACTATTGATTATCGATTCCTTTCATATCTATTGTAATCTATGAATTTTTTTTCCATTCAAAAAGTATAGTTAAAATCAACAAAATACTCATGCCAACAACAGGTTATATACATATTTATACTCTTAATATTAATGAAGCATTGCAAATTCGTCTATTTGCAAATATATTCACCTAGTATTGAAACTCATTCATTTACAAAATATTAACACTTCAAATACAACAATAAAATTTAAAAACGCAGCGAAGGAGCTATCGTTCAAATCTCAGCTCAAACATATAGGCAAGGTTTAGAGATTAGCTCTGAAATAGTACAAGCATGAACATATCAGAGTTTAGATCAAATCGTAGTTAGTAATTCATGCTCAAA
The DNA here is from genome assembly GCA_001517045.1 of Pseudotsuga menziesii. Taxonomy (NCBI): domain Eukaryota; kingdom Viridiplantae; phylum Streptophyta; class Pinopsida; order Pinales; family Pinaceae; genus Pseudotsuga; species Pseudotsuga menziesii. Next base: position 223,747 of record LPNX010564506.1, on the reverse strand, counting down.
ATAGGTAACAACGCTTGCACAATACATACTCATATTTCAAGAAAAGCATGATCATAGTTTACCAAAACACATGCAACAATATAGCTCGAACATCTATCATGGAGCTAAACCATACCTGCCAAGTAGCGTATTTATTAGTATTTCTTGATCATTAAATATATTTGTTAGTAATTCTTGATCAAAATAATAGGAGGCCAACATAACGAAAATTGTGCAGCAAAAAATAAATCACATAGGTAGAAGCTAAGAACAGAGGTGGAGACAGATCATCGGGAAGAGATGCAACCAAGAGTGACTTGAAGATAGAACGTCACCCAGAAAAGAGAAAAAACTAAATATCATAAAGCGGGAGAACTTATATAATTGGAGTACTCTATTTCTTTTATGTTTTGGACATTTTGGTACGTTTTGAAGATAATTGGTAATTTTTTTGGTAAATTTCAAATTTAGAAGTATTAAAATTGTATTTATGAATACATAAATAAATTTAGTACTCTAGATACTCTTATAATACAAAGATTATACGATTTGTATAACTAATATTCCCATAGCACCATGATTATAAAATTTGTGTAGCTAATATATTTGATTCTATTTTTTTTTTTCAAAATTTCAACCTAACTTCAAACATAACAACACCAAAAATATATTAACCAAAATTCAAACACAACAACACTAAAAATGTATTAATTTTTTTTTTAAAGTTAGAATATTTAAACTATTGAAGTTTGTAGTTTATATTTTTTTTATATTATTTAAAATCTAGAATAGTTATATCAAGGGTATTTTATGATGTTAAATTAATTTCACTGATAAATATTTATAGTTTGAGTAAAGATTATATAACTGGGTTTAGATAATGTTGCAAGGATCTCAACATGACTTACTTGAGTTTTTTATTTTCGCACGATAAATAATGTCGAGGACAAAACATAATAACTAATTTTTTTTCTTGATGATGACTATTGTCTTCTCTTCTATAAATATGTAGGATTCATGATTGGCCATCTAGTCTATTATAGTCCAACAAAATATTCAACATCCTTCCATGGTGGAAAACACATATTAGTATCGTCATCACCTAAAATTTTTTTTATTATGTTTAAGTAATTTGAACAAGGTCAAACATTGTGAGTAGGGACTTCAACCTTGGATCATTCATCGCTTTCATTTCAGTTCATTTATTGCCTACTTAATGAGGATGCTGATAAATGATGGAGCTCCATATAGGAATATACCCATGCTTTTAGTTCAGGAGATGATCTCTTTCACCTTCAATATTTAATGCAAAGGTGCCAATTCTTTCGAGGCCATTGAAAATAACTGACTTAAAAAGTAATGGATGAAGAATAAATAATAAGATTAGGACATTTTTTGTGGATTGGTGGCCTAGAGATAACAATCATATTATTTTGTGGGGATTGGTGGGATAGAGATAACAATCATATTAGGCTATGGATTCTATTTGTCATCCAATTTGAAGATGGAGGATGAGGTAGACTCTTGCATATCAATATACATAATATTCATGTTATAGTTTTCAACATATTTTGTGAATTTGAGCATAAATAATTCATCATTTTTGTTGAAAGTAAGTTAATCCTGCAACTGTAAAACAAAGTTGGTTCACATTGTGAGTATGATTTTTCATTGCTCTCCTTACTTCTCTTCCAACATTTCAATCCCTTGGTTAAAATTGTCATGTGAACTAACTAATATGTTCATTGTGACTTTAACTGTTTGATATGGCACTTCAAAAGGATTTGAAAATTATGCAAGTTAGCATAGATCTTCCACACATCTTCTCCTAATGAATACATTGGAAAATACCTTTTTTTCTTTTTTTCAACATGTTTTAGGAAAGTGGACCCCGATGGTTTTTTCAAATTCACTTTTAGAAGTTAGGATGATCAAATCAATCATAGGAGATTATGATTGATGAATTAAAACATAGTGGATAGAAATTCATTGCAGAAGTGGTTACAGTGGTAGGAACTATCATGTTAACCTGCTGCACCTTTTTGGTTATTGCTCTAAGGGATCCAAAGTATATTTGTTATATGAATTCATGGTGAATCGTTCCCCTGACAAGTGTGTGCATGGAGATCCTAAAAATCACTTGGATTGGAAAGTGTTGTATTCTATGCTTTGTTAAACTTGTCATCTTGACATTGAAGAAACATAATGCTCACACATCATGTACGATTTCCATACAACATTTAACACAACATGCTATGTGGCGTTAATTATTTAATAGAACGTATGGCATTTTAAACAATTTCTTTTAAATTTAATTTTATTTGTTTTTAAAATCTATCAATTCAAACCACTCCTCGAGTGCTTATGTCCCATGGTAACCCTTTAAACCCATAAAAAATAGAATATATTTAAATTAATATTTTTGGAATATATTTTGCATTTTCAAAATACTCACTTTAATATATTTTTTTGTAAAACATTAAAAACTTTATGAATAATTATATCTATATATATACACACGCACATATATGTAATTATGTATTTATATAAGCTTGAACTACAACATCATTTAACCATAAGCTGGTATTGACACTATTCCCATAATCTTCATTATATCCAGGTCATTACGTATGCCACTTCTATGAGCACATATTGAATATGGATAAGCCTATAACCCCTTCCATGATCATTGAAGACTAACATCTTATACAACAAGGAGTGTCATATGTAACATATAAAGATGATACGATCTAACCCTAATCAAGCACACATAGTTACTATATATATATGTATGTATGTATGTATGTATGTATATTAAAAAACTCAAATTTAACTTGTGAACGAAAATGATATCCCTTATGGTAGGGATAATAGTAAAAAAATCTAAATACTATAACCTTTAAAATACTCCTAAACAATTTCGGAAAGCACAAATCTTAAAATTATAAGTATAGACATAGCCATGGTACCGATTTGTTTCAACTGCGCTATTATCACTTTAATCTTATAGATATTGTGGTATATACAAAGCTATAAATAAGTCTTATAATTTTTCATGTATATGTTTTAATGGGTTGTCTTTATTTTTCAAACTTGTATATTTTTCAGACTTTACGACATGGAGAAACTGATCGATTACTCATATGTTCAGGTGAGACAAAAAGATATAGCTTAAATTCCTAAAAGCATTCAATGTTGTCTCTTGAAACATTGTTTTTATTTTCATTTATTGTTTGATTTTGCTAAGATATTATTGTATTATTAATGGGATCAAATTCTTGCATTTTTTTTAAAAATCTACTACTTTTTACAAAGTTATTGTTGAACCTGGTTCATACATGCCTTTAGTCAAAGTTAAAAAATGGTCATTACATGGATCTCTATGGCCACTTTGTTGGATAATAAGGGGATATCAAACCAAAAAAAAACTGAGATCAATCACAACAACATACATAACTACGACTGATTAAATACTAGTCAACATGAGCTTTCCAAATCTTCTTCAATAACAAAAAAAAAACTCTATATACAATTGAAAATGATACTTCACACTTATAAACACTTCCTAGACTAGTTCAAGAATTTTCCCACATTAATTGAACTACCTAACTCAATTTATGACTATCACATCTACTATCATAAGTACAATAGGAAGATTACTTGTTTTAGAAATACTTTGACTGGTTTATATATGTCACAAAGAGAAATTACTCCTTCTTACACTCCCCCTTAATTTCATACTTATACATTCCATAAATACCTATACCTAGATCATTCCTTTTATATACAAAATTATCTAAGTTCCAATGGATTAGTGAAAATATCAACCAATAGGTCTTGAGATTGACAAAATTCCAAACATATTTCTCCATTGCTTACAAGTTCTCTAATAAAGTGGTATCCGGTATCATTATGTTTGCTTTTCTGATGGAATACATGATTTTTGGACAGTTCTATGACTGAGTTGTTTTCACAAAAGATGTGTGTTGTTTCATTTTCTTTATGTTGAAGATCTTCTAATATTCTCCTTAACCATACAACATGATAGGTTGTTAATGTTGTTTCCACATACTCTACTTTTTCTGAAGATATTGTCACAATGGGATGCTTTTTGGATGCCCATGAAATTAAACATGATCCAAGATGAAATGCATAACTTGAAGTTATCTTTCTATCATCAATACTTCCTGCAAAATCAATGTCAGTGTATCCAACTTGAGAATCAGATTTTGTGGTAGAGTACATGATGCTAAAATTGATTTTACCTACAATGTACCTCAAAATTATTTTACCTACTTGCCAATGGGAAGTTTTTAGAGTTTACATGAACCTAGAAATTAAACTAACTGCGTAATATCTAGTATTGTGGTTGTTAAATACATTAGGATGCCAACAGGTATTTTATACAAAGTAGGATCCACGACTATCTTTTGATCTTGCTTTCTTAATTTTGTACTTGTTACTAATGGATTGTATGATGGTTTGCAATTTGTCATTCTAAATCTATTGAAAACATTGTGTCACACTTTTGTTGACATATAAATATGCCACTATCTGATTGTTCAACTTCAATGCTAATAAAATATTTCACTAATCCAAGATTTGTCATTTCAAACTCTATTTTCATGACTGGTTTAAAATTTCTCATCATTAAATTTCCTGTGTAGATCATATCATCCACATGCAGAGATACAATCAAAATTTTGTTTTATTGATCTATTTTGGTGTGTAATATGGGTTCATATTTGCTTATGCTAAACTCATATTGATTAAATATGAGTCAATTCTTCCATACCAAGATCTTGACGCTTGTTTCAAACCATATAGTGTATGTTTCAACATGTAGAATTTATGCTCTTAATTATTGATTTCATACCCAGGTGGTTGATTAATGTAAACTTGTTCCAAAATCCTGTTTAAGAATGATGATTCGAAATCCAACTAATATACTTGTCATATGTTGTTAGGTGCTAATGCCAATACTATTCTAATGGTGTCTAATATTTCTACTAGAGCAATGATTTCTATAGAATAAATATCAGGTTGTTGTGCAAATCCTTTCATAACAAGCCTTTCATTATGCTTCTCCTCTTCTCCTTTTTCATTGAATTTGGTTTTATAGATACATTTGACTTCTATGTTTTCCTTGTACTTTGGAAGATATACAAGATCCCAAATGTCATTCTTTTCAATTGCATCAATTTCTTCATTCATTTCTTGAATCCATTTATCTTCTTTTATTTCTTCTTCAAAATGCATAGCGGTAAGTGCACAAAGTTTAGGGACCTTTTAGGTGGAATGGTAGAGTGAAGTAAATAACTCTTGATCAATAAAATAGAAAATGCCTTTAGGATTGAATAATGTTGGAGCCACTTTCCAGCAAGCCATCTCATACTATTTTCATGACTTTGTTGATATTAGCCTTGCTTACCTCAATGATATTAATGCTTGTTTGAAGAAATGATGGGGGGAATGGATATCAAAGAAAGATATCGAGAACCGCAATAGAAAATAAAGGGCATGTTTATATGTCTTTTCTCTTTTCACTTTCTATGGCTAGTATAAAACAATGAGTCTACAGGTATGTCTTCCTCAACCCTTAAGTCTTTCTGTCTTAACTAAAACAAAACATGGATTAAACTTAGTTTCCTGATAAATGAAAATATTGCACATCTGACTCAATAATAATGAGGTTTCTCTAAATAAAAAAATAAATTTAGAAGGTTTTATAATATCAGTTCCACACCAACAAAGTAAGATAATAGATTCATCCCAAGCAATTTCGACCCAGAACAACCTAGTCCCAATGTTTCCAATATGCATTGCAACTAGGATAATTAACAAAATTGCGCACTCATTTTAGTAAGAAAAATCGCTCCCCTGTTTTACCTTACAAAAATGTGCTCTCGTTTACTAAAACCTGTTTTTTGGTTAAAACGGGCTGATCCTGTCATTTTTTCCACAATGGCATGCTGATTGGATCTTGGATGGAGAATAACGAGTTTGGGAGAATGCATTTTGGTTGAGGAAAGGGAAACAAACTCCACCTTGGGATCAATATATTCCTTGTGAGGCATTTCCTTCAAATCCTCTCATGTTATTTTCCCTATATTCAATAATTTCTTTTCCATAATTTGAATTCAAACCATTCTTTTTTTTATTTATATGCCCATAAAGGAATTTACATGCCCAATGGAAACCGAAACCCCAATGTAATCATAAAAACCAAATCATTTTGACTATTTCCATATGTATATTCACAAGCATTCTTGTGAATCTATACCAAAATTCACATGCCTAATGGAAACCAAAACCCCAGTTAAATCTTAAAAAGAAAATCAATTTCACTATTTCCATATGCATATTCACAAGCATCCTTGTGAATCCATACCAAAATTCACAAATATGGAAAGTTTTTCTAGTACATTGCAAGTTTGCATAGGTAATTTCAATGTCCAATGTAAACCAAAACCCCAATTAACTCATAAAAAACAAAACAATTTCAGTATTTGCATATGTATATTCGCAAGAATCCTTGCGAATTCAAACCAAAATTAACCATAATATGCAAAGTTTGTCAATTATATTGCAAGGTTGAATACAACTAAAAAAAAATTCAAGTAGAATTCATATCTTCCCTAAAATACATAAACAAACATGGTAAATCCCTTGCCTCTATCTGAAATATCAAAGTTGGTCGTCCAAGAACATCAATAAACACCTTATATTTTTTATGAAACTTTTTAATCCAAATGTTAAAATAAGGTATAGAAGCTTCCCGTGCTTAAAAAATATTTCCTCATGACTGAATTGTACTTTTTGGTTAAGGTCAAGACAACGGAGTTCAACAATAAGCTCTACGAACATTAAGATACATAGGGAGTTTGATGTGCTTGATTACATGCCAATCACATACTATCATATATTATAGAATCCAGTGGAAACCTTGCAACCATAAAAGCCACTATACACAATTATGAAAAGTCTGTCATGGGCATATAGAAAGAGTGCATACAACTAAAATAACATTAAGTGGAATCCATACATGGCCCAAATTACATATAAACAAATATCTCCTAAATGGACTTTGCAGTCCAAAAAGCATCACGCTACAACAAATAATTATATATCTAACAAAGTCCTTTCCTATACTGGGATTTTATTCATCAATAGCAAATTATGTCATCTCTTCTAGGCTCTGGCCCTTGCCTCTACACACAATCTAGGAGTTGGTGGACTGCAAGTGAATTAGTCAGCACCTTAGAATTTCGATGAAAATTCATAATCCAAGCCTTAAAATAAGCTAGAGGAGCTTCCCAATCAACATATGAACATAAGACATTTTATGTACACATGAATATGGAAATTGGAATTAATACATGAATTTAGGACATAAATTTAAAATGAAAAAATGTTAAATGTTTATTCTTTATTGTAAAATTCAAGATCAATTTTAAAATTTAAATAATAGATTTAGTTTATGTTGTTATTTTCTGCACATTAGTTTTACACTTTTAATTTCTTAGAGATGTCATTATATCATGTGTTTATTTTTCTAATGATTTTTTATTTGTATTTATGATTGCAGTGGCTACTATGGACCAAAATGCAGAGATATTGAGGGTTATTGGTTGTCTTAGAGAGATTGGTTCTTCCTGGAGGGGTGGAGATGAGCTCCATTGCTCCTTGTCAGCATCATTGCTGACAATAGTTGATAGGATCTCTAGATTGAATGATACTTTGTATATCATCACATCCTATAAACAAATAGGAAGAAGATAATATGTGATGGTTTGAGCTGCAATGACATAAAGAAGCTAAAAATAACCAAAGAGAACTTATATACATTCCTTAGAGTGCCTCAGATGGATGGCATTATGGAAAGAAGCAGGACAAATATTTCGATTGAGTGGTGCATCTGTCCACCCATTAGAGACCATTGGATGGACAGATGGTACATGGTTTTCGATATTCCCCCGTATAACCATCGAGAACTACCATTGTACTTCCTCCAGAAGTTGTATGTAAATTTTGTGATGGGGAAACATGTCAACTATTTTGACATGTTGGGTTGTTCCAGGAATTGGTAGGAGGATGTCCCAAAACCGACCCAATGCTAGGCATAGATATGTCAATTGACAAATACCTCGACCCCATGACCAACTACCGAGGAAATAATTCCCTCTTGCACATGATATGGTTACCCAAACATCAGAGGGATTTCTTACTCTAGCTAAGATAGTTTCCTGACACACCATAACTATTGACCAGGTATTCTCGTCTTCCTCTGGTGGGGTACAAACATCAGCTTCCAGTGGTAGAGGGCCATTTATTGATAGGGATAAACCGACATCCCATGTGCTCCAGAGTGAGCCACACATGTGCACAACATGTGGTCAATCTTGTTATGGTCTTGGACCAACACATGGTTCCTCTACGATGACTGGTGGTCAAGTAAGGACATTGTTAAAAATCTATTGTTGTTCAAATTTTTATTTTTCCATATTGTACACATATTAAAATATTTGCAATATATGCAATTTTTACTCTTGTAGGAGATTGATGCCTCCCAGGGGGGTGGTAGTGCAACTGGTGTGGTTGTATCCGAGGCCCAAACAACCAACACTGAGCCAATATTTCAACATATGTCATTTTGTTAATACATATCATTTTGTTAATGCATGTGTTAGTATTGATTAATTTGTTAAATTGTCTAATATTTACAATTTTTGAAGTTGCAGGAACACCATTTAGAACTCGCTGCTAGAGACATTGATCTCAGTGAATAACTCCAAGGTGGAATTTATGATTACCTGAAGAATGTAAGTACATGGTTAATGACTGAATCTTGTTCGAATTATTTAAATTTATTAATGTACACTCCTTTATAGATTGCTAATATTTATACTTTTTAAACTTGTAGATGCTATCTAGAACTGAAGAGAGGAAATAAATTATTGGCAGCAGTTCCTCCAATGGGGCAGATATGTCACAGGAAGGGGTGAGTACATTACAACATGTTAGTTTTTTAGTACATATTATTTCATCCATTTAATTCCATGTCTAACTATGGTAAGAATTTATTACTGTAGACATCATCGCAAATCCCTGCACCACCTATTTGGTTTGGATCTTCTCGTAGTACAAATGTAGATAATGTTAGATTTTTATCATTCAAGCTATAATTATATTAGGATCTTTAACTGTGAGAATAACAAGCACATCAATCAAGCAAAAGAGATAATGAACGCAATGTTTTTCCTTGAGGAAACCATAAATGGAGAAAACCCTGCAATTTCCTCAGAGATAGAATCAGCACCAAAAGTAAAACCCCAAAATAGTAAGATGATCTCCCAATAGCAGTAGTCTCTTTATTTCTAGCCCCAACAGCTTCTTCTCCCTTAGCTATGTGCTACAACTGAGTGTGAGTGAGTGTGTGATAAATAGAAAGGCTCACTCTCTATTTATACTAATTCCAAACTTGACAATAACTCACAACGGAAGACTTCTCTAGGAGAGTCTAATAACCCTAGGGCCCCACAACTGCGGGGAATTTAACCCTTGATCAATAGGAGCGTTACCCACAATGAATTAACATGACTTGTTCACATTATAGAAACTCCCTATCAGAACATCGGGGCATGACATGACTCAATTACATTACAAACACTTCTAGAAATAAACAATGGGGTATAGTACATAAGATATACAAGTGAATACATTTCGAAGTTACAATTACATCAACACTTCCTGTTAACTAGGAGGGTATTCTTTTGACATAATTTATCAGCACAAGTCTTGTTTTTTGTATCATCTGGATCATCATCGAGTCCTTGCCATATTCAATTCATATTCACCTTGATTTGGATCATCACTGGATCTGGATCATCATTGGATCTAAATCATCATTACTAGATTTGGATCATCATCACTGTATCTGGATCATCTCTACTAGATCAACATCACTGGATCTAGATCATCATTGGATCTTGATCATCACTACTGGATCATCATCACTGGATCTGGATCATCACTCAATCTGGATCATCAATGGGTTATCATCACTGGTGCTATCTCTTGATTCTTCTCGTCATAGGAAGTTCTACAGAGACAGCCCTTTCTCATGCTAGTTGTAGGCCTAAAATCCAAGTAGGTCTTCATCTTTTTCAGCACTTATATCTGACCCAGTCAAAATGTCTTGTCCAACACTTATATCTGACCATGGTAGGGCCCGACCTGCCCCCATGTCAGGATGACACGCCCAACACTCACATGTGACCATGATAGGAACACATCCACCATCATGTCAGAATATCCCAGCCCTTACATCTGACCATGGGAGGGCCGAGGCTGCCCCCATGTTAGAATGGCCTAGCCCTTACATCTAACGATGGGAGGGCCCAACCTACCCCCATGTCAGAATGGCTCTCAGTCCTAGACTAAGGGTTCTTGGTAACTGACCAGGTGCCACCATTCTCCCAGAGAATGGCATCAACCGTTACATCTTACCATGGGAGGGCCCAACCTGCCCCCATGTCAAAGTGGCCCAGCCCTTACATCTGACCATGGGAGGGCCCAGCCTGGCCCCATGTCAGAATTACTGTCAATACCAGACTGAGGGTTCCTGGTAACTGAACAGGGGCCTCCATTCTCCCAAAGAATGGCATCAGCCCTTATATTTGATCAAGTGGGAACACATCCCTCAATCACATCAGAATGTCCCTGCACTTATATCAGATCATGTGAGACTACATCCCATAGTCATATCAGAATGGCCCTCAGTCCCAAACTCAGTATTCCTAGTAACTGACCAGGTACCTCCATTTAGAGAATGGAAATCAATGCTTATATATGATCATGTAGGGACCAATCCTACAATCACATGAGAATGGATCATCACTCATATTTGACATGGAAGGAACCAATGCTCTCACCATGACAGAATGGCTCAACCCTTCCATCTGACCATGGAAGGAACCAATCCTCTCACCATGTCAGAATGGCTCACAGACTCATCACTTCCCCTTGGAGGGAACCTCGATCTAGAGAACACCAAGCTTCTCCCTGAAGTACTCAAACTTCACTTTGGCCAATGGCTTCATCAACACATCAGCTATCTATTCATCTGTCACAACATACTGGAGCTTCACTATTCCTCTCTGCACCATATCCCTAATATAGTGATACTTGATCTCGATATGCTTTGACATGTCATGGAACACTGGGTTCTCTGACAACTTCACACAACTCTGGTTGTCGCAATATATACAAGTAGCATCTAACTGGAGATCAAATAAATTAGACAGTAGCTTCCTCAGCCATACTACCTCACAACTAGATGAACAAGTTGTGCCATACTATGCTTCAGTTGTACTCAGTGCCACACAAGATTGCTTCCTACTAAACCAAGACATCACAGCTGATCCCATACTAAATAAACACCCTGGCGTGCTCTTCCTATCGATGGCACTTCATGCCCAATCCGAATCAACATAACCCTCTAGGTTAATCCTGAGATTCACCTCATGCTTGATCCCATACTCAATTATACCCTTTAGGTACCTCAAAATGTGCTTTGCAACAATCAAGTGAACATGTCTCGAATTTGTCAAGAATTGGCTCAAGGTGTTTACAATAAAGAAAATATATGGTCTCGTGTTCATCAAGTACATCAAGGACCCAATCATCTGATGATACATTGTAGCATCAACCGCTTCTGATGAAGCATCACTCAATAGATTTAGATTTGATTCCATAGGTGTGGTCATGGCCTTGCTTCCATCATCCCGAACCTCTTCAGGATATCTACTGTATACTTCCCTTGTCCCAGGGAAATTCCATCTGCATTCTACCACACCTCCATGCCTAGAAAATAGTGCATCATACCGAAGTCCTTCATTTTGAACTAGGAAATAAACTTCCTCTTCATATCAGCAATCAACTCATCCATACCTGTTACAAACAGATCATCTACATACAGTAGAAGTATCATTGGGTTACCATATTCAACCTTGTAGTAAAGGTTGGAATCTTCTTTACTCTTGGTAAATCCCAAACTGGATAGAAAGTTGTCAATTCTGCCGTACCATGTCTTGGGTGCCTATTTTAAATCATATAGGGATTTCTTTAATTTACATACATGAGAATCCCTGTCATGTGTCTCAAAACCGAGTGGCTGCTCCACATACACTTCATCTTCCACTACACCATTCAAGAAAGCAGTCTTGACATCCATTTGGTGTATCTTCCATTTCATTACTATAGTTAGAGAAAGTACTGATCTATTGGAAGTGTATCTGGATACACATGAAAAAGTTTCTTCATAATCTATTCCTTCTTTCAAGGAGAATCCACGAGCCACAAATATTGCTTTATATTTTTCTATGTTGTCATCTGCAGCATGCTTGATCTTGTAGATCCATTTTGAAGTTACAACAAACTTCCCTTCTGGTCTTGGGCTAACATCCCAAACATTATTCTTCATGATTGATTGATACTCTTCGATCATAGCATCCTTCCATTCTTTCCTTTCCACTGCTTCTTCATAGTTGGAAGGTTCTTTATCGATGAAATCACATAATAAGGCTACATACCCGTAGCAGGACCTGGTCCTCTTTCTTTCTCTGCGATTCTCTTCTGGAGCCCCATATCTTTCTGCACCTTGGATAGCTTCTTATACCCAAATAGATTTCCTCTTGTGAGGATTCTTCTCCTGAGGTGGATCTACATGTTCTTGAGATTATTCTAATTCTTGATCTTCTTCTTGAATTTCTTTGTCCATGGTTGTGTCATGAATTCTGGGTGCTTCTGTTTCTTCAGGTTCTTTAGCAGGCCTCTTTCTGGATTTGTTGTAAGTTGAGTATTTTTCAAATGTTATGTCCCTATTGATGTCGACCTTCTTGAATCCTGGGAAGTATATTCTGTAAGCCTTCGAACTTTCAGAGTATCCCACAAATATTCCCTTCTTTCTTGAAGGATCTAACTTTTTCCTCTTTTCTTTTCGAATGTGTATGTACACCGGACAACCGAATATTTTGAGATGGTTGACTTCTTCAGTTGTTTTGTTCTCGAGTACTCTGTGTGGAGTATGGTTCTGTACATACACCACTATTCTAGCAGCTTCTTCCCATAGATGCATGGGAAGATCTTGATCATGAAGCATAGCCCTTGTAGCTTCCATGATCATTCTATTCTTCCTTTCTTCAACCCCATTTTGTTGTGGATTATATGGAGTGATTAACTCCCTCTTAATCCCTGAATATTTGCATAATTCTTTGAATTCATTTGATGTGAATTATTCGCCATTATTTGATCGAAAGGTCTTGATCTTCTTTTCAGTGTGGTTCTCAATCAAGTATTTGAACTCCTTGGGCTTGTCAAATTCTTCATTTTTGTTCTTCATGAAGTATATCCATGTCTTCCTAGAAAAATCATCAATAAAAGAAACATAGTATACATACCTACTTAATCAACTTGATGACGTTGGATCGCATACATCGGAGTGAATGATTTCCAAGATTCCTTTTTCCTTGCTCTCACTACTTTGAAATGTCTTATTTGTGTTCTTTCCTTTCACAAATCCTTTGCAGACTCCATCATGTTTTTCCTGAATTTCTGGAAGACCTTCAATAGCTTTGCTTGCAAGTGGTAGTGATCTGTAGTGCACATGTGCAAGACTTCTATGCCAAAGTTCATTTGGATCTACTGTTTCATGGACCAAATCTTGTTCTAGATGGCCCTTAAATTTGTATAGGCCTCCCTCTTGTTCCCCAATCACTACTGCATCATCAAAAGTCTTTCCCTTTGGCCACATGAGAACTTGGCCATCTACAAATGCAACCCTCATGCATATATGGAGAGGATGTTATTCTTAAGTCCCGGTAAAAAAAATACATCCTTCATCTTCATAAAACTTCTAGAGTCTAGCTTATAGGAGGATTCCCCACTACCTTTAATTGGATGCTGGTATTCATCTCCAAGTTTCACCTTGTGGGGTGATTCATGTTCTAATAGTCTCACAAAAGAATCTTTGAATCCTATCATATGTTTGGAATCCCCACTATCTATAATCCAATCATTGCTTCCATGTGTGATGTTTCCCGTGAGAGCAGAAATCAAAACACATTCTTCATCACTTTCTTACTTGTTTCTCTTTTTGGAAGGTTCATCATCTTATGCAGCATGAAGATGATGTTTTCTCTTGTTGTTCCTCTTCTTGTGGGATTTTCTTTTGTTTCTATGACAATCTCTGGCATAGTGTCCTATTTCATCACAAGTATAGCATCTGAGTTGATCTTTCTTGGAGGAAGAATTATGATGATGGTCCCTTGTGTTTTTCTTGGATTGAACTGTGAAAGCTTAAGCTTCACTTCCCATATTTTCTTCTCGAGCTGCTATCTGATCTTCTTCTCATGAGCATTCTTCCCATAGTCTGCTGAACTTGACTACCTTATTTCTCGCATAGATCCCTTGAATGAAAGAGTCTAATGCCCCTCTGGAGACCAATCAAGGTGGTCATTACAATCTCTGCATTCTCCACTTCTTCATCCACTGCTTGAAGTTGTTATTTGATCTTAGAGACCCTTATGAAGTATGATTGTATGGTCTCCGCATTTTGGATCTTCACATTCTTCAACTAGCTCCTCAAAGTCATCTTTCGGTTTATGTTCTTTCCTTCAAACAATTTGGTTAGGGCATCAAACATCTCTTTAGGTGTCTTTAAGGAGGACACCTGTTGTATGAGGTGATCCTTTATTGAATCATAAATAATCCTCTTAGACATAAACAACTTCTTCTTAAGTAAGTCCTTAGCCTCATCTCAATCTGGAACTGGAACCTCCTCATTGATGTAGGAGTCCAACTCATTTTCTTCCAGGGAGTCCAACTCATTTTCTTCCAGGACCAGGGAGATCCTATACTTCCAGGCTCAAAAGCTTTCAGCTCCCTTGAGCTTTTCATGAAGCTTTGTATGGTGAGACATCTTAACTGAGAACCTCAAATGGAAATAAAAAATATTTAGATCTTACCAGGTTAAGATGTCAGAACTAGATTTGAAGCTAAATTTCTTCACTGCTGGTTCAGTAGCAGAATAGGGTTTGAATTTCCTGGCGTTCTGTCCAACCAAATGCTTTGATCATGATCTCTAAACTTTGATTTTGAGGAGGATATCAATCCAGGCCTGGGCTCACTCAAAAATTCCACTTATGTGGAAAGCCCTAATTTTCGGTAGTAGTGTCAGGTTAAAAACTGAAAATGCTTAGAATCAGATTCTTCTTCGACAAAAAGATGTGTCCTAGAGAGGAGAGTCATCCCAACCTTCTTTTACTTAAAATATATGGAGAGAGATCCAAAAAGTAGGAATCCCTAGTTTCTGCAGCTACACAGTGTCTTCTTCTCAGGTTAGGTTTGATACCATGTTAGATTTTTATCATTCAAGCTAGCATTATATTAGGATCTTTAACTGAGAGAATAACAAGCACAACAATCAAACACAAGAGACAATGAGCACAATGTTTTTCCTTGGGGAAACCATAAATGGAGAAAACCCCACAACTTCGTCATAGATAGAATCAGCACAAAAATTAAAACCCCAAAATAGTAAGATGATCTCCTGATAGCAGTAGTCTCTTTCTTTCTAGCCCCAACAACTTCTTCTCCCTTAGCTATGCACTACAACTGAGTGTGAGTGAGTGTGTGATAAATAGAGAGGATCACTCTCTATTTATACTAATTATCGACTTGACAATAACTCACTAGGGCCGAATTCTCTAGCAGAGTCTAATAACCTTAGGGCCCCACAACTTCGGGGACTTTAACCCTTGATCAATAGGAGGGTTACCCACAAGGACTTAACATGACTTGCTCACATTATAGAAACTCCCGATCAGAACATCGAGGCATGACATGACTCAATTACATTACAAACACTTCCCGGAATAAACATCGGGGTACAATACATAAGATATACTAGTGAATACATTTCGAAGTTACAATTACATCAACAAATAAGCTGGTTGTATACAAAATATGACCCTCCTCCTTAAAAAGAGAAGGTGTCCATGATGATCAAACTACTCTTTCCATAGTAATGTAGACACTTCCAATGGTAGTCTTTGGTTAGATTTGAATTCACTTCACAACTATTTTTTTCTTAATTTTATTTTCTCATGTTTACAAAATGAGGATGTAGAGTCATCCATGCCAGACCTTAGTAGGGTTGTTGATCTTGTAGTTAGTGCTTCATCTATAATAGGGATAAGTCACATAGGTGTACATCTACTTGAATATTTGTAATTGTATAGTTCATTTGTATTGTCTATGGACATGCACGGTGTCTAACTATTTTATCATTTGGTGAATGTAGCCACAATTTGGATCATTAGTGGATGCAATCGAGGTTGATGTTAAACCTACCTCTCCTCTTGCTACTGAATAAACCCAGTCTCATTCCCAGGAAAAAATAATTCGGTGAGATGTTCATTTTTTACATAATTGATTAGTACTTTCACATCCATGCACATTTGATAATTGTTGAGATAATTGACATATTTTTTTATTCACGGAGAAGCACTGCATAGAGACTCGCTATAAGGAGGAGGACATCAGAGGCATCTATAACCCATATGGATGCACTGAGTGTTTTTTTTATGTACAATTGAGTCGTATTTTAATTTTTCAAACTTTGTTATTGTTGGATAGTACTAGTTCAATTACTTGATCAAGAAATTTTTTCATTAATTTGCAGTTGCCAGAGATCCACAGTGGTCGTGGACAAAGGAAACAAGTATCAGGGTCTGAAAAAAAAGAGAAATTTAGATTTTTGATGTGTTAGTCCAAGACAAATATGTATTTTTCTGTATAAGAGGAAGTTAGAGTATAGGGGTGTGGTCCAGGATAGATGTAATTTTGTTTGCATGTACATCAAATATGTTTTTGATACATGTACATTGACAGGACATACAAGGGCCTTCTATTTTTGTCTTATAACTTTCATGATATAAATAAATATTTCATATCAAGGGTCTTGAGATCTTCATGGTTCATTCTTTTAAGTGTGATTATACATGTGTGGCCACGAATGTTTCTATGTGTAATGTTCCCATTTTCTCATAGATTTTACGATTAGATGGAGATATCAGTTATAAATTTGAGAACAATGCACAGTTACAATATTACGTAATGGAAAACATGTAGATTTAAATTGTTTTTACCACGATCCAATTGTATATACAATGCTAAATTAACATTGTTAAGTTGTAATCACAAATATGGAACATAACTAACACACATAACCATCTGACACGGCTAAGAAACTGACCCAACTAAGTGCAATACAAAAGCAACTTACCCACATAACAACCTAACAAAAATTTAAAGTATGCATGAATTTGACACACCTAAGTGATGCACGTGTGTGGTCTACATAAATTAAATTAGTGTTTGGCACGATGCCTTTAATCTAACAAATATATGGGATACACATCAAACGCAAAAGTATCTGATTTTAAGGTTGATTCAAAATAATGGTTATGATTATATCCTGCACATTATATATATCATGCAAATTATTTTAATCATTTTTTTAATGTACATGGAATTTTATGAGTCACCTCGAGGAACAACTTTGGAAGAGATGAAAATTATGTGTGATTTTATTATAGTTTAAATTAATTGGAGAAGTACTATTATGAATCTTTTTTTATAAATTTATGTTGATGGAGTATTATTTGAAACATTCATAGTGTGAAGATATATATATTATGTAATAATTGTGTAATAGGTTGGCCACTTGTTTCTAAACATAAACATGATCCGTTACATGGTTACAAACATTATGGAATTGCCTCCTCCCACATTTCATCGTACAAAGGCTCACATCTCTTGGATGGACATGATAAATTAATATGGAAAAAACCTTGTCTCAAATTTCCAGTCTCACGAATGATATGAGATCCTAAGATCAATTCACCTCCACATAGAGATTGACAACTCCTTTCACCTTGATAAAAACACAAACAAAGAATATTTATTTCTTGGCAATGATGGGAAATAATTCAAGTAAAACACTTCACAATAGCTAATATAGTTCTCACCATCTACACATGGAATAATAGTTTGCAAAAAGTATTTTTTCAAGAGGGGAAGATCTACACTCACCTTCAAAAAAATATCGATTAATACTTCTTTCCCATTCTGCATCGCACCCTATTGTGGGTATCTATTCTTCTCTATGATGATGATAATAACACACACCATCAACATATATGTTTAATCCCACTTCCTATGGGCTCTCAGGTACATCTGTTGAATCCCTACCTGGGGCATAGAATGGAAATAGTGCATCAAAATGGGGTTTCAGTGGGTCATGCAAGTGTGTTTAGGTAGGTTCCATGTGGGAACTCTAGCCACACATTCACGTTTGAGGAATTTGAAAATTTAACCACCATGTACAAAAATTTCACATTCCCTTACTAAAAAAAAACCCTAGTTTCCAAAATTGACCTAAAACAGGATCACTTGTCCATGGACCCAGAGTAGAGGGCCACCCCATAACTATCCTGATGTCCTAAATCCAATATATTTGATGATTTTTCAATCGGAGCCATGATCATCATTCTATGGAACATTGAAGCCCACCTCATATAGGATTTTAGGGACATCTGTTGAATCCCTACTAGAGGCATGGAATGGAAACCATGCATCAAAATAGGGTTCCGATGGTTCATTAAAGTGTGTTTAGGTAGGTTCCATGTGGGAACACTAGCCACACATTCACGGTTGAGGAATTTGCAAAGCTGAGCAAAACCCTAGTTTCCAAAATAGAACTAAAACAATATCCCTTCTCCATTAACCTAGAGTAGAGGGACACCCATAGAACTATCCTGATGTCTTGAATCCAATGGATTTGACCATTTTTCAATGTTATCCATGGTCATCATTCTATGGAACATTAAATCCCACCTCCTGCATGCTTTCACGGACACCTATCGAATCTCTACCTGGGGAAAAGAATGGAAACCGTGCATCAAATAGGGGTTTTGGTGGATCATGAAAGTGTATTTATGGATTTTTCATGTGGGAAATCTAGCCACATGTTCACGATTGAGGAATTTGTAAATTTGAACCCTATGTGCAAAAATTCTACATTCGCTTACTAAACAAAACCCTAGTTTCCAAAATTAACCTAAAACAAGATCCCTTGTCCATGGAACTAGAGTAGACAGACATGCTTAACACTATCTCAATGTCTTGAATCCAATGGATTTGACAGTTCGTTGATCTGAGCCACGACCATCATTCTATGTCACGTTGAATCCCACCTTCTAGAGGCTTTAAGGGACACGTGTTGAATCCCTACCTGGGGCATAGAATGGAAACCGTGCATCAAAATCTATTTTCAGTGGGTCATTCAAGTGTGTTTAGGGATTTTCCATGTGGGAATGCTAGATATATGTTCATGGTCGAGGAATTTGCAAAGTTTAACCCTATGTGCAAAAATTTCACATTCCCTTATTGAGAAAAACCCTAGTTTCCAAAATTGGCCTAAAAAAGGATCCCTTGTCCATGGAACCAAGGTAGAAAGAAACCCCTAGAACTATATTCATTTCCTAAATCCAACAGAGTCGACGGTTTTTTTATCCAAGCCACAGTTATCATTCTATGGCATGTTGAATCCCACCTCCTACAAGCTTTTAGGGACACTTGTTGAATCCCTACACGGGGCAAAGAATGGAAACTGTGCATCAAAACTAGGTTCTGGTGGTTCATGCAAGTGTTTTTATGTAGGCTCCATGTGGGAACAATAAATACATGTTCATAGTTGAGAATTTTCAATGTTGACCCCTATGTGCAAAAATTTCACATTCGCTTACTGACAAAAACCCTAGTTTCCAAAATTTACATAAAACAAGATCCCTTATTAGCATACCTAGAGTAGAGGGCCACCCCTAGCACTATCTGATGTACTGAATCCAATAGATTCAACTGCTGGTAGATCCAATCCATGATCATCATTCTATGGCATGTTGAATCCCACCTCCTAGAGGATTTTAGGGACACCTATTGATTCCCTACTTGTAGCATAGAATGGAAAATGTGCATCAAAACATGGTTCTAGTGGATCATGCAATTTTTTTTAGGTAGGTTCCAGGTTGGAACACTAGCCACATGTTCATGGTTGAGGAATTTGCAAAGCTGACCCCTATGTGCAAAAATTCTACATTTCCTTACTGAGTAAAACACTAGTTTCCAAAATTGACATAAAACAGGATCCCTTGTCCATAGAACTAGAGTAGAGGGCCACCCCCAACACTATCCCGATATCCTGAATCTAATGGAGTCTATGGTTCATTGATATGAGCCACAAACATCATTCTATGGCACATTGAGGTCTACATCCTACAAGATTTTAGGGACACATGTTGAATCCCTACCCGGGGCATAGAATTCCTACCTCTAGGCTCCAAACTAGGGTTTCTCTAGATTAGAATGAAAAATATGGTTTATGGCGCAAAATAGAGTTACTAGGATTGGCTATAGGGTTTATAATCTCGGATTGGACATGGTTATTAGGCTAGGATTACCCGTCCTTAACTACATGACTCCCGTAGAGAAACAAATTATCAGATTCATGGAGATAATTATCGGTTTCAAAGAGATGTCCTTATAAGACCATCTTTGAGATTCAAGGCATATGCAATAGGCATATCCCAGATAGAGTGCTAGATAATGGTCTTGGGATATCTGGAATGAGTCATTTAAGTATGAGTATAATACAACAAATCCATGATGAAGCTTGTGCAATTTATCATGTTTTAGAAGTGTATTCAATTTACCAATCTATCAAGTGGTCAATAAATGAAGCTGTAAATAATCAATGAGAACATGAAACCAAAATACCTGACTACCTACCTATGGTCATTTGACTATACCATCGGGATCACCTCTAATAGCAATGATAGCCTTTAGCCTCTCATGCTTAGAGTAAGGCAACAAGTATCCACTAAATATATCATCTAGTAGATTGTGTAACAATCTCCTTGTCTAGAATAAAATCCAAATAACGCCTGAGCTTGGCTGCTTCTGTTATCAGTACATCCCAGATGAGATGTTTTTCCCCTTGTAAGGCTGACTGTCTTGTAACCTGTTTTTCCAATTTAATATTCTTTTCTACCAGCGCCTTACATTTCTCTTCCAAATCCTTTCTTTCCTTCTCTCTTTTTCCAGCTACATCTTCTAAGTTTTTATTTTGGTTCTTCAAACCAGTGTTTTCTAAATTTTTCATACTTAATTGAGACATAGCTTAGGAGAGGGCACTAGATCGTACGGAACATGAAAAAACTGGAACTTGCTGCTCCTTATTCTTTTCCTTTAGTTCCTTTTTCAGTTATGCTTGTTTTGTTTCAAAATCCTTTTCTTTCTCAGCCCAAAGTAGTGCATATTTATCCCATTTTTTTCCCTCCAAGTTCAACAACCTTGCTTTACAATCAATCAATTCAGTATTCAAAGATTCTTTTTCTTTTTCGAATTTTGTCAGCTTAGAAGTTTTTATAAGCTAAGTAGGTGGGATATTCAGCTTCCTTTTTAACAATTGAATTGCATTTTATTTTTATTTTAACAACTTCTATGTGGAAAATTCCTTATCATCTTGACTATCAGCCACCAATAATTCCACTTGAAGCCTCTTAAGCTGCATCTGGTGGACTTTATTCTCCACCTTCTCCTTTCTGAGTAAATCCTCAACTCTTTTCTTACTTGATTGTAACTTTGACACCTGCAATGTTTCTTTTAACAAATCAGTATAAATAATATTCGACATGTTTCTATGTGTAGATGTATCATATTAGTAGTAGGGAAATTCTTTAAGTTCACCCTCATTTCAACCACTTTATTTCCTGTAGACACTGCCAAATTCAATTTGTTTTTATCTTGATGCCTAATAGTCACTAGGGATACATCTTGACTGGAAAAGTTTATCACTTAATCGTAGAGCTTCGATTTTCCATCAATTTGTTTTTCACTCACATCTTGATATCTATATAGAAATTTAGTATTGTACTTGTACTTATTTGTAGCTCCTTCGGGAATTTTGTCGAAGGTATATTTCTAGATTTTAAAGGATGGGCCTTTGATATTCATCTATTTATATTTTCCTTTAGCTTTTGTGACCTGTACAAGTTCTTTTCCTTTTCAATATTTTGTTTCTTGCATGTTCTAGAAATTTCTTCTTCCTCAATATCCATGGCATCTGAGAGGTCCCTCTTATTTGTTTTTTTAGAAAAACTATCCAATGGAGTAATATGAGTAGCTGCTGCAACTATACTTGAAATATCATGTTGAGGAGAAGTGTTTCCAGGTGTAGGTGAAAGTGGATCTTCCTACTTATTATCACCATTATTAATATCCTTAGGGTAATCCACTCAATTTTATGCTTCAGACAATCCTACCACCTCAGAATGCTCGAATGGTTTATTTTTATCTGCTTGTATCCTATTTGAGATAATATTTTGAGGGTCATAATCAATAGCACCTTCCACTGAAAATATCATTTCTCTGAGAATGCTTTCGATCATTGGAGGAGCATATTTTCTCTTGATGCCAAAAGGGCCTACTGTCCATGGAAATTTAATTTCTAAAGGCTTCTTATAGCTAAAAAAATGTTCATCTTCAAGTATTAACCATTTTCTAATTAGCTCCAATGCAAACACTCTCACTGTAAAAAATGCTGGTAGGACATAGGGTTGATGAACAAACCCATATACCCTAATCACTATAGAAGAACCAATACCCTACTCTTCTTTCAGGTGAAAACTGTAATAATTATTTCATCTACGGCAGTACTCTAGGTAATCTCTCTTGAAAGAAAACATTGTATACTGGTTCCATGAGGAAATTCATAAATTTACAGTAATCCCTACCCATTTCATCTGTTATAACCATCTATCGGAGTTGTAAAGTGTGTTCATTGAATGTTAATAACATATTCAATACGAAATATTGAAACCTGAAATTTCTTGTTCCGTGGAATTTTACTAGCTGAGAATGGATATTCTCAGCTAGAAAGTCATCAAACTTAAGGCACGATGATTACATTGACTGAATCAACTGCTCAGACTCTACTTGAATAGTACTAAGAGTGAACATTAGAATCAAGAAGGGTTCTTTGATGTATTTATTCATATCTAACCCAAAAATTGACTTTCCAAGGTTATCAGAATCTGGGTTTCTTCATTAAATAGGTTGTGACTAATGGGAAAAGGGTGATTTAACAACTGACTATCAGGTTTTGAGGAAAGTTTCTTTTGTTTGACTGAAGAATCTCATAAAAATTGGACTAGGTTTTCTTCTTTGTAGTCTTTAGATATTTGGGAAAAATCAGCAGGGATTAACAAAATATTTCGAATGACAAGGGAATTTACTGGATATAAAACCTTTGACCTATAGGCATCCATAATTAATCCTTCAGAAGGAGAATAATTACTGGTGCACCACTCAACGAAATCCAAACAATTTGGGATTTGTTGTATAGAAAAGTAAAAGAAAAATGAAGTGAATACTCCATGAGTATCAATTCCCTAGTCTTTGAGAAATTTTAACTTATTTTTGGTGGTCTCTACGGTATCATTTAACAAGATAGTGTCGAAGATTTCAGAATATTTATCCTCCAGAAATTCATCGTCCTTCTGATACTCAATATTATCGACCTCTAAATCTTCCATTTCAATCATGAAATACTAGTTCAGTAGAGGAATGAACCTACCTGGTCAGCTCACATATGGTTCAAAATTTTGTCCATGGTGGCGCTTTCCACATAGTTGGAGTTCTTGTTTTCCAATGCTTAAAAAAAAACAAAAGGTTTGAATCCACTTGCTTGTTCTTATATTATTTTATTCTTCACATTGACTATGCATCATTTTCATTGAAATATAAACTCAACCATAGATTGGTTGTTCTTCAATATGAGTCCTTTATTATTGACTATTAGTTAACCACATTATCTCATTCCCACTTATTTTACCTTCTTTATTACTCCTGAAACTTTGAGCACTGGAATAAATCTCCATCCTTGATCTGTAATTTTCCCTTAACTAAACCGTCCACATGGATTTGTCTTAAGCCTTGGTTTCCAATACTATCACATTCTCTATCCTCCATAGAGCTTCTATTATTAGATTGATTTATAACCGTATAATCACCTTAGCTTAAATATGTACCCTTGATCACCTTCAATAGTTTACATTTTTCGCACTCTCACCGAGAATTCCCTTCCTTGTACCATGGATCAACGGAGCCATTTCAAACCATTGATTCAAAACTTAACTTTCATCTGAACCATCAAAATATGTGGCTCATATTCAATTCTGCAAATATCAATCCCAACTTTCCTCCATACAACTTCAATTTGTAGAATTATTCTCATCCTTTGATCAAAACAACTTATAATCTCCTCCTTCCAAGTTTAACGAGCCTACCATATTCCAAAAATTCCAAATTGGGATTTTATTCGTGCATGTTCTATCAGCAGAATCATTCTCCACCATTGATTTATCTCGATTGAATATCCACCTTTGAAACTTACATCCTTTTTAAACAATTCTGCAACTTTGAAAGGTGATTTTTCCCCGAGCATATTAGATCAGTGGAATTCACCTCCACCGTTGATCTAAGCCATCATCAATATCATCCATTCAAACCTGCAGATGTTTTAATCAATTTCAGAAATAAAAAAAGTGATTTTTATCATGTCATTTAGATTTGCGAAATAGATTTCCACCATTGATCTGATCTATATGTTTATCACCTTTGTTGAAAAACAATCCTCTTTACACCATTTCACTGATTCAAGAATCCTATTCCACCCTGCATGTTGAAACAATGAAACAATTCATAATCATAGATCTACTTTACCCTCTTTATCCAACAAACACTTGCATGTGCAAGTTAATTTGCTCCCAGTTATACTAAAATTCCTAAACCTTTTCATTAAAATTCTTCATTTCCTATCACTATATAACTTGGAACAAATTTTCTTATTCTCATATATTTTCGAAGCTGAAAAACTAGAATTATTGAATTATTATTTAATATTAGCTTAGACATGACCTTTGAAACACTTGGAGAAACTTATTAATATCCTCCATGATCATACGATATAAAAATTGACATGCCTTATTTCTCCTTACACTGTTTTATACCTCTCCAAATACTTAGCACAAAAACAATGCTAACACCCACTTCATCATGGAAGCAAGTTACATGATCGTTTTGATGGAATTGTACCTTGTTACCGGAGAAATTTTCTCTTCATAACCAATCCCCTCTTTCTGAGAGAATCCTCTAGCCACAAATATTTCCTTGTACTTTTCAATACTTCCATTGGTTGCATGTTTTATCTTGTATGTCCATTTCGAAGAGACCACACTCTTGTTTTCCAGTTTGGGTACTATATCCCAAACATCATTATTCATTATTGAATGGTATTCTTTGATCATTGCATCCACCCACTCTTTCTTATATGCATCTTCCTCATAGCTATTGGGTTCTTGGTATACAAGGACACACATAAAAGCTACATAACTTGAGTGTGGCTTTGACCTCTTTCTTTTTCTTGTGGAGCTTTTTGGAGCTCCATACTTCTCTACTTCTTGTATGATTTATCTTACCCAATTGGGTTTTCTCTTTCGATAGATATCCATAGTAGGGGATTCCTGATGTTCTAGCATATCATGACCTTCTGATGCTACTATTTTAGGAGAGGGTCCAACTTCTACCTTTCTGGGAGGTACATCCTCTTCATGTACTTATTCAAGCTCACACCTTCCATATTTCTTAAGAGCAGTTTCTTCATCGATTGTCACATCCCTACTAATATTTATATGATGGAATCCTAAAATGTATATCCTAAAGGATTTGGAGACTTCATACTATCATACAAATATTACCTTCTTTCTAGAAGGATCCAACTTCGTTCTCTTCTCTTTTGGAATATGCAAATATATTGGACAGCCAAATATTTTTAGATGAATCACTTTAGGTTTCTTTCTTGTATCCTTAAGTGTGAGATAATATATAATGAACATATGCAATTTTTCTTGCTTCTTTAGCCCACAGGTGCATGGGAAGGTCTTGGTCATGAATAATTTTTTTCACTACTTCCATAATGGTTATATTCTTTCTTTCCGAAATAGCATTCCATTGGGGATTGGAGGGAGTGGTTAGTTCCCTATTAATTCCAACTTCCTTGCAGAATGCTTCAAAATATTTTTAAGTATATCCTCCACCATTATCTAATCTCAGTGTCTTTATTCTTCTTTTTGAGTGCTTCTCTATCAAGGCTTTGAATTCATTGAATTTCTCGAACACTTCACTCTTAGTATTCAAGAAATATATCCATCTCTTTCTTGAATAATCATCAATAAATGTGGCACACTATTCACACTTAAGGATATGGATGGCATAGGACCACATACATTAGAATGAATTAATTCTAATGCACCTTTAGTCTTTGTTTCACTTTTCAGAAATGGTTTCTTGATGTTCTTTCCTATTGCACATCATTTTTAAGATCATTCATGATCAGTCTTCATATCTGGTAAACTGGTTACCACCTTTCTCAAATAGGGTAATGTTTTGTAGTTGATATGAGAAATGCTTCTATGCCATAGTTGGCATGAGCTAGTGCTCTCATGGAAAATGGATGTCTCTATATGTCCCTTGAGTTTGTACAGTCCTCCTTCTACTTCACCAATAACCACACCATCTTCAATTTTCTTTCCTTTGTACCACATGAGTACTTGTCCATCTATAAAACAACTCTATATTATTTCTTATCTAGTGTTGAGATGAAAAGTATATTTTTTTTCAAACCTGGTACATATATTACTTCCTTCATCTTCATGGAGGTTCCAAAGTCAAGCTTGTAGCTTGATTCACCAATACCTTTGATGGGATATTGATAGTCATCTCCTAGATATAATTTATAAGGAGATTTATTTTTTCCAAGTATTGACAGAGTTTGCTTCATCCTTGTCATGTGCTTTGAGGCACCACTATCAATAATCCATGTGTCTTCTTGAGTTGTTACAGACCTAGAGAGTGCAGAGAATAGTACATATCCTTCTCCATCTTCTTATTTTGCTTGTCTCTTTCGAGGTCTTCCTTCTTCTTCTTCACCCTCATCATCAACTAGATGAGCATGATGTATTTTCTTGGTGTTCTTATTCAGTGGACACTATCTGGGAAGGTGTCCTATCTTATGACAATTGTAAGATTGATATTTAGAGTAGTCTCTTTTCTCACTGTTATCTATTTTATTTTGAAAATTATTTGGAGGTCTATACTCCTTATGAGTAACCTTATTAAAGTTTTATTGTTTTCTTCTCTTGGTATCGATGGCTAGATCTTGATCATTTTCCTTAAGTAAGGCTTCTCTTTTAGTTACTCTAGATTCCTCCTGGATGCAATATTCCCATACAATGTCAAACTTCATACTTTATTTTCTAGCACACATAGTTTGCATGAATTATTCCCAAGGTGAGACCATTGAGAGTAGTAATGACTAATTAATCTTCATTAAGGGAGTCTCCAATAACATCTAGTTGTTCCTTGAATTAGGAGACCCTTGTGAAGCAATATTGAAATGATTCTCCTTTACTCAACTTGGTGATCTATATTTGAGCTCTCAACTTCATCTTTCTGTTGATGTTCCTTCCTTCATACATTCTAGAAAGGGAATCATACATTTTCTTTTGTGTCTCTTTAGATTACGCTTGAGGGATCAATTGATCTTTGATAGATTCAACAATGATCCTCATTGCCTCGATTAGGTCCTTTTGGTGCTTCTCCTTAGCTTCATCGTATTCTAGTTATAGGAATTCATCATTGATATACTTATCAATATCATTCTGTCTAAGAATGAGATCAATCCTATACTTCCATGCTTGGAATTTTTCAATGCCTTCCAATTTATCCTTAAGCTTAGTGCTTAGGGCCATCCTATCTAGGAAGTCACT
Source organism: Pseudotsuga menziesii (assembly GCA_001517045.1). NCBI lineage: Eukaryota > Viridiplantae > Streptophyta > Pinopsida > Pinales > Pinaceae > Pseudotsuga > Pseudotsuga menziesii. The sequence goes on along the minus strand of LPNX010564506.1, from coordinate 195,758 downwards.
AAAAATTCAAATTTATCAAAATGAAAAGATGACCTTAACATGATGTGTGCTTGAATGAGGTGAGTTGGTTGGTTCACTTATTTTTTGGAGATCCCAAATATTCACCCTTCAAATATTGCTTGCAAGGTTCCAATTTTTGCACAATTTTTGGTTCTGATTTTCTACAGCTTTCTGGTTTAGGGCCAAACTATAGTTTGAATTTACCAAAGATTCAACCACCTAAAAAATTTGATATAGGGATCAATAGATGTGCTCCATAGAGGCACAAACCTCTATGCAAAAAAGTATTCAAAATTCCAGCTTTTGCATAAACCCTAATTTCTTCTAGAGGGAGAAGAGAGAGAGTTTCACCTTGTGAAAGTTGTTCTATTTAGGCTAGATATCATACCATGTTAATATTTCATATGCTTATCTATATATCATTATTGTTTAATCAAATTTCATATCAATATCATATACAAAATCACTAAAAGAAACACAATCATAAGATAGACACGAATTTATCTCGGGAAACCCTCAAGGGGAAGAAAACCCAACAAAAATTCCTCTCTATAAGATGTATAAGATAAAACCCTAAAAAAGGTAATACTCCACCTTGTTGGAATATCTCTCTCTCTCTCTCTCTCTCTCTCTCTCTCTCTCTCTCTCTCTCTCTCTCTCTCCTATGCGCTACACAAGTGACTCTGTCTATGTTCAAATGAGAATCAAAACCACTCTATTTATACTATTTTCGTCAACTGACTTTTTACCTAATGAAGTCGGCCCCACTAGATTGTCTTGGTCAACTTCATGTAGGAAATCACAAAACAATATATTATTATATTAATTAGGTTAATAATGACCAGGGTAATTTTTAGGGACGAAATTTCGCCAATTGGATAATTTTTAGGTTGCTTCCAAAAAATAAATTTGTTATTTGGTCATTTTTAGTGTCAAATATCACCTATATTTACATAAAATGTGTTTTTTAATCATAATATTTGCCAAAATTTACACATTTTAGTGTTAATTTTATGTTTCATATTTAATATTCACCTACCTATCTATAGACATGTTATTTTCAATCCAAAGAAATCGCGTAGAATTATATACTTAAGTATAATATTATAATCCTTAAAAAATACACTGCTAATGACTCGACTTAGAATGGAGGCTTTACCTCTTGACTCTATGATGACCAATTCCAATAATAACATCTCAACAAAGGAATAATAACATTTATGTTGGGGTACATCAGTAAAATATAGTTAGAATATCCTTTGAAGATACAATATTTCAACAATTATAATTCCAAACTGTAAGTGTTTCCTCCATTTTTTCAGGGTTGAGGGTTTTTAGAAATCTTTCCTCCTTTAGTTTTAATCTTGTAATACTGTTGTTTTACAGTGAGGTTGAATGGTTTGTTGGTTGCATAAATGAGTAGTTTCAATGGCTCAAGTTTGAGTTAATATTTATAAAATGAAATATGGCCATTGTTAAGGAGTAATGGTTTAGGCTTCCTCCCGTGCATTTCAAATGCTATGTTTTAAGGTAAAAAGTATACGTAAAAATTCATATTCGATATTTGTTTGGGTATTCTATCCCTAAATCAATTTTAACATTGATTCCTTTATGTGCATCGATTTTACATGCTGGCATAAAAATATCCATAGTGATGAGCAATTTCTACATAACAAGGTATGTGTATCGAATAATGTGACCACCGTTTGGAAGAGATCCGTTGTTTCACCATGCCTTGGTTTGTAAGAAAAGGGATTCTCAACCTCTATTTTCTTATGATAAGTTTACAAACCTATAGAAGTGATAGATATAATTTATGGTTTGTGAATTTGATTCTATTGTGATTTATAAATATGTATGGTTTAAGTTATTCTTTAGGGCACTCTGGCCTTTTAGACTTAACTATACAATTTATAAGAGTTGAAGTGTGATTCATTTTATTGAATACTTTAATTTGGAAAGTGACTTAGTTGTTGGTTTAATGAATTAGTGTAATGAATATTAATCCATCAGTTGGACTCTTTTTCTTAATTCCGACAATATGCATGTACATTGTATTTTCTCCCTTGGTTTAGATTATTGTTTTTGGATCTGCTAAAGTTTACTAGATTTATAGAGCATTATCTCTGGCCATAACGACATAAGCTTAATTTTGTAAAAGTATCTATCTCTACATTTGATAAGAATCCTCTCAATTCTCATTACTATCTCTGTACAATGCTAAAAGAAAAAATGTAGTGCTTATTTCGTTAATTATCCTAAAAGAGTCATAAAAGGTTATATAGTGCTTGTTGAACTTGATAGTGAATTTTTGTATGGAATATAAACTTGTTATTTCTATGATGTTTGTGCATCAATAAATAAAAAATAGGAATAAGGTTTTATTATGTAATAGATGTGAAATTCTTGTACATAAACTGTATTAAGAAACTAGCATAACAATCATTGTAGAAATTAAATTAGTAATATAACATTATAAGGTTAATAAATTAAAACTTGTCACTATTGATGGGACAAAAAAATAGAAACGACCATTGCTACCAACCATAATATGAGAGAAACCAAATCACTTTCTTTAGAACCCCTGAACATGTTTCTTGAACCACAAGGACAAATATTTATCAATACATGTTCTCTCTCAACATAAGCTATATCATCCCCCCTCCATCGCAAGCCTCCTTCTTATTTGATGACATCATTACTTTATAGTATTTTTCCTAGGAATATGGTCATTTATTAGCCACCTGCTCATTATTGTTCCGGAATGAGTCTCTACCTTATTTTAGGGAAGATTCCTTATGCATCACTTGAGCTTTCACTGAGATGTTTTTGTCATTTTTCATCTCTCCTTGTAGGTTAGACAACACTCTTTTTGTAACAAACCTAAAAAATACACAATATATATATAGACAAATTATTAAAGTCGCTAACTATAATAGGGAATTATTGAACATTGATATTTTATTGCATATTCTTGGCATTACTTGTTCGTTCAACAATTCCTCAATCTAAGAACCCAATAAACCATAAACAACATTAACCTTCTGCAAATAGCCTTGCACAATTCTCCTTCCACAATTGAGGATTACAGATTGCGGTTGCAATTTTATACTTTTATAATTATTCTTCTGCAATTAACCTTCCGCAACTGCGGATTTCGTATTACAAAATGTACTTTAACTTTTTAGAAATATCCCTCTGCAATTCCTATGCTGCAAAATCTATTCTGCAAATTCAGATTTCTGCAAGCTTTTTTCCACAATCTGTCTTTCTACAACTCAATATTTCCACAAATGAGTTTCTGCAACAACTATTCTGGAAGATTATTTCCTTCTGCAATTTCCTTTCCTCAAGAACCTCTCCACAAGATTATTTAAAAATTGTGGATTCTGGATTGCAGGTATGCAATTCCCAATTTTCAAAAAACCTACTTCTGCAATCATGTTACCGCAATGATCCTTTCCGCAATCAGATTGTAGATTGCAGATACACCTTGCCACTTTTCCCAAAAATGGGCTTCCACAATTTTCCTCCCGTAAGTATATTTTTATGTGATTCCTGAGAATTATTGATCTCTTGCAGAATGTTTCCTGGCCATTGATCTCTAATCTAGTGTAGAAATTCATTTTACTTTGCAGATCACTTATCTCCCATGCACATTCATCTCGTGATCTATTTCCCTATCGTTGATCCATCTTTTATCATTTAATATGGATAGTTCAATCAATATTGAATGAATTGAATGTACTCTATGGAATCTTGTGTTGATTGATACCATAGTTAGTTTTATTTGTTTCAATCAATGGTTTCCATCCTTTGATGGGATTATTATGCTTATTAAGTTGGTAAGATTCTTTTAGATATGAATACTAAAATCTATTAACACTTGAAAACCATCCATGATGGGCTTATTACGAAGAATCGGAAAGAAAGATTTGTTTTTGAAAGTAGTCAGGGAATCTTGATTAAAACCATAATCTAGATTACACCGGTCCCATAAAATCCAGTTGTTAACTAATAATGTAATATTAGATAGGATATTTGTAGATCCATAAGTTGATTTCCTTGAGATAACATCGAGTTTGTAATACTATAGATCGATGAGTAAAATTTTCATAAGACTATGAAATAAATATCTAAAGGAGATTTGATCCATGATATTTAAAGTAATATGAGAGTGTGATTTTTATCCATCCATCCTTTTTTTTTACTAGGGGAATCGGTAACTGGGAATTTATGGTACTCACGTGACATGGGGTCCATTCCTGTCAGCTGCCACTATAACCCTAGGTGCGTCCACACAGCCCGCAAGCATGGGGCATGGATAAGTCGGGGTGAGATTTGAACTTGAGACCTCCTTTACAACATTCCTTCATTTACATGGCACTTGCCAATCAGTCTACACCCATGTGGGCTTAGCCATCCATCCTTTGACTGTGTATAAGATTTTAAGTGTGATTCATTTTATTGAATAATTTAATCTAGAAAGTGACTTAGTTGTCGGTTTAATGAATTAGTGTAATGACTATTAATCCATCGGATGGACTCTTTTTTTTAATTCTAATAGTATGCATGTACATTGTATTTTCTCCCTTTGTTTGGATTATCGTTGTTGGAACTGCTATAGTTTATTAGATTTATAGAGCGTTATCTTTGGCCATAATGACATAAGCATAATTTTGTAAAATTTATCTATCTCTAGATTTGATAAGAATCCTCTCAATTCTCATTACTATATCTGTACAATGCTAAAAGAAAAAATGTAATGCTTATTTAGTTAATTATCCTAAAAGAGTTATAAAAGGTTGTATAGGGCTTGCTGAGCTTGATAGTGAATTTTTGTATGGAATATAAACTTGTTATTTCTATGATTTTTGTGCATCAATAAATAAATAAAAGGAATAAGGTTTTATTATGTAATAGATGTGAAATTCCTGTACATAAACTGTATTAAGAAACTATCATAACAATCATTGCATAAATGAAATTAGTAATCTAACATTATAGGCTTAATAAAATAAAACCTGTTACTATTGATGGGACAAAAAAAAAGAAACGACCATTGCTACTAACCATAATACTAGAGAAACCAAATCACTTTCTTTAGAACCCCTGAACATGTTTGTTGAACCACAAGGACAAATATTGATCAATACACATTCTCTCTCAACATAAGCTATATCATTCCCCCTCCATCGCAAGCCTCCTCCTTATTTGATGACATCATTACTTTATAGTATTTTTCCTAGGACTATGGTCATTTATGAGCCACCTACTCATTATTGTTATAGAATGAGTCTCTACCTTATTTTAGGGAATATTCCTTTTGCATAACTTGAGCTTTCACTGAGATTTTTTTTTCATTTGTCATTCCTCCTTGTAGGTTAGAAAACACTCTTTTTGTAACACACCTAAAAAATACATAATATATATATATATATATATATATATATATATAGATAGATAGATATATAGATATATAAAGACAAATTATTAAAGTCTGTAACTGTAATAGGGCATTATTGAACATTGATATTTTATTGCATATTCTTGGCATTAATTGTTCGTCCAACCTTTCCTCAATCTAAGAACCCAATAAGCTATACACAAAATTAACCTTCTGCAAATAGCCTTCCACAATTATCATTCCACAAATGTTGATTGCAAATCGTGGGTCTTCATTAGACTATAAACAACATTAACCTTCCGGAAATAGCCTTCCACAATCATTCTGCAAGGACCCTTCACAAATGTGGATTGAATATTTTGGGTCTTAATTAAACAATAACAAAAGTAACTTTCCACAAATATCCTTCCTCAATAATCCTTGTTCAATGATCATTTTGTAAGGACCCTTCCACAAATGCGGATTGCGGATTGCAGGTCTCCATTAAACTATAAACAACATTAACCCTCCACAATTATCGTTTTGCAATGATCCTTCCGCAAATACGGATTGCATCTTGTGGGTTGTATTTTTAACATTTTAGAAAATTTCTTCCACTATTTACCCTTTCCATTTAGTCTTTTGCAATTCTCCTTTCACAATTGTGGATTACAGATTGTAGGTTGCAATTTTAGACTTTTATAATTATTATTCCGCAATTAACCTTCCGCAACTACGGATTGCATATTACGAAACATACTTTAACTTTTTATAAATATCCCTCTACAATTAACCTTCTACAATTCCTATGCCGCAAAATCTATTCTACAAATTCGGATGTCTGCAAGCTTTCCTCCACAATCTGTCTTTCCGCAACTCAATATTTCCACAAATGAGTTTCTGCAACAACTATTATGCAAGATTATTTCCTTCTGCAATTTCCTTTCCTCAAGAATCTTTCCACAAGATTCTTTTTGAAATTATGGATTCTGGATTGTAGGTATGCAATTCCCAATTTTTTAAAAACCTACTTCTGCAATCATGTTACCGCAGCGATCCTTTCTGCAATCAGATTACAGATTGTAGGTACACCTTGCCACTTTTCCCAAGAATGGGCTTCCACAATTTTCCTCCCATAAGTATATTTTTCTGTGATTCCTGAGAATTATCGATCTCTTGCAGAATGTTTCCTGGCCATTGATCTATAATCTAGTGCAGAAATTCATTTTACTATGCAGATCACTTATCTCCTGTGCACATTCATCATGTGATCTATTTCCTTATCGTTGATCCATCTTTTCTCCTTTAATATGGATCGCCGAATCTCTATTGAATGAATTGAATGTACTCTATACAATCTTGTGTTGATTGATACCATAGTTATTTTTATTTGTTTCAATCAATGGTTTCCATCCTTTGATGGGATTGATGTGCTTAGTAAGTTGGTAAGGTTCTTTTATATATGAATACTAAAATCTATTGACACTTGAAAACTATCTATGATGGGATTATTAGTAATATGAGAGTTTGATCCATGATATTGATAGTAATATGAGAGTATGATTTTTATCCATCCATCCTTTTTTTTACTAGGGGAATCGATAACTGGGCGTTTCTGGTACTCGCATGACGCGGGGTCCATTCCCGTCGGCTGCCACTATAACCCTAGGTGCATCCACACAGCCTGCAAGCATGGGGCATGGATAAGTCGGGGTGAGATTTGAACTTGAGACCTCCTTTACAACATACCTTCATTTACATGGCACTTTCCAGTCAGTCTACACCCATGAGGGCTTAGCCATCCATCCTTGACTGTGTATAATTGATTAAATATTTGGAGGGATTTGATCCCATGACCTTTTTAGTGCCATTAGATATGTGGGGAAATGATTTGATTTGATTAGGGGTTTGTTTTCTATAAAACAGATAGATCTGAAGAATATCTTAATAATGGAAACTTTTTCTTGATTTCATCGTCATTGTACATGATTTGATAATCATATATCTATACTGTGTAAGAAATTTGGATCAATACTACAAAAGAGGATTCCATTCGCTCATATTTAATAATGCAGATTAAGAGAATATTTAGGAAAATTATGCAAATAAGAATTTTACAATCGAATATAGGATTACTCTATACATATTATAATTAGACTATTTCATTCCATTAGGTACAGGATACAAGTATAACATCAGTAAGATAATTGAAAACAATTAGAGTTTACATTAATTTATTGCAGATCTATGTTTTAAAACATACTCTACAGCATTAAAATATAAAGTATGAACATGGAACCAACGCTGGGAAGAAAAAAGTAGAGAAGTTGTTCCTCCCAACAAACTCCCAGAGTAGCAAAGTTACTTCCTACAGAACCCCATAGCCTATTCATTGAACCACAAGAGAATTTTTTTTTTCCAGCCTCCTACTCCTTATGAACATACTATTATATAGTATTTTTCCAAGGACTTGGTCATTTATGAGCCTCTTTCTCTTTAGCACTCAACTAGGAGTTGTGACCTAATTTTTGGGGATGATCCCTCTTGCATTGTGAGTTCTCATTCAATGGTTTCTACCACTTTTCATTTTACTCTTGTGGGTTAGCAAACACTCTTTAATAACTATATTCACTTTTGTCCCCTTCAACATATTTTATTAAATACAGATTTTTTTATTACAAAATGTTTTGTTCTTGAATTTTCTATCAAAAATAATGAAATAATAAATAAAGTATTTTTCCAACAGAATTAATAATAATTATTAATTTAGGGGGTATTACATACACCTACCGTTGGAATATAACACAGTCCTCGGTGTTATAACTTTTATTTTCATTAATCCATACATTTTATTGAAATAAGTTTGGATATGCCTCCAACATATTACTTTCTAGCTCCCAAGTAGCTTCTTTAGGACTAAGTTGCTTCCATTGCACCTTGACTTGTTTGATGGTATGGTTTCGGAGTAAAAGTTGTCTCCTGTCAAGAATGCACTTCGGTTTGTTAAGAACCCATCTCAACCCTCTTTATTCTATTAGTATATCTTATTGGACGCATATGATTTGTAAGTCATCCCATCAGTATGTTGTATTATCCCACATTCATGGGGAGTAAGTAAGAGTTGTTAAGTTGTGTAGTTATTATGTTCCATTATCCCACATTCTTGGGGGGTAATAGTTGTTTAGATTATAATTAGTATATAAGCATGTGTTGAGGCTAATGAAAACATCGAAGAGTTATTTTGTATTGAGCTTGCTCAAAGGAGGTTTCCCCCTTGAAGTGCTTCGTGACCAATAAAATCTCTTTTATGATCCAATATTTCTGTTATATCGTGCATTTTGATTGTTTATTGCAGGAGGTTCTCCACATCTGGTATCAGAGCACTTTCCTTGGCACAAGTGGGAATTTTTTTTTTCTTTAAAAAAAAAAAGAGGGCAAAATTGGGTGGCGACTTTCAGATCAATTTCTGAAACTTTCTGCACAGAATAAGAAGAAACAGATTTAAAATCAGCAATTTTTCAAAAATTTTGTGACGGCAGCAGAAATTGTAGAGCGAAAATATTTTGATTGGGTGCCCATATTTCTATTTCAATTATGTAGGTAGAAGCAGAGTGGTTGTTCCAGTTCCATAAATAGGATATAACAACGATTCAGAGCAAAATAGATCGGGTGTTTGAGCAATGGGTGGAATTTCTGCCACATTTTTTTGGCATTGTCATTCTTGTAGTAGTTCCTCTTCTTGCAGTGGTATCTTTCATTCAGATCAGGGAATAAACCCTATCCGCTTAATTGTGGGAAGTAGTTGGGCATAGCCCTAAAACTCATTGTGAGGAGTACTACAGGAACCCCGAAGTAGCTTTCCATTGAGAGGACTTGCTAAACGAAAAGGGCAATGAGCCCCACTAGATTGACTAGATTCCCATCCACGAGGAAAACCAAAGAGTTGTTGTTTTTGGCCAAGCGGTTAGCATTTTTACCTACGCCATGAAGTGAGGGGTACTTCCCCAATACTCAAGCCTGAGACAGCCTTGGTGGCCGAGCAACTACCTTTGAACCATTAGGAAGCCGAATATACTTGGGGTCCATATCTATTTATAGTTGATAACATGCATAATTCCAGACTTGTCACAAATCATTTACTCTAATTCAAGTTGATAAAGAACAACTTTCTAGCACCGCCACAGATCATTCCTTAAGGAAAAACATATATTGTTTTTCAGCTATATATTCCTTGATTTAGCTCCATTTCGTTTGAAAATTCATGGTAACCCCGGTCATTCCATTCTACATATTTCATTCATTGAGGACCCTATCCCAAGTCCACTTCCCGAAGCCTGAAACTCCATCTCCTTTTTTCACCCCGCTTCTAAACTTCACATTTTTTGTTTCCTTGTCCCTTAGTGTCCACAACCTAGTTACCCACTTGCGTTTTTCCCAACTCAAAATTTTCCTTTTCTAAAACCCTCTTTGTTTTTGTTTTTCCACCCATTTTCGATTATAAAAGATAAAAGAAAAAAAATAAAAAACAAAACTTGCTTATGGTTTTCACCCGCGCAGGAGCAAATAGATAAATGGAAGAAGAACTTGCCACCCTCAAGACCAAATTTGAAGATCTGGATCAAATATTTCTCAACCTCCATCTTTAGTATTCAGTCATGAGCAACCAGCAACATCCTGAGTCTTCTGCCGGCACTGTGTTCTCTACTTCCAGCAACTTTTGTGGTCTAAAGATTGAATTCTCTCGCTTCAATGGTGATGATCCAAGTGGATGGATACACAAGGAAAAACAATACTTTAATGTGCATAACACTTTTGATGTCACCAAATTCCCACTTGCATCATTTCATTTGGAACGTGAAGCCCTTGAATGGTTTTGTTGGTACATCAAGGATCATGAAGAGCCCCAATGGACAGATTTTTTCCAACTCCTTTTGCACCGATTTGGCCCTAGTGGTTTTGATGAATTCAGAGGAGCACTCACCAAAGTTCGCCAGACTGGCACTGTGAGAGATTATCAAATAGAATTTGAGAAATTAGTGAAGCACATAGAAGGATTTTTTGATGCCTTCTATAAGAGTTGTTTTATCGCTGGTATTAAGGATACAATTCAATATGAGGTTAACATGTTATGTCCCAACATAATGATGGAAATCCTATGGTTGGCTAAGTTGACAGAGGAGAATATCAGGGATCAAAAAAGCCCCAAATCCACTTTTCTTCCATTCAACAATATGGTTCCCTAAGACGTCCAATCCATCCAGCTCCTAGACCCACTCCTATCAAGAATTTATCTAAAGTATAGATGTGGGCACGTAGGGAAAAACGAATTTGTTATAATTGTGATGGGAAATTGGCCCAGGGACATCAATGCACTGAACAAAATCCCTATCTCTTAGATGTGGTTTCTTCGCCTGCACTTGAATTTTGTGAACCTACCCAGGATCTAGTAGATGATCAAGTTGACATTTAGGAGCCACCTGTTGACCCTCATTCTCATGATGAACACCCTGAGATATATCTCCATGCATTAGTCAGAGTCATCGCCCCACAGACCATGCAGGTTAAGGGTTTCTTCAAGAATATTCCCCTTACAATACTCATTGATTCTGGTAGCACACATAACTTCATTGACCCTGAGATTACCAAACAAGCTGATAGTTTTGTCCATCCCTGCTCCATCTTTCAAGTCATGGTTTCCAATGGCAGCACCTTACCTTGCAAAGGAAAGTGTCGCAATGTGTGTATCTCTATTGAATATTATGACTTGCTCTCTAACATGTTTGTCATGCCTCTAGGAGGATGTGATGTGATTTTGGGAACTCAATGGTTACACACACTTGGACCCATCTTATGGGATTTTGCTGAACTGTGGCTGCAATTTTTATTTAGTGGGAACAAACACATATTCAATGGCTTACAACTAGGTTCTCTCAGCATCATCAGTTCCCATAGCATGGAAAATATCCTTAAGATGAATTCACATCGTGTCATCACTCAGCTCCATTTCATTCAGCTGCAACCTTTAGCAGTCTCAACTACTCCCTTGGATATTTCATTTCGATGCACCCTTTAGATGCCTGATTTTTCCAAGCTCTTCACTCTTGAGAGTGATGCTTACGACAATGGACTTGGGGTCTCCTCTTTCAATATGAACATCCCATTGCAATCACTGACAAATCCCTTTCTTGAAATAATTTATCCACCTCTACATATGAGAAGGAAATGATGACTATTTTGCACACAGTACAAAAGTGGTGGCCATCCCTCTAAGAGAATCCTCTCGGCATCAAGACGGATCACGAGAGTTTGAAATATTTCCTGAAACAATGGATCTCATCCCCAACACAACAGAAATGGGTTAGCAAACTCAGGGATTATGACTATAATAAGGCTCATGACAATCTTGTGGTGGATGCTCTTTTCCACACATTTGATGCCCATGTTTCTCTTTCAGTTATTTCTTTGCCTATTCCTACTTGGTTGCACTATGTTCAGCAAGGCTATGTTAATGACTCCTCATTATCTGAAATCATCCAACCATTGGCTAGTAACCCTTCTATGGTACCGCATTTCTATTGGGATGGCTCTTATCTGAGATACAAGGGTTGTCTAGTGCTTCCCCAGAGCATAGATATTAAACATGTAGTCTTTTATAAACTCCATGCTTCTCCATCGGCAGGGAAATCTAGGTTCATGAAAACATATGAGAGGGCATGATGTCACTTCTTTTGGAAGGGAATGAAATGAGAAATTCAACAGATGGTTTTCGAATGTGCTCCTTGTCAACGCCACCAAGGTGAAACTACACTCCTTTCCAGATTGCTTGAACCTTTTCCCATCCCTACAAGGATTTGGCCATATATTTCGATGGATTTCATTCAAGGGCTCCCTAAATATGGATGAAAGATCGTAATCTTGTTTTTGGTTGAATGGATCTCCAAATATCATCATTTTTGTGCTCTCAGACTTCCATATACCACCTCCTCAATCGCACAAATTTTCATGGACAAGATATTCCTTCTTCATGGAATCCCTTCTTCCATTGTCTCAGACCGCAACACACCTTTCACAAGTCATTTTCTCCTTACTGACACCAAACTGAATATGATTTCAGTTTATCACCCACCAATAGATGGTCTGAATGAATTCATAAACAACTATTGGGAAACTTATCTTCGTTGTTTCACCTCTGAAGAAGAACATCGGTGGGCAAAGTGGCTACCTCTCACTGAATGGTGGTACAATACTTCCTACCATACTACATCTCAAATGTCTCCATATGAAGCATTTTATCATCACACACCTCTAGTACTCCTTCCATACACCCCCAGCAGTTCACTAGTTCAGGACGTTGACATGGTTCTTCGAAACCGACATTAGATTCTTCACCTTCTGTAGGACAATCTTCACATGGAAAGAACCTGCATGAAACACCAAGCTGATCAGCACTGTTCTGAGAGCACTTTTCAAGTCAGTGACATGGTTTTTCTTCATCTACAGCCTTACAAGCAATCCTCCTTGAAAATCAATGGGGATCAAATGCTCGCTACAAATATCTCTCGTCCATATATAGTTCTTCAGAAGATTGGGTATGTTTCTTATAAATTGGTATTTCCTCCTTCTTCTCGCATTCGGCAAGTGATTGGCACCAAAATAAGAGCACAAATTGTTTTACCCGAATGGGATAATGAACGATCCATCATTTCAGATCTGGTGTCCATCCTCAATAAGCGCACTTGTCAGCTTCACTCTCGGTCCATCACAGAGGTCTTAATTTAGTGGCACAACATGCAACTAGATGATGCTACATGGGAACCGCTCCTTCAGATTCAACAATGGTTTCCACATCTAAAGCTTTTAGGACAAAGATTTTTTTAAGAGGGAGGGGATGTTAAGAACCCGTGTCAACCCTCCTCTTTATTTTTTTAGTATATTTTATCGAACACATATGCTTTGTAAGTCATCTCATCAGTATGTTGTATTATCCCACATTCATGGGGAGTAAGTAATAGTTGTTAAGTTGTTTAGTTATTATGTTGCATTATCCCACATTCATCGGGGTAATAGTTGTTTATATTAGACTTAGTATATAAGTATTTTTTGATGCTAATTAAAGCATCGAAGAGTTATTTTGTATTGATCTTTCTCAAAGGAAGTTTCCCCCTTGAAGTGGCCCACGATCAATAAAATCTCTTTCGTGCTCCAATATTCCTGTTATATCGTGCATTTTGATTGTTTATTGCAGGTGGTTCTCCACATGGTCCCACTCTGAACTCTCCTTTGGGTTCCACCTGGATTACATTCCAATCAATCACATGAGAAACATCATGAACATATCTTTTCAATATAGAAACATGAAGACATTATGCATGTTAATATTGGGTGGTAGGGATAACTGGTACATGATTGGCCTTACTTTAGCTAAAATTTCAAATGGACCGCAATAGCTAGGTGCCAATTTTGAATACTTTCCCAATCTCAAGGAACGTTTCTTATGATTTACCTTTATATACACATGATCACCCACCTGGAACTCTCTAGTTTTTTTTTTTTAAATTGACATAACATTTTTGCATGTCTTTGGTAACCTTCAAATTTTGTTGTACCTGTTTCACGGTTAGTTCTATATCTTTTAATAGATAAGGTCCTAACATTAACCTATCAACTAGGATACTCCATTAGATTGGAGTATTACATTTACACTTATATAATATTTCTAATGGACTCATACCTACAGAAACTTAAAAATTATTATTATATGCAAATTCTACTAAGTGTAGGTAATATTCCCACTTACCCGGTTTGTCCATGACATAAATACTTAGCATGTCCTATAATACTTGATTTACTCTTTTAGCCTTCCCATCTGTTTGTGGATGATATGCAGTATTAAAATTTAATTGTCTTCCCAAACCTTTAAACAAATATTTCTAGAAGTTACCTATAAACTGTAGGTCTCTATCTGAGAGTATTACTTTCGGTACAACGTGTAGCCTAAATATTTATTTTTTGAAAATATATGCATTGTTAACAATTTTATAGGTAGATTTAACATGAATAAAATGAAAATATTTACTTAATTTGTTGACTACAAAGATGATTGAATCATGTTTTTGGAAATTATTTGGCAGACCTGTTATAAAATAAATACTAATGGTTTCCCACTTCCATTTCAGAATGGGTAGTGGCTGCAACAAACGTACGGGATGTTGATTTTCTGCCTTAATTTGTTGGCATTCAAGACAACGAGCTAGGTATTATGCCACTTATTTCTTCATATTTGGCCAAATAAATCCTTCCCAATCGTAGTGATCATTTTTTGGTATCTAGGATCCCCTCAATACGATCTTTTCTGTATCTCATCCATGACTGCAAGTTTAATTTCTGCTATGTTTGGTATGTACAACCTATTTTTATGCAACAATAGTCCTTGTTGGTTTAGTATGAAATATGTTTTTACTTTATTTTGTTCATTTTTAGCAGTCTTTTCTTTTAAAATCTGATGTTCTCTATCATAGTATTGAGCGCTTAGAATCTGATTTTCTAGATCAGATTCATAGTTGTTTCTTGCAAACAGTAAATTAACATGATGACTTAGACTATCTTCCACTTTATTTTCTTTTCATTTTATATGTTTGATTTCAAAATCATATTCACTTAAAAAGGACAGCCATCTAACCTATCTTGCATTCAAATTCTGTTAGTCAAATAAGTATTTAAGACTTATGTTTGACATAAGTATAAATTTTCTTCCAATTAGGTAATTTCACCACATTTTTAAGGCATGAATTATGGAAACAAGTTCTAAATTGTGTGTTGCATAGTTTTTCTCATGTTCTTTTAATTTCGTACATTCATATGCCACAAAACTTGTTCTTATAATAAAACTCTGCCTAGCCCTTCATTGCAAGTGTTAATACACACGACGAAATCCTTGAGTGGATCAACAATCTTTAAAAGTGGGCCGATAGTTAATAAGTGTTTTAGTTTGTTAAATATTTTCATGCATTTTTTAGTCCATTCAAACTTTTTACCTTTATTTTGTAAGGAATTTATGGGGTAGGAAATATTAGAGAAGACTTCTATGATTTTTCAGTAGTATATGGTAGTCCCCATAAATGATCTGATGTCCGATGCATTGTTAGGAACCAATCATTCCATGATGACATTTATTTTTTCTGGATCGATTGTGATTCCATCCTTGGACACTATGTGTCCGAGGTACTAAATATTATCTTTAAACAAATCACATTTACTTAATTTTATGTAAATTTGTTGTTCTCTTAGTACTTGCAAAACTATCCTTAATTGTTCTTCATGTTCTTTTTCATTTTTAGAGTAGAGTAGTATGTTGTCGATGAAGACAACCACAAACTTATCTAGGTAGTAGGTATTTGCCTAAAATTGTTTTCATTAAACATATGAATGCAGTAGGGGTGTTTCTCAACCCAAAAGGAATTACGAAAAACTCATAGTGACTGCAACGAGTCCTGAATGTTGTTTTAAATATATCTTTATCTTTTATTCATACGTGATGATAACCATACCTTAAGTCTATATTTGAAAAGATCATTGCTCCATGGAATTAATCGAATAAATCATCTATCCAGGGGAGTGGGTATCAGTTCTTAATAGTCATTTTATTTAATTGTCAATAATCTATACATAATCTTAATGTTTCGTCCTTTTTTTTTTACAAACAAGACTGGTGCTCCCTAGGGAGAGCCACTAGGTTAAATGTATCTTTTATTGATTAGTCGTGTATTTCCTATTTTAGTTTTGTAATTCTTTTACATTCATTCAGTATAGAGCTTTCGATGTTGGTACCACTTCGTGTATCATATCGATCATGAAGTCAATGTCTCTTTTCAGAGGGAATCCAAGGTTTTCTTCCATAAAGGTGTATTTAAACTCCTTCAACACTTGTACGTATTTTGGTTTAAGTTTGTTTTTATTTTCATTATCATTCATTATATAGAATGAAAACAATTTACATCCTTTTCTTACATATCTTTTCATTTGTAATGCATATATTTTTTGGATGGTCAGCTTCCAAGGGATCCCTTTTACTTTTATATTATCTCCATTATTGTTAGTACAGGTAAATGTTTTATCAAAACACTTTAACACCACCTTATGTTCCTCTAGCCAATTCATTCCTATTAATAAATCATAGGATCCTAATGGCATAATACATTAGAGGAAATTTGGGGTCTAAAATGGGCCTTATAAGAAAACATGCCAAAATAAGTTTTTGTGAGTTGGAATTCAAGAACCAATAGAATTTCAATAAAATAAGTCAACCATAATGGTTGAATTGACATATTTGTCATTAAAAAAAACTACTTTTGTTGTTCGTATTTTCGACATATCTCATTGTGTTTTTACTCAAATTTCGATCGGGAGAGCTCGTTGGATGCGGAATTTGATTCTGCATCCAACGAGTACCCACACTGCATACTTTTGATAGGCCCCTCTACCCCAAAAACAAGAAATACCTGAAAAAACGTGATGATGACATCATCATCACATTTTTTCAGGTATTTCTTGTTTTTGGGGTAGCGAGGTTCATCAAAAGTATGCAGTGTGGGTACTCGTTGGATGCGGAATCAAATTCCGCATCCAACGAGCTCTCCCGGTCGAAATTTGAGTAAAAACACAGGAAGATATGTCGAAAATACGAACACAAAAAGTAGTTTTTTTCTTTCTTCCTCCAAAATTAATTAATATTATTTTATTATTTTAACCATTATTTTATTATTTTAACTATTATTTTATTATTTTCCTTAGGAGGCCCATTTTAGACCCCAAAATTCCTCTAATGTTTACATTAACATGTGTAAGGAAATCATTCATCATCAATTTACAATTTCTAACAAGACTACTAAATTTCTATTTTGTACCTATGGCTAACTGTATTAGCCACAATTTGTCAAACTTTGCAGGTACCAATTTGCATAATTCAACTATTCTAGTTAATATATAGGTCACACTTGCCCCTTGATCAATTAAAATAGAGATATGTTGGATGTTTATCATACCTTCAATTTCGACAATACAAGTTTAGCGGTCTACTTGCTAATTTTCCAATTCAACGCAGATTATGGGCATGCTCCTTGCAATGTCCCTATGTTGCTAGAAATTCTCACCTCTTGTTGAAAAGATTTGTTTCTCTAGGTCTGAATGATTCAAATCTAGAACAAATGGGTGATAAAAATCCTATGGAAGACTTCCCCTAGAGCTTGTAGATATCTGGAGTGAGTCCTTTGGCTACTCTACAATGTGATGTAGTTGTCTCCTATGGTGATGAATCTCCACGGATGTAGCTGAACAAACACATCAAACAAACAATCAAGATCAAAGGTGCCAAAAAATGGTCTACAGTTCTATATTAGTGACTAAGGAATCCAATAATAAAATGAATGATTGCAACATAATACATTTTATGGGAAAGGAACCATATTTGCGTTAAAATGAAGAAGAGAGATCACAACTATTTCCTTAGTGTTGTGATGCTCCTTCACATGCCATGCCTTGTCCTCAAAAGCTCCAACTTTCTCCTTCTATGCTCACCCTATATTTTGGCCAGAACCTCAGTGCAAAATCATATATTTTCTCTCTCTCAACTATGGGGGATGGGCCAGGTTTTATAGGCCTTGTGAGGATGGGGATGTTTGAAAAAATGGTGTATGAGGTGGAAGGGAGATCCTACTATGGGATATCTTGAGTCCAGATGGTCCACAAGAGTAGGGATGAGGGTGCCACAAAGTATTTCTTTGAGAAGCTTCGTGAATCTTCTCTTTTTCTATTTAATACTCAATCACTTCTTTTCCACTATGCAAGCAAAGCGTTACCAAGGTGGAACCACTGCTTGAACAAATGGTAAAGGTGGTGGCACCGCTTGATGTGAAGAGACAATGGGAGTTTTTGAAGAGGGTAATTCTTTTTGCATTAAAAGAAAAGGAAATGGTGGAATCAAATATGGAAAATAAGAGTCTAGGACAATGTCCAACTTCAAAGTTTGGGAATTGAGGGAAATTTATGGTGTTTTAGGCCTCAACACATAAGGGTGACGAGATTTATGTGTAACAGGATGCCCCCCAAAGCATGAGGATAGAGGTATATGATAGGAAAAATATTTGAAAGAGAAAGTTATCACTTTGAGGCAAGAAATTGCTTGATCAGAGATCATCATCAACCAAGATTCTGCAATGCATAAATACTTTTGACTCATCGAAATAATTCCTCATCATTCCCATAGACCAATAGAAGGAAAATCCATGAGGGAAATGAATGAACAAAGCTACCAGAATACAACATAGATCCATATGAATAAGTCTCAAAATTGGACATTCCTATTAGACATACAATGTATATCTATGTCAAGTGGACGCAAATTTGAGCACAAGCACGACCATACAAATATGGATCGATGCTAGGAATTATACAAAATACTCCATCGCAACCTGGGGAAAGCAATTAGTGCTTAAGAAGTACGCAATGTCTTCATCTCGTCATCCATGAAGTACGATGCTATCCATGTGATTACAATGTTTTGAAGTTAAACATGGTAGAAACCACTTGATTACTGATCAATAATGAGAACTATTAACAAGTGTGAGGGAGATAACCATTGATGTCAATGATTCCCAAGGTACCCTAGTACAGTATCTTGACCGTGAATAGATGATTTGATGTTGAACACTTAGTTGAGTTTTTCAATCAAAGGTCAATGGTGTGAACATATGTAGAGAGCGAGAGAATCTGTGATTAATGCATACAGATCTCAAGGTACTAATTTGTTTCTAAGACTAATTCCGAGATGATGATCTGAAGTCGACAGGAATAGTCTCATCGAAGGAGGGACATGATCAATCCCACATCCAAGACACGAAACTCAGAACAAAGTTCTGGAATTTTGAGTATGATGTAACCATAGGACTGAATCAAAAGGTACCAACACAAAAGCTGCTTTGAATACAGAGGTAAAATCTCAATTTGGCTCCCCTTCGAACATCAGGAGAGACGACAAAACACTTAGAAGCACTGACTTGACCAGACGGATACCAAGACATAATGTGGTGGTAAATGATGCATTCTTTGAAAGAATCAAAGGAGTGACATGACTCATGAACGTTGATAAACTTGGAAGCAAGCTGAATACCCAATTGAGTAAATGAAATGTAGACAAGTGCTGTGTTCAAAGGTGACTACTAACGGCTATCTATTTGCAAAATGAAATAGTTCCCTTCCCTTAATTTCCCCATCATGATTGATGAGTGCCTTTTTTAATTTTTACAAGTCCAAAGAGGGTAACAAACACTTGTTGTAGCTTATCCTGAGATAAGTCCATTCTCATATGTTTCACGAACCTTAGAAAGGAGGGGTTCGTTCCCGAAAGAGGGTCTCTAAGTGTTTATTTTAACAATTCCATTGAAATTTAACTCGGTATTCTTCATGTTTAGAGAGTTTGAATGAAAACAGAAGAAGAATCCAAAGGGTCCTTTTTTGTGTGAATTAGTCCCTAGGGCCCGAAAAAGTATAAAATAATTCCCAAGATAACTCTTCTAGTCATGATTGGTTGGAGTATTCATTTTTCGTAATTAGTTAATCCGAACCAAAAAGGGGTATACTACAATAAAAAATATGACTCTTTAAGTACTTTTAAAATTTTGAAGAAGACAAGTTCACTCAACAACATTTTCACATTTAAGGAGTCCGAAAAGAGTTTAAATAAGACTCCATTAGGGTTTCTTTTCATGATGAGTGGGTTTAATGAGCCTGAAAAAGAAGCAAAATTTGACTTGGAGCTTTGATACTAGGTTTAAAGAGCATGACCAAATTGTCAAAATTAGCACTTGACAACTTTTTCTACTTTATGAAAGTATGAAAAAGTAAAAAACAAACTCACCCATAGGAAAAAAAAATTACTTGCATCCTACAAAAATCCTTTGAAAGACTATTAGATCTCCAAAAAGGTTTAAAATCAACTTTTAATGACTATAGAAAAGGGAATTTTTAATGAAATAATTAAAAATATCAAAATAATGCCATAAAACCCTAAAATATATCATATAAAGACAAAGCAATAGTAAAAAACATATCATTTTACTGTTTACCAGGTTTGGAGAGCTACTTGGAGCAATTGTGTGTATATTTCTAGTGAAGATTTTAGAGCCATTACCCATCCAATTTTCGATCTGTTTGTTCCAGGTAAGAGCTAAAACCCTCCTTAATATTTTCATTGTCTAATTTTTCCTTTCTAAGCATATTTTATGGGGTTTTGGGGTTTTTACCCAAGGGTAAAAATCGCATCTTAGGTGCTCTTCCCCTTTGCGAGAAAGGAGGTTCCTGTTGAGAACTGTGCTTTTCAGGCTTGAACAAGTGGTGGCACTACTCTGTCTCAAGGAGACAAAAGTGGTGTCGCACTGTGTGCCCAAAATATGAATGACCTAACTAACACTTTTAACGTATTTTTCAATATTGATTATGTGTCTTGATACTTCAATTTTGGTTTTTGGAAGGTTGTTTCAGTCAAAATGGTGGTGTGGAAAGAAAGACAACATGAGGATGATGATGTTAGAGATAGGGAAGATGACGCTTCTATAGCTTCTTTACAGGGCTGTGGGATCATAAAGTTTTTCCATGTCTCGAGTATGAAGTCTCATGTGAGACTATTGGAGTACATATTGAAGTTGTGGAATCCTGAGCAAAAATACTTAGAGGAGGGTGCTCACATTCTTATAGTGGAGGTAGAGGATATCTAATTCCTTACCAGATTATATAGGTGATCTGATAATATCTCACTAACAAGTCATCGAGGAGGAGATGTCACGACAGAAGAACTCATAGATAGCCACTATTTTTTAGGTGCTTAGATGTCTGGAAACAATATTCCTATCAAGGAGGTGATGGATTTTCCTTTCTGTATAGTTATTTTTACCATCCAATGGGTTGCAGAGATCTAAGGGGCTCACTAGGATTCCCAAATCCATATTCTTTATGTCTTGGAAGCTATGGTGCTTACGGTCTATAACTGGGATAAGGATTTATCGAGTCTGTTAAAGGATCAATAGACTAAGTGTCGATAGGGGGAGTTAAAATAGTTTGGATATGGGACCATCTTGGAAACCTTCTTCTTCAAGAGGGTGCCCCTTCTCATACCTCGGGTGAATTTTACTAAGCTAAGAGCATGGGATCCTCGCATGCTACGGTGGGTATAGATCATGGCTCACACCGGTGGCGGTGGGGCCAAGGTCAAGTAAAGGATCACATTCTTCTGTTCGTTGGATGACCAACTTCTCATGGTGGAATACTATTCATATGATGGAACTGAATCCAAGGGGGACCCTGATATACCCTTGCTAGCAGGTTCCCAATGCGGCGATATTGTTAAGAAGACTACTCAATAATTTGATTTTTTTTGCGTTTTCATGTTTTATAATTTTTGTGAATGACGAAGAGACCTAATTTTTTCATGCAGATGTTGGAGATGCACGACCTAGGGTATCTTCCCTAATTGACAGGCGAGCGGGTTCCTGCTTCAATCATAGAAGGGATGATGAGTTAAATGAGTTGGAGGATAACCTCAATCGGTTAAATCTGGACATTTTGGGTGCCTCTATTGACGACTTCCCTAGGAGTTATGAGAGACACATAGTTGGAGTGTCGGGTCAAGTCATCCACCTACTACGAAGGGTAGTATGGGCTATCATGTGATATCATGAGCACCACTAGTCATTCTGCATGATGTATACACTGAAATATAGCTAGCATCAGGATTTTTTCCATTTTTCTATATCTGAAATCCAGAGTTCTTGAGTCGGGGTCTTATGATCATATTTTGTAAAACACTTTTTAAATATTTACAGACTTATTTATGGCGGTTTATATGTGTTCCAATGGAAAACAATTTTTACATGAGTTTCTTATGTCTTTTACTATTTATTTTATTTTACAATGAACCATGTTTTATTTATAAAAGTTATGTATGAGAAATATACCAGTCCAAAATGTAGTTTTCCAATGACTCGGCAACCGTGTTATAAGACCTAGGAATGTGCCTATAAGTGATTGATTTGAACGACCTTTCTAAAAAACTCACTCTTCGAAAAAGATGAAGGAGTGTATCATTTATGATGTCATAAACGTGGTTCAAATGGAAAACCACTAGTTGTGAATCCATGAATACTACGAAGTTATGAATGTCTCGAGATGCAGCCTCGATCAACAAACCTATCACTTCTTGATACTCATCTATGTTACTAGTAGATGGGCCCATACAAACATCTCCTAAACTGACTAAGTCATGTGCCATGGAATACAAAACTTAGGCACCTAAAGCAAGGTTCAAGGTATGAAGACAAGCACCATCAGCAAAACCATAAAAATCCATCTGATCTGGAACTGCTTGTAGAAGGTTGGTGATAGAGTGTTACCTCTTGGGAACCAACTTTGATCCACTATGACAGAACGGTGGCACCACTTAATTTCCACTGAGAAAGTGCAGTGGCACTGCCTATTGTCCTCTCTGAATGTACGGTGACTCCTATAGATGTCAAAAAAAAAAGTGGCAAAAAAAGAGAAAGTGAAGTGTTGAACTATTGGCATCAAATCATGAAAATAATAGAAAAATTAAGTACAAAAAGAAGATGTGTTTCATATCTGAACATATCTGGTTATACTAAACCAAAATATCACTAGAAATCTAGTATATCTGATCACTAAAATGTTGTAGTTTGGATTATAGACAAGAGTTTGAAAACCAAGGAGGATTAGATGTGTTGAATGTTGTCCCCAATATGGTCGCCAGATTTGTTGCTAGAAATTGTCATCTCTTGCTGACAAGAGATGTTTCTCTAGGTCTTAATGGTTCATATCTAGAACAAATGAGTGATAACAAGGATGGAAGGCTTCCCCTAGAGCTTGTAGATATCTAGAATGAGTCATTTGGTTATTATGCAATGTGATGTAGTTGTCTCCTATGGTGATGAATATCCATGGATGTACCTACACAAATGCACCAAACAAACAAGAAAGATTAAAGGTGCCATAAAATGGTCTACAGTTCTATATTGGTGACTAAGGAATCCAATAATAAAACGAATGATTGCAACATAATACATTTTATGGGAAAGGAACAATCTTTGCATTAAAATGAAGAATATAGATTACAACCATTTCCTTAGTGTTGTGATGCTCCTTGACATTCCATGCCTCATCCTCAAAAGCTCCAACTTGGTCCTTCTATGCTCACCCTAGATTCGGCCAAAACCTCAGTTCATCAAAATAACTTTTCTCTCTCTCAAACATGGGGGATGATACACTTTTTATAGGCCTTGGGAGAATAGGGATGGTTGAGAAAATTGTGGATGAGGTGGAAGGAAGATCCTACTAGGGGGGATCTTGAGTCCATATGGTCCACAAGAGTACAGATGAGGGTGCCACGAAGTCTTCCTTCGAGAAGTTTTGTTAATATTCTCTTTTTCTCTTTAAAACTCGAGCACCTCTTTTCCTCTATGTAGAGAAAGCGTTACCAAGGTGGAACTTCTCCTTAACCAAAGGGTAAAGGTGATGGCACTGCATAATGTCAAGATAAAATGAGCATTACTGAAGAGGGTAATGCATTTTTCATTAAAGGAAAAGGAGGTGGTGGAGTCAAATATGTAAAATAAGAGTCTAGACCAATATCTAACTTCAAAGTTTAGGAATTGACGGAAATTTATGATGTTTTAGGAATCAACACATGATGGTGATGAGATTTACGTGTAACAGAATCCCCTCCAAATCCTGAGGCTAGAGTGATATGATAGACAAGAGATTTTAAAGAGAAAATTATCACTTCGAGGCAAGAAATTGCTTGATCGAAGATCATAATCAACTAGGATTCTGCAATACATCAATACTTTTACTGATATCCAAAATATTGCTCATTGTGACTGCAGACCAATACAGGGCATATCCATGAGGGAAATCACTGAACATGGCTATTAGAATACAACATAGATTCATATGAAGAATTCTTAATCTTGGACATAGCTACTTGACATACAATGTAGATTTATGTCAAATGGACGTGAATTTGAGCACAACCATGCCCATACAAATGTGGATCCATGTTTGTACTTATACCAAATAATCCATCGCAACCTAGGGAAAGCATTGAGTGATTAAAAATTACTTAAGGTATTCATATCATATTCCACAAACTACGATTATATCCATGTGATTACAATGTTTTGATGTTAAACATGGTAGAAATCACTTGATTCTGGTCAATAATGAGAACCATTAACAAGCGCGAGGGAGATCACCATTGCCAGCAATGATTCCCTAGGTGCATTAGTACAGTCTCTTGAGTATGAACAGATGATCTGATGTCAGATGTAGTTGAATCTTTCGATCAAAGGTGAATGATGTGAAACTATGTCAAGAGCGAGAGAATTTGTCATTAATGCATATAGATCTCAAGATACTAATTTGTTTCTAGGACTAATTCCTGGATGATGATCTGAAGTCGATAGGAATAGTCTCATCGAATGAGGGCCATGATGAATCCCACATCGATGACACAAAACTCACAACAAAGTTATGGAATTTTGAGTATGATATAAGGGTGAATCCACGGACCTGGGTAACACTTTTTGGCAAGTGAATTTCGGCAAAAACAGAAAAACGCACCTCGATCGAGGGCTTGTTAAGCCCTCGACCGAGGTCCTAATATCTCGACCGAGGGCTTGTTAAGCCCTCGACCGAGGTATCTAAATAACTCGGTCGAGGTATTTAAATACCTCGACCGAGGTATTGCGGGCTTTACAAAACCTCAGTCGAGGTATTTAAATACCTCGACCGAGGTATTTAAATACCTCGGTCGAGGTTCATACCTCGGTCGAGGGCTTAAAAAAACAGACTTAGCCGTCATTCAAACAAATGGAAAATTTCCTGTGCCTTGTAGAGGTGTAAACCCTGCCATTCCTAGTACATAACTGAGCGGAGTTGATACCGATAAATTCACCAACGAATATTCTATCCATTGAGGTATCATACACGCATTTTGGCATTCATATGATATTTATTTTTTAATTACTTCTAAAACTTATACTTAGAAAACCACACTGCAACTTCAAAGCAGCTCAAAGAAAAATCCGCAGAGTTAAAACTACACAGCCAAAAAATTCTTAAAAATTCACACATCACATATCGACGTGTCCTCTTCAAAAGGGTATCTTTGGTTTTTCAATTTTTAAAAAAATATCACTATGAAGCCAACATAATATTCTACAATTTGTTTTTTTACTGCAAGTCAAAATTCACATGGCATATATGCATTTTGAGGGCTTCTATCTAGCACATGAGTAAAAAATCAGGTTTTCATCGCCAAATTTGGCCAAAAAGTGTTACCCATCTTCATGGAATCACCCATAACCTATTGGAGGAGCAAGTCGGTAAGCTGACTTGAATGATAGCCAACTAATTCGGCCAGCTGACTAGTCAGAGATTAGGTCGGCTACCTAAGGTCGTGTCGGTTAAGTGAACTGATAGGTAGTTATTTGTAACTATTTGTAATTCATATATATTAGGCTATTGAGCCAGACGAGAACTTGGTTTAGTTCTCTATATTGTATTGACCCTCTCATGTTAATATAATATGCATTCTCTCTACTTGTTCTTATCTCTTGTCTCTATTGTGTATATATGTTTTAGTATGTATTATTGGTAACCTTATGTGATCTGTGAGATTACAACATTGGTTCTGTTGCCGGTAGTAAATGTCTGAGATGTATGCAAGCATATGATATTAGAAAAGGAGATTAAGGACTTGTGGGAGCATAAAGTAGCAAATTATTTGCAGAATTACGCACAGAGAAACAGATTGATGACCACAAAAGCAAAGGAAAGATTCTTTATGGAGACACATGAGAAGTTTGTAGAATCAATGCCCCAGTTGTTCAAGAAACTCCTAGATGAAAAAGCCGAAAGGAACTAAATATCAACAGTTACTAGAAAAACTGATTCGAGGATGAAGAACACACTTCTCGAAGTTGTTCGAAAAGATTGCTGATGAATTTTGCGAGGAGCAGGAAGTAGAAGAAAGGAATTCGATGGAAACCATAAAAAAGAAATTCTACACAGACCTCACCGAGAAATTTTTGTGTTCCTTACTAACCTTTCTGTTTAAGTTCCTGGTCGAGAAAGGAGTGGGTCACATTGTCAAACCTCGTCCATCACTTCGCGGACCACCATTAAACCCTAACTAGGTGGAAAAAGAAAAGAGGTGGGAAAATTTCATTGCCGAAAGGGAGTGGGAATACTTCCTAAGCAAGTCAACAGAACTATCTGGGCTTTCTAAAGCATCGGCTAGGCTATGGGGGGGTAGATGGTCATATGCCGGGATAAAGTGGAGTGGATTCTAGTCAACTAAGGAAGATGCCAATCACCAGTAATGAGAATTCATCCTAAAAAGGAAATCGAGAGGACATTGTCACACAAAGGTACGGTGGACTTCCAGAAAATAGAGAGGGAGAAGAGGCTACAAAGAAGGGAAGAAAGAAGAGAAAAATCCTTAGCGCTGCAGAGAAGAATGAGTACTATGGTGACCGACCAGGAAAGAGATCCATAGAAGTCAGGTCATGACCGACAAGAAGAAGGCGTGGAAGAAGAGGCATCCCCTATGGAAGAAGAATTATGGATAGAGCAGTGAGAAGCTCCCCTATTAGAAGTTCCCTGGAAGGTAAAACCTCTATGTTTGACGAATCCGAGTACCCAGATACAAGCTATTGTCGAAGAAGACCTCAGACTAGGAGCTGGTGACTTTGGTATATGGATTCAACTAGACGATGAGACATACATTGGTAGACATCTAATTATCCATCGGCAAGAAGAAGGAAATTGGGTCATGCTTCAAGCGGTACCCTCCAAGCGAGTATCCACTTACTTTACCGGACACATGAAGGAGCACCCCCCTGCCAATTATAACTTTAGAGAACACAGAACATTCATAACTATGGATGACCATTTGTAGTTGGACATCGATAGAAGAAGTTGACAATAACTGACTGCTAGTCAAAGAAGAAATGACAACTAAAACAATCGATGGAAATGAGAGTTCCGTCGACGATAGTTCCACAGATAGGAATAATCAAATAAACCCACTGCCCCCACCACCACCTCCACCACTGCCACCTCCTGATGAATACAATGAGAATGACTCCAACATGGGTCATGAGTCAGCACACATCCCTCTATATGAGGGTGATGAGGACCCCAGATGACACTAGTTCATCTGTGAGTCAACTTGGGAGGCTAACCAAGTTACAGATGAAGACAGGAAGATGCCGCAGTTCACTGGTGCCATGAGGAAAAAGGCATTAACTTGGTACATGAACTTTTCTGAAAGAACCCCCTGAGAAACCAAAGCCGAAGTCAAAGCGCAATTCCTATCATTTTTGAAAACTCCAGATGCAAAACATCTGGCAGCAAAGAAGCTAAAGACAACATCGTAAAATACAGGAGAAACTGCCCGTGGTTATGATAAACAATGGAAAGACCTTCTTAGCCAATTGTACTATGTTATTGATGAACAATTATTAATCCATTGGTTTCTTGCAGGTTTATCACAAAAAATTCGCTAACACATAAGTCTAGAGACATTCAAGAAATGGATGAGGACATACTAGTATACTCCATCGATCACAGACAAGAAGAACAGCTTGAGATCGTACATAAGTCATTAAAAGAATTAAACCTAAAAATTTAGGATATCTGGTGCACGAAGTGCTCGACAGCCAGAGGTTCAAAAGACAACTGTCGACAGGATGTCCGATTTGTGCAAACAAATTTTTTTTACGACATTTGCCAAGAGCATGGAAACCATTCCAAAGGATTTCCCATTCAATATGAATAATGGAAAAGAATCATGGTGTGCAATTTGTGAAACTAAAAATCATAACACTGCCGACTACCATCTAAATCTCAAGAATCAACAGAATTATCATGCAGTCTATCAAACCAATGTAGTTGCACAGAATAATGAGCAAAATAACGCGCCAAATGATTAGAACAATCAAAGATACAAAGGTCAAAGATACAAGATCCAGTATGGCAATCGACGTGGAGGCTATGGAGGTCAAGGTCGATTCTCTGGAAATAAAGACAACAAACCACGTTGGCCCATCCAATGTTTCACATGTTACAAGGAAGGACACCGACATGTAGACTGTCCATACAAGGACAAGACTGACCTAAAATTATGTACTAATTATGGTGTAGGGGATCACTCATTAGAGGATTTCCCTATTATTCTTGAAAACATAAATAAGAAGAAGAATGTTAATGTCTTGTCATGTGTGCAAAAACATGATATTATCAATACAAATAATTTACATATTGTAACCCGATAAGGGACAAAAAAAGGAAGTGATAACCCACGAATCATCAAAATAAAAGAAAAAAATGTCTACCCTAATCCAGTTAAAGAAAAACAAATATATAAAGAGGAAACAAATATATTTAGATAATTTTCCCGATGGGAAGAAGAAAACGACAATCGACATACGACAGTAAAATAGCTAATACAACTAGTATAGAAAGATAACTCAGTATATCAATTCATTGACTTATTATATGAAATAAAACACAGCAACGCCGAAAAACAAACAAAGAATATCTGTAGTCTCAATCAAAATGATAAAAGTGATGCTGACCCATTGTTGACCTATAAATTGAAGGATACCATGTTCGACAAGTTGTACTCAATTTCGGATCACAGCTAATTATTATGACTCGAGACACATGGGAACAGTTAGGCAGACCTCGATTATATGAATTAGACATATACGTGAAACTTGTAGACCAAGGCCTAATTGAACCTATTGGAGTCTGGAAAAATGTTGACACAACGATAAAAGGTATATCGACTAAAGTCGACTTCAAAATTATTAACCCTAAGGAAGGATCCAGTTCCTTCCCAGTGTTAGTAGGTCGACCTTGGGGGAGAAAAATGAAAGCCTCGATATCCTTGGACAAAGAAAGTATCAAATTAAAAGGGAATGAACAAAAATTCATAGTATCTATTCATCCAGCCCAAGGAGAACCTTGGACTAAACCTATCAATGAAGAAGTCGACATCCGACAACTCTATCAGATACAAAACAATGAAGATTATACAAAACCTAATATATGTGGAGAACTTCATTTAGGCAATCAAGACTCAGTAGGATATAATTCAGATGCAGAATTATATGATAGGGAAGTTGAGAACTACGAAATGCAAGCAAGAGGGTGATGTACTCTTCAGAAAATACAGAAAAATCCCACCCAACAGTGCTTCATAGTATCCATTGTCTCAAAAAAATTTGAAAAAATAATTAGGGAATACCCTACTCTAAAACCAACAGATCTAAACACTACACAAATACCAAGATATAAGGAAAGAGAATCACTAGTCATGCATATAGAACAAGTATCCAAAAACATTGGTGAACATGGCCGACTTCAAAGCCTAGTGGAGACTTTTACAGGCCAAGCTGCTAGATGGTGGGATACACATCAATCAAGACTGCAGACATGGACAATAGCTTCAACTTTCTTCATAGAAATATTTGGAGGGAAAAAACTAACTAATCAAGCCCAAATATCTATATTCATTCAAGGACAGAATCAAGAAGACCATATAAGGACGTGTGAAAAAGAATGGAAACGAATTGGGTACAAAGATGAACGTGCATGGCCAGCCCTGTCCCCGTCAACCCTCTCTGACTTACCAAACAAATGGTACAAGATGGAAGAATCCCGAGGTGAAATATTCCTCTGGCTTGAACTTAGAGAAAATTTTATCAAACATTTTAACTTTATACCACAAAATGAGAATTTGGTCAAAACATCAAAACAGATTAAATAATTTATACAGCCGACAGAAAACAAATCGACAGACAATGGACTGTAACAATATACAAACTGGGACAATAGCACAATCGACAAGACTATAGTTAGAAAATGAAAATACAAAAGGGAAAATATTTATATGGAAATCAAACCATGTCGAAACAGCCAAACCTATTCGCATAGTACAAAAATTTGAAACAATCGACAAAGAGGATACCGACTGAATGAATGCAACCAACTTTCCTACAACATTCTCACGGTTTAAGGAAGGAAGTCAACCAATCAATGAAGCCAAAGCACCGAAATGGCTAGATGCTAATGTAAAAAATAGATATTTCAACATCTCAAATGATGACCAACCAAAAATGGCAAATGTTGGAGACTATTAGAGTGAAGCACCAAAAGGTATGAGTATAAAGAAGAAACAAATTTTAGCCATGAAAGCTACACCATATAGCATCATAAATGAATTCTTCTACAAAATGGGCTTGGACGACATCCTTAGGAGGTGTGTACTGGAACAATAAAGAAATAATATCATGCATGAAGCACATTATGGACCTACTGGAGGACACTTCCAAGCAGACATGACTGCAAAGAAAATCCAAAAATCAAGGTTGTGGTGGCTGACACTTCACAAATATTGCAAAAATTTTGTAGGCTAACGTGATCGATGTCAATGACTGGGTTAACCCCTACCTACCAAAAAAATTCCTTTAATATCAATAAACCCAAGTTTGACATTTGAAATTTGGAATATCGACTTCATAGGACCATTTCCAATACCAGCAAAAAGAACAGGTGTAAGGTACATAATAACTACAATTGAGTATGTAACCAAATGGGTAGAGGCATAACCAGTTGACACATGTTCCATTGAAATAGCCACAAATTTTATCTATGAAAATATTATCACCCAATTTGGATGTCCACTAACCCTAATCAGCCACTAGGGAACACATTTTATTAATAGAACTATCAAAGCCCTAATAGACGAGTTCCAAATCGACCATCATCAGAGTACAACATACCATCCTCAGTCTAATGGAGAAAAATGGAGCATTTAACAAAACACTAACAAAAGGATTAACAAAAATATGTAATGCAGACAAAGACGACTAGGATGAAAAGATACCTATAGTATTATGGGCATACAAAATAGCATACAAACGTTCAAGCGACCAAACACCCTTTCGACTAGTGTATGGACAAGAAGCATTAGTCCCATTACATTTACAACAATAGACACCTATTATCTCATATATTTTACATGTCGATGTCAAACAAGGAAGAAAGGACTGACTATTGCAACTAAGTAAACTCAAAGAACACCGACTAATGGTGATACAACATCAAGAAATTTAGAAACATCAACAAAAGGCATGGCATGATAGAAACATCAGACACAAAAACTTGTCGATAGGAGACATTGCTTTACTATACAATATTTGAGTAAAAGGCAAACCTAAAAAGCTCCATACATAATGGATGGGACCTTATGTTGTCAAAGAAATACATGCCAATGGATCAGTCCGAC
The DNA here is from genome assembly GCA_001517045.1 of Pseudotsuga menziesii. Taxonomy (NCBI): domain Eukaryota; kingdom Viridiplantae; phylum Streptophyta; class Pinopsida; order Pinales; family Pinaceae; genus Pseudotsuga; species Pseudotsuga menziesii. The sequence continues at coordinate 163,953 of LPNX010564506.1, read as the reverse complement.
TAAGGATGTTACAAGAATTAGTATTTCAAAATCTCATTAATAGGGCCCGACTAAAACGCTACAAAAACTAAACAAAATTCTCTAAAAAAAAACACACATAATGACCATAACGGTTAAACAAAAGCTATAAAAATATAAAAATCCAAAAATCAAAATAGTACTGATACACACAGAAAACTATGACAGCAAACGACCATTTTCATAATCGACATCATGTCCATCGACACGATACCATCGACTAGTTTCATAACCGACATCAACTGACTAACTCGATAGTCCCATCACGCATTCATGGCTTCGAGCGCCAAAACGAAATCACCAGTAATGCACAACCAAGTGTTCTTGTTGGACCATCACGTCTGCCATTAATACACTCCTCGAAAAAAACATCCAATGCTTCAACTATAAATACTGAACCGCCAAAGGATCATTCACCACAATTCAAACAGAGAGAGCAACAGAGCAACCAGGCGACTAAAAGCCAAGAACACCAAAGTAAAATCGACCAGCAGACTAGAGCACTAGAGAAGAGGAAAAGCACTGATGAAGCACTCAAATGCACAATTGAAGATCAAATAGTGCTTGAAATAGATAAACTGCAGCAGCTCGAGTGAGAAGCACATCAATGGGTGCAACAATACATTCCAAACTTGGAAAAAGTAGACATCATCTTCCCATAGATGAAAATACTACTAGAGACAACGGAGGAAAAGGACCAGCTTATGGGTCCTGAAATGGAAAAAATAGTGGAAGTTTCCATATGAGAGAAAATGTCAATCTTATCTAGTCTGACTACACTAACCATCGACATATAGAAAATTTTGCAGAGTTCGATGGATTTCCAACATAAACTGGCAGTGACAGCTGAAGCAATTGTTGAAGTCTGTGTACAGAAAAGACCAACAATCGGACTTCACAGCCCATGAAGACCAAGCACAAATAATGACTACTTAGATGGACAAAGAAATTTTGGGTACCTCAATGTTTCTTCGAGATGAAGAAACATTTTGTTGGTGGGGGAGATGTTGGAGGAGAAAGTCGGTAAGCCGACTTGAACGACAGCTGACTTAGTTGGTCAGCCGACTAAGTCAGTCAACCGACTACTTAGAGATTAGTTCGGCTACCTAAGTTCGTGTCGGTTGTGTGAACCGATAGGTAGTTATTTGTAATTGTTTGTAGGCTATTGAGCCAAATGAAAACTCATTTCAGTTCTCTATATTGTATTGACCCTCTCATGTTAATATAATCTGTATTCTCTCTACTTGTTCTTATCTCTTGTCTCTATTGTGTATGTATGTTTTAGTATGTATTATTGGTAACCTTATGTGATCTCTGAGATTACAACATAACCATAGGACTAAATCAAATTGTATCGACACAGAGGCTATTTAGTAAACTATAAACAAAATTAACCTTTCGCAAATAGCCTTCCGCAATGATAATATCGCAAGGACTCTTCTGCAAATGGGGATTGTGGATTGCGTACCACCATTAAAATATAAACAATCATTAGAGGAAATTTGGGGTCTAAAATGGGCCTTATAAGAAAACGTGCCAAAATAAGTTTTTGTGAGTTGGAATTCAAGAACCAATAGAATTTCAATAAAATAAGTCAACCATAATGGTTGAATTGACATATTTGTTATTAAAAAAAACAACTTTTTTTGTTCGTATTTTCGACATATCTCATTGTGTTTTTACTCAAATTTCGATCAGGAGAGCTTGTTGGATGCAGAATTTGATTCCGCATCCAACGAGTACCCACACTGCATACTTTTGACAGACCCCGCTACCCCAAAAACAAGAAATACCTGGAAAAACGTGATGATGATGTCATCATCACATTTTTTTTCCAGGTATTTATTGTTTTTGGGGTAGCGGGGTCCGTCAAAAGTATGCAGTGTGGGTACTCGTTGGATGTGGAATCAAATTCCGCATCCAACGAGCTCTCCTGATCGAAATTTGAGTAAAAACACAGGGATATATGTCGAAAATACGAACACAAAAAGTAGTTTTTTTCTTTCTTCCTCCAAAATTAATCAATATTATTTTATTATTTTAACTATTATTTTATTATTTTCCTTAGGAGGCCCATTTTAGACCCCAAAATTCCTCTAATGAGTAACCCTCTGCCATAAGCCTTTCACAATGATCCTTCTGCAAATGCGGATTGCAGATTTCGGGTTGTATTTTTAACATTTTTGATATTTCTTCTGCAATTTACCTTCCATAATGCTCCTTTCACAATTGTAGATTATAGATTGTGGGTTGAAATTTTAAACTTTTAGAATTATTCTCCCGTAATTAACTTTCCACAATTGTAGATTGCAAATTGCGGGACGTACTTTAAATTTTTAGAAATATCCCTCCATAATTATGTTAAAATTTTGTATGCTAAGCTAGATCATTAGTATTTCATTTCATTTTCATAGCAAAAGCATATAAACAGGATCACAGAAAGATAGACAAGCACAACCATACAAAAGGAACAAAAAGATTTATCCTGGGAAAACCCTAAAGGGAAAAACCCAGCAAAATATTCCTCAATATAGATACCCCAAAAGGATAAAAGGTAAAACCAACAAGGATATCAAAGCCTGATCCTCCTCCTTCTCCAGCTACTTCTCTCCTTCACTATTGCGCTACACAAGTGAGAGTGTGTGCTACAAATTAGGAGCACCACACCTTTATTTATCTTCATATGTTCACTTTAATTAACTCATCTAACATGTAGGCTTGAGTTAATCATGTAGGCTCGAGTTACACATGTAGGCTCAAGTAACCACATTGGGGTGCTAATGACCCACCTTTACAATTACAGGGGACAACCTCATGACTCTTATTAGTTATTTTGATTAGAAGCATCGGGGTACAAGATAATACAAGTGGTTCTCCCAGTAGGACCATCGGGGACCACAAAAATATAGATATAGAATATTCTTCGAAGTTACAATATTTCAACACTCCCCCTTAACGAGAAGGGTATTCTACAACAACATCAACAACAAGAATAGTAGGAGAGGACATCATCAACATCATCAGGGTAACACATCTATAAATCATTGGAATCTTTTCAACATCATATAGTCTTCGTCTTCAATTTTCAATGATAGTAACTCTTTGATCAGTATCAACATCTTTTTGACCTTTTGATCAGCAACATCTTCAACACTTTGACCTTTCGATCAGCAACATCTTTAGCAACATCTTCAGCACTTTGACTTTTCGATCAGCAACATCTTCAGCACTTAGACCTTTCAATCAGCAGCAACATCTTTAGACCTTTGACCTTTCGATCAGCAACATCTTCAGCATTTTGACCTTTCAATCAGCAACAATATCTTCAGCATTTTGATCAGAAACATCTTCAACACTTTGATCTTTCGATCAGCAACAACATCTTCAACATTTTGATCAGCAACATCTTCAGTACTTTGATCTTTCGATCAGCAACAACTTCTTCAGCATTTTGTTCTTTCGATCAGCAACATCATCATATCCTGATCAGTAACATCATGATCAACACCATCATAATTCTTCAATTCTCAAATAGCATCATCATCATTATATTCTGATCTTTTGATTAGTACATCGTCATCATCACATACTGATCATTTGATCAGTACGTCATCATCATCATACTCTGATCTTTCGATCAGTACATCATCATCATGCTCTGATCTTTTGATCAGTACATCATCATCATCATGCTCTAATCTTTCGATCAATACATCATAATCATCATCATACTATGATCTTTCGATCAGTACATCATCATCATCATAAAAACATCATAATCATCAAAACATCAACATGATCCTTCCTTTCGGAATTATGGGATTTAGGTCTTTACGGAGTTACCAATGATCCTTTCTTTCGGAATTACGGGATTTAGGTCTTTACAGAGTTACTAAAGATCCTTCCTTTCGGAATTACGGGATCAACACATTTGTGGAACTCAGACAATCCTTCCTATTGGAATTATGGGATCAACACATCTATGGAACTCAGACAATCCTTCCTGTTGGAATTACGGGATCAGGTCAATGATCCTTCCTTTAAGAATTACGAGATTTAGGTCTTTACAGAGTTACTAATGATCCTTCCTTTCGGAATTACGGGATCAACACATATGTGGAACTCAGACAATCCTTCCTGTTGGAATTACGGGATCAACACATATGTGGAACTCAGACAATCCTTCCTCTAGGAATTACAGGATCAACACACGTTCTCGAGTACCAAAGTCACCAGATCATTTCTGAACCGATGTTCAAGGATGATACAATCCTACCACATTCACGGGGACCGAGATCTCCGGATACATTTTGAACCGAGTTTCAGGGATGATGCAATCCTACCACTTTCACGGGGGCCAATACCTCTGGATACATTTTGAACTGAGGTTTAGGGATGATACAATCCACCACTTTCATCGGGGCTGAGACCTCCGGATACATTTTGAACTGAGGTTCAGGGATGATGCAATCCACCACTTTCACGGGGGCCGAAACCTTCAGATACATTTTGAACCGAAGTTCAGGGATGATGCAATCCTACCACATTCACGGGGGCTGAGACCTCTGGATACATTTTGAACCGACGTTCAGGGTGTGGAAATTGAACCCAGTGATAGATTAATTTTACTCACAACAATTATCAATTGATCATGAAAAATCACTCACAAAAGAGACTGAATAATGAGCTGAACACTAAACTGTATTCAATATGTGTACAATAGACAACCCTGTAATAAGATAGGTTGCTGTATTAAATAGTTACATCAAGGATTCGAATGCATGACGAGCAATTCGAATCTAGCATAAAGCAGGCTTACTAAAATTAAGCAAATACCCTATATGTGTAAAAAGCTGATCCCAAAACTGTCATGGAGCTCACGAATTGGAAAAAAGGCTTACGCAAGCTAAAGAGTGATGGAATGACAACTCATACATGCTTTTCCAAGGAGAAAAGAGAGGAGGATGTGTAGGACAAAAAACTAGTCAACCTCACCTAGTCAAGCTTTTCCTTTTGCCTTAAAACACTGAAAAAGCAGGCAATAAAGTAGGAAAAGCAGAAGGGTGCCTAGGAGGCCAAGAATAAAGCCGATTTGATTCCTTGAGGTTTCTAAAGTGCTACATGGGTCAAATAAGGAAATTTTGACCACTATGGATAGGTGAATGACAACTTGGACAAGGTGGGACACATGAACTAGGAAAATAAGACAAAAATAATGAAATTAATGTCTAAGGTAGCTAACTATGGGTTGATTATTCTAACACCCCCCCTTAAGCCTGACTTATGAGTAATATATCAAAAAATTATAGGGCCTAGAAACAAGGCTTAGTCTCCCTGTTACATACTGCATGTCCATACAACCAAGGAAAGAGGCAAAAACCACATGGGAAAATCATCCCTTAAACATGGAGTATAAAACAAGATTTTGAAATCTTGTCTTCACTCATGCTTCACAGCATGATCGGAAATCCACAGTAGTGATTTGAGATTGTTGAAGGACTTCTCACAAAATTATTTGGTGAAGATATCATCTACTTGTTCTGAAGATGAATAGAAGAGTAGGTGGATGGTGCCATCATGCACAAGCTCTTTGATGTAGTGCATATGGATCTCAATGTGTTTGGTTCTCTTCTTTTGAACTAGATCTTTCCAGATTTGAATGGTACTCTAGTTATCACAGTATATGGTAGTTGAGTACTCTGATTCGAAGCCACACTCTCCAAGTAATCCCTACAACCATAAACATTGAGTTGCTGCATTAACAACTCCTCTGTACTCTGCTTCTGTAGATGAGAGTGCAATGGCACTGTATTTCTTGCTTGACCAACTAATTGGCCCTTCTTCAAGCATGAACACATATCCTGATGTGTAATTTCTGTCTGTGATATCACCTGCCCAATCACCATCAGTAAATCCAATCAAATCGAGATCAGATTTTGCTTTATAGAAGATCCCATGTGTCCTTGTTCCCTGAACAAAGTTAAGGATCATTTTGGCTACTTTCCAATGGATCTCATGAGGCTGATCCATGTATCTAGAATCCACACTTACTGCATAAGAAATATCAGGTATAGTATGTGTTAGATACAACAAACATCCAATCAATTGCCTATACAGTGTATTGTTTACCATAGGTGAAGAATTAGATTCTTCCAGCTTCACTCCTGAAAGGAAAGGAGTTTTGCTTGCTTTTCAATCCTTCATTCTGAATTTGTTCAGAAAATACAAGGCATACTTGGACTGGTACACCTTGATTCCAGCTTTGTTTTGAGCAATCTCAAGCCCCAAATATGTCATGGAGAAGGATTGGTTCATTGCACCCTTCAAGGAAGCAATCTCATCCCTTGAGCTTCCTGTAATGAGGAGGTCATCACCATATAACACAATGATCATTAATGAACCATTAATTAACTTCAAATAGACATTTGGATCTGATTTGCACCAAACAAAATTCAGTGATAGCAAGAAGCTATCAATCTTGGCATACCAAGCCTTGGGGGATCGCTTTAGCCCATACAATGACTTTCTCAACCTGCACACAAGAGAAGGGTTAGTAGTAAATCCTTGAGGCTGATGCATATATATCTCTTCAGTGAGATATCCATTTAGGAAGGCACATTTTACATCCATGTGATGTACCTCCCATTGCTTTGAGGCTGCAATGGCTAAGGCTAGCTTGATGGAGTCCATCTTTTCCACTGGTGCAAAGGTCTCATTGTAATCTATGCCATGAACCTATGAGTATCCCTTGGATAACAATCTGTCATTGTACTTCATAGGTGAACAATCATCAGCAAATTTGGTCTTGTAGACCCACTTACACTGAACTAACTTCCTCCCTGGGGGAAGATCAACTAGCTCCCATGTGTTTCTCTTCTGGAGTGAGCTGAAATCTTCCTTCATCGATGTTTTCCATATTGGATCTCTTTCTAATTATTCATAAGTCTAAGGATCATATTCCACCATCAAATAGCATTTCTCAGCAAACATAGGATCCTTCATGCACAGACCACTCTCAAATTGAGATCTAGTCCTTCTTGGGTCATTGGGATCCCTAGCTATCTCTCCTGCTGCATGTAGTGTCTTGGATGCCCATTTTGGCCTTGTAGGGATGTTAGGTTATGCAATAAACTCATCACTATCAGACATATCAGAATCATCATGTTCAACAAACTCTTCACTTACTTTCAGAGGTTCAAGTGGTGAAGAGGCTTCTCCAACTTCCACTGCTGCAAGGGGTTCTTCTTCAAACTGAACACACCTTTCAATGAAGGCTTTGTTTGTGCTCAAATTAATTATCTTGTACCCTTTTTGAGTCTTCAGAGTACCCAACAAAAAGGAACTCTTGGCTTTGGGGCTGCAAATCCGTCCTCTTCTCTGTTGGAATTCTAGCCCAAGCCTTTGAGCCAAAAATCCTGAAATGGGTCACATCTGGCTTGTGCCCACTCCATGCTTCGAAGGGAGTCATACCATCAAGATATTTATGAGGCACCCTATTCATGATATAAGCTGCATAGTTTATAGCTTTGGCCTATTACTTTGGTGGCAAAGTTTTGGCCTCCATCATGCATGTTGCCATCTCCTTCAGTGATCTGTTCTTCCTCTCAGCAACACCATTCTGTTGTGGTGTGTAAGGGATAGAATGCTGCATCTGAATACCTTCATTTGCACAATAATTAATAAACTCATCCTTGACATACTCACCACCTTTTTCATATCTCAGGACCTTGAGTTTCCTTCGAGACTAGTTTTCAACCAAAGCCTTAAAGACTTTGAAGAGGCCAAAAACTTCAGACTTGTGTTTCAGGAAGTAAACCCAGCAATACCTGGAAAAGTCATCTATGAAAGTCAATGCATATTTGGCCTAACTCATGGACATATGAGGTAATGGGCCAGCAACATCACTATGGATCAGCTCAAGGGGTGCAGAGGTTCTATCATGACTAGCTCTCTCAAATTTATGCTCTGGGTCTTTTCCTAGGATACAACCTTGGCAGACTCCTTTGGAAAATTTTATCTTGGGAAACCCTATGACCATCTCCTTTTCACTAAGATTAGAAAGATACTTGTAACTAAGGTGGCCAAATATTTCATGCCAAAGCTTTCTTGCCTCATTAGCATGAATCAGAAGAGAAGAGGGGTTTGACTAGGGTAGGAAGTGTGAGAACATGTATACATTTTGAGCATGATTTGCAACTCCTTTTGCAATGACTCTACCACATGAGATCTCTGTGATCTCAACTTCATCAGGGGAGAATATGACTTTCTTTGGAGACCCAGTGTGAGTCATCTGATACACCGATAGAAGGTTGGAGGCAAGACCAGGCACATACAGCACATTGCTGAAATGACCATGATCAAGATCTATCCTCCCTTTGCCTAAAATTTCAGTGAGAGAGTCATCTCCCAGTACTATAGGTGGACTTTTCGACATGTTCAGTGAGGTGAATGCCTCCTTAGTTGAAACCATGTGTCTTGAAGCTCTAGAATCAATGATGAAACTAGGTGAGCTTGATGTGCCAGCAACTAGAGCATGAACTCTCTCTGTCTTCTGAACTTGATCCTCCTTCCCTCTTCTTTGAGCTGTCTGGAAGGGAGATGCCATTCTTCTCTAGGAGTTGGGTCAGCATGTCTATCTAATTTTTCATACAAGAAATTTCAATTTGATTGTTCTTATTGCAGTATGCGCACTTGCTCATTTCTCCTTTGTTTTTCTTCTTCTGGTAGTTCTTCTTGGAACCTTGTGGCTCCTCTGGAGACTTGTTCTTGTCTCTCTTTTGCTCAGGTGGATTTTTAGATTTATTTTTTCTTTTTGAATCCACCTTCAAATATCCAACAACTAGAGCTTGGTCTTTGGATGGTTTGATGGTTCCCATCATCACCAGCTTGTCTTATTCTTGTGTGAGAGATTCCATGAAATCTGCAAGGCTAAGCATCTTCCAGGTTCGAGCTGTCAGTTTTGTGGCATAGAAGGTTAAAACAAACACTGAATAGCCAGGGCCAGGCTTCAAGAGTATGGCCAAGACCAGCTGATCATCCTTCTTTTCTATCCCACGCTGTTTCAGCTGCAAAACAAGTGCTTTGAACTTGGATAAATAGAGTTGCAGTGATTCAAAGCTATTTGGACTCAGGGAGATCAGTTCATTTTCGATTTGATGTCCCCTCATATCATCTGTCTTTCCAAAAATATCAGCAAGCTTCTCCCATAATTCATTCGGTGATGTCAATCCATCAAGATGGAAAAGGAGGTCTTTGGAAATACTCAGACACAGGAGACCATAGGCCTCATCCCTCCTGTTGTGCCATTTTATCTTCTCTGCAGCTGCATTGGGCTCTGCTTCTATTTCCATAGTCACCCTGTAGAGGCCTTTCACTCTCAACAGTATCTCCATCTCTGCTTTCCATTCAAATAAATTGAAAGGAGTCAAGATAGTTTTCTGAGATTGATCCATAGCTTAGAAATCTTGTCCCGGCTGTCAGTAGAAGGCTCCTAGTCACTGATGTCAAACCTGCAAAACAATTTTGAAGGAGAGAAATCAATCTACAATGGCTCTGATACCATATGGAAATTAAACCCAGTGATAGATTAATTTTACTCACAACAATTATCAATTGATCATGAAAAATCACTCACAAAAGAGACTGAATAATGAGCTGAACACTAAACTGTATTCAATAAGTGTACAATAGACAAACCTGCAATAACATAGGTTTCTGTATTAAATAATTACATCAGGGATTCAAATGCATGAGGAACAATTCGAATCTAGCATAAAGCAGGCTTACTAAAATTAAGCAAATCCCCCATAGGTGTAAAAAGATGATCCCAAATCTGTCATGGAGATCACGAATTGGAAAAAAGGATTAGGCAAGCTAAAGAGTGATGGAATTACAACTCATACATGCTTTTCCAAGGAGAAAAGAGAGGAGGATGTGTAGGACAAAAAACTAGTCAAGCTTTTCCTTTTGCCTTAAAACACTGAAAAAGCAGCCAATAAAGCAGAAAAAGCAGAAGGGCACCTAGGAGGCCAGGAATAAATAAGATTTGATTCCTTGAGGTTTCCCAAGTTCTACATGGGTCAAATAAGGAAAGTTTTACCACTATGGATAGGTAAATGACAACTTGCACAAGGTGGGACACATGAACTAGGAAAATAAGACACAAATAATGAAATTAATGTTTAAGGTAGCTAACTATGGGCTGATTATTCTAACACAGGGATGATGCAATCCCACCACTTTCATGGGGGACGAGACCTCTAGATACATTTTGAACCGAAATTCAGGGATGATGCAATTCCACCACATTCACGAATACCGAAGTCACCGGATCTATTTTGGACAGATGTCCCAGGATGATACAATCCCTCTTCATTCTCGAGGACCAAGGTCATCGGATCAATTTTGGACAGATGTCCCGGGATGATACAATCCCTCTTCATTCTGGAGGACCAAGGTCACCGGATCACTTTAGGGCAGATGCCCAGGGATGATACAATCCCACTTCAACATCACTACTCCCCCTTTCGAGGAAGGCCTTTCTGAACAACACCAAGCTTGTCTCGAAAGTGATCTAACTTTACTCGAGACAAAGGCTTCAGTAGCACATCATCATCTACATCTTCAGTATGTGAATACTGAACTATCACCATTTGTATCTCTAGTATGTGAATACTGAAAGCATCATCATCTATATCTTCAGTATAGAAATATTGAAAGCATCATCATCTCTATCTTATCTCGTACATAGAAATACTGGATTTCTATGTGTTACGACAAAACACAGGGTTCTCTGTCATCACAACTCTGGTTATAACATAGAATCATGGTAGTGTCCAACTCTAGGTTGAATAATCCTGACATCAGCTTTAAAATCCATATGGCTTCAAAAATAGCAGATCAATCTGCTATATATTCTACTTCAACTGTGCTTAGAGCAACACTAGACTTCTTTCCGCTAAACCATGAAATCATAGCAGATCCCAGACTATAACATCCACCTGATGTGATTTTTCTATCTGAGATACTTCCAATCCAATCTGCATCTGTGTAGCCATACAATCTAAAGTCCCTTTCAGATATCTCATCACATGTTTTGCAGCTACTAGGTGAACCCATCTTGGTTGAGCAAGATATTGACTTAAGGTTTTCATAGCAAAACAAATGTCTGGTCTGGTATTTTTTAAGTACATCAATGACCCAATGATGTGTTTGTAATGAGTCGCCTCCACTAACTGTGATGAGTAATCAAATAACAACTTCAGGTTGGAGTCCATGGGTGTGGCCATGGCCTTGCATTCCAACATATTAAATCTCTTCAATATCTCTACTGCATACTTTCCCTGGTTGAGAAATATTCCTTCTGAACTTTGCCACTAGACCTAGGAAGTAATTCATTAACCCAAGGTCTTTCATCTCAAATTATTCTGCTAGTTTTTTCTTGCTTTCCATGATCTGTTTCTCATTTCCTGTCAAGAATAAGTCATCCACATATAATAACAGGATGACAGTTTCATCTTCTACAACCTTGAGATAAAGGTTAGGATCATCTTTACTCTTGGTAAAACCCATAATTGACAGGAAACTGTCTATCCTTCCATACCAAGCTCTGGGAGCTTGCTTAATGCCATAGAGGGCCTTCTTCAACTTACATATATGATTCCATCTGTCTTCAACTTCAAATCCTTGTGACTATTCGATGTAAAACTCTTCCCAAATGATACCATTAAGGAAGGATTGTCTTCACTTCATCATGGAAGCAACTACCATCATAATTCTGAAGGAAGCGTACCTTTCTTTCTGGAGTAAGTGTCTCTTTAGAATTAATTCCCTCCTTCTTACAGAAACCTATAGCCACAAGTATTTCCTTACTTCTATCAGAAACATATTTTATCTTGTAAATCCATTCGTAAGATACCACATTCTTGCTTTCTGGTTTGAGTACTATATCCCAAACATCATTCTAGTATTATTTCATCATAACATCTTCCATGAGTTCGTCTTGTTAGATCAACAACATATCCTAATCTTCTGCATTCAACTTTGAAGTTTGGAACCCAATTTACTCTTGGTAAAGTCTTGATCCATCAGGAAGTTGTCCATCATGTCATTACCATGTCGAACTCAGATATCTTCTATAGTCACTCCCCCCGAAGTGGAGTATTATCTTCCTTCTTCATTCTTTATAGGTGGTTCTATGCTTGATCAATAGAGTATGTGATGTCATAGTCTATTCTTTCTAAGGCAAATCACGAACCTTGCTTTGTACACTTGTTCTCGCAGATCCATATGGAGGATACTGCATACTTCCCTTTATGTCTCGAAATCATATCGTATACATCATTCCCCATGATCAAATGTTATTCTTTGATCATAGCTTCTTTCATAGCATTCTTTTCTTCATCTTAAGTTATCTCTCATACCCGTGGTGGGATTCATCCTTTGAGGTGGATCTACTGCTCTCTTAAGCTCTTTCTTTTTTCATGGTGTCTTTGACCCTGGGAACTTCAGATTCATGTTTATTGAATTGTCATCACTTGTTCTTCGAAACAAGTCTCATCCTTCTTTTCTTGTAGGAGGTTGTACAGGACCTTTCCTACAATTCAAATCCACTAGTTGCATGGTTAGAAATATTTCATAAAATATATGCATAATGATAAATTCTTATGCATCATGCAATTGTTTATCCAATACAACATTCATCCATATCTCACAGAAATTTTCTAGATGCCTTCCATATCTACCATGACATCATTGAGACTGTGCACTAATCCAATATGTCAGCAAAGAGGTTTGATAAGTAGCAATGGAGAGTTGTATAGCACCATGAGCTACTTACCCATCACATGCATATTAGTAGTATACAATCATTAATGCAAACAATCTATCATGCATAACACATCAACTAAATATAATCAAATCTATAACAAAACAATATCATGAAATGACAATTGAATACTTATCTTTTATTTGTTTCATGGGTAGAATCCATCTTGATCACTCTGGTTTATCATCTTCTTCATTCATGAAATCATCATTTCTTATCCAAATGATAAGATGAATAAGAGCTTCTTTAAGAGTCGAGTTCTTCATATTCCTCATCGCTTGAGGGATCTTCTTTGAATAGTGAGAGCTTGATCTTCAATTGCTCCCATATTATTCTTCTTCTCTTATGAGTCAAGCTGAAAGTAATCACTTTCTTCTAGAATACATTCTTTGCATGAATGGATCCCACGATCCTAGGAGGCCATTCAAGGTGGCTATCACCACTTCTGCATTCTTCACTTCTTCTTTTACCTCTTCAATTTGTTTCTTAGGGTCATCTTCTGATGTATGTTATTTCCTTCAAATAGCTTGGTCAAGGAATAAAACATCTATTTTGGTGTCTCTAGGGAATACACTTGTGGTAGAATTTGATCCATGACTGAATCAACAATGATCTTCTTGGCCTTGACCACGTTCTTCTAGTGTGAGGCTTTGAGCCTCATCTCCCTCTAGAATTGGAACCTCTCTACTCATGTAGGTGTCGAATTCATTTTCTTAGGAGAGATCAAATACTTCCATGCTTGGAATTTTTCAAATTCACCAAGCTTATCATCAATCTGATGTGATAGATCACTTTGGAATGAGAACCTCAAATGCAAATAACAAAAGATTAGATCTTACCGATTTGAGGTGTCCGTCCTGCTTCCGGAGGTGGTTGGTTTAGGGTTTGTTAGAAAAACCCTAATTTTCAAAACTTGGAATATTTCATATCTGATTGGATAGAAATATATATCTATTCAAATGAAGCTATCCAATGTACTCCTTTTCTGAAAATAGTGGAGGGAAGCTCCAGGAACAGGAAGCCCTAGTTTTCCAATTTCTTCTATAGAAATGCCTGCCACTATTTCTGTCATATATCTGAAATTAATACTCCTATGTGTCTGAAATTTCTCAATAAGGTAACCCCAAATGTCCCTGATCCAACACCATATGTTTCATCATAATTGGTTTCACCAATTTGGATTTATGATCCTTTTCCCAAGGTGACCTGTTACAGGACTGTTCAGAACAACGAAGTTGTATGGCCTTCCACATGTCACTGTTTCATCTTATGGTTATGAAATTTGGACCAAAGAAATAAAATTCCGTGATATTTCTGGAACATCTTCAGGAATTCCATTTGGACCTTTTTATCCCAAGATATATAAATTCTCCCTAGGTGTCCTGTTTAGGGATGAATTCTGGAGGATGCTGGAATCCTAACTTGGAGGAATCATATCTCCCAGAATATAGAGAATTTGAGGATGAATTTTGGACACCGTGTACATAAGGAGTTTATCGTTGGACTATACAATATTTAGCTCATGAAAATTTTCCAATATTGGGATATAGAGAATGTACCAAAACTTAGCAGTTTTAGTATTTAGGGTTTTTCTAGCTCGACGTCAAACTAGGGTTTGACTTTCCCAGATTTCCACCCAACCAAAAATATTGATCCAGGTCTCTAAAATTCTATTTTTATGAGGATATCAATCATATTTTGGGCTCACTCAAAAATTATTCTTCTGCAAGAAGCCCTAATTTCCCGCACCGAGAACTGAAAATGCTCAGAATCGAATTTCGCTTCAACAGAAGGATGCGCCCTTCAATGGAGAGTTAGTCTAGCCTTCTTTTACTGATCGATTGTGGATAGAGACCCAAAAATTAATAAGCCCTAGCTTCTATATCTGCACAATTTCTTCTTTAAGGGTGGCTCTGATACCATGTTAAATTTTCATATGCTAAGCTAGATCATGAGTATTTCATTTCATTTTCATAGCAAAAGCATATAAACAGGATCACTAAAAGATAGACAAGCACAACCATACAAAAGGAACACAAAGATTTATCCTGGGAAAACCCTAAAGGGAAAAAACCAGCAAAATATTCCTCAATATAGATGCCCCAAAAGGATAAAAGGTAAAACCAACAAGGAGATCAAAGCTTGATCCTCCTCCTTCTCCAGCTACTTCTCTCCTTCAATAGTGCACTACACAAGTGAGAGTGTGTGTTACAAATTAGGAGCACCACACCTCTATTTATATTTAGTCGTTCACCTTAATTAACTCATCCGACATGTAGGCTTCAGTTAATCATGTAGGCTCGAGTTACACATGTAGGCTCAAGTAACCACACTGGGGTGCTAATGACCCACCTTTACAATTAGAGGGGACAACCTCATGACTCTTATTAGTTCCTTCGATTAGAAGCATTGGGGTACAATATAATACAAGTGGTTCTCCCAGTAGGACCATTGGGGACCACAAAAAGATACCTATAGAATATTCTTTGAAGTTACAATATTTCAACAAAGTATCCTTCCGAAATTCCTATGCCGCAAACTCTATTACACAAACTTGGATTTCTGCAAGCTTTCCTCTGCAATCTGTCTTTATAGACTCTTTCTTTTTGCAACTGAATATTTCCACAATTTAGTTTCCACAACAATGATTTTGCAATCTCCTTTCCATTCACAATTTCCTTTCTGCAAGATTCTTTCTACAATTGCGGATTGTGGCTTGCGGGTATGTAATTCCCAATTTTCCAAAAACTGACTTCCGCAATAATGCAGTTGCAATGGTCCTTTCCACAATCAGATTGCGCATTGTGTATACACCTTCCCACTTTTCCCAAGAATGGGCTTCCACAATTCTTAAGAACCGTCAATCTCTTGCGGAATGTTTTCTGGACATCGATCTCTTCTCAAGTGCATAACTTTATTTTACTTTATGTATCGCTTATCTCTCATGCACATTCACCTCATGATCTCTTTCCTATCGTCGATCCATTTTTTATCCTTTAATCTGTATCATTAAATCTCAGTCAAATGAATTGAATGTACTCTCTGCAATCTTTTGTTGATTGATACCGTAGTTATTTTTCTTTGTTTCAATTAATGGTTTCCATCCTTTAATGGGCCTACTTCCTTGGGTAAGTTGGTAAGATTCATTTATATATGAATACTAAACCCTATTAACACTTGGCAGGAATCCATGATGGGATTATTACCAGGCATGAGAAAGAAAGATTCATTGTTGCAATAATTATGGCCATCTTGATTAAAATCCTAATGTGGATTACAACGGTTCTGTTAGGAACCCATGTCAATCCTTCTCTTTACTATGTTAGTATATTGTTGTTGGACACATATGCTTTGTAAGCCACCTGTAGTATTTTTTGATCCATAGTTTATATTGGCCCATGGTTTTGACCCATAGTATTGGTGCCTATTTTTAGTATATAAGTGTGTGTTAAGGCCAAGGAAGGCACCGTGAAGTTATTTTGTATTGAGCTTGCTTAAAGGAGGTTGCCCCCTCGAAGTGGCTTGCGATTAATATAAAAGTGATTTTGAGTTCTGCTGCTATATCGTGTATTTTGATTAATTATTTGCTACAGGGTCCTCATATGTGGTATCAGAGCACTTTCTTGGGCTCGTTGGGTGAAATTTCTGCCCAAATTTTTTTTCACTTCTGTTGCAGGTTCAGATCTAGGAATAATCCCTATCCACTTAACTATGGGAAGTACTTGGGCATAAGCCCTAAGAATCATTGTGAGGAGTACCATAGGAACCCTGAAGTAGCTGGCCCTTTGAGAGGACCTGCCAGCGAAAAGGGCAATGAACCCTACCTAATTGACTAGTTCCCACCTGTGAGGTAAACCAAGAGCTGTCGTTTGTGGCCAAGCGGTTATCAGTTTTACCTGAGCCATGGATTGAGGGGTACTGGCCCAATACACAAGACGTCAGACAACATTGGTGGCCGAGTGATTCCATTGAACCGATAGGAAGCCGCACATACCTCGGGTCCATATCTATTTTCAGTTGCACAATCGCAGATTTCGTCTGTCCAGAACTGTTGCCGGTCAGTTCCATGCCATTGCAGATCCATTTGTTGCCGATCACTTCCACGCCGTTGCAGATTCCACTGTTTTCGATCACTTTCGCACCGTTGCAGATCCCTCCCTTGAAGAGATATGGCCTGTTTTTCGGCCATATCTCCTTGGTTTCAACTCCGTTTTCCCTGAAACTTCATTGACACCTCTACAATTCCATTCTGCATATTTCATTCCTAAAGA